>JARHVA010003306.1:1722500-1862500 GCA_037957365.1 Torreya grandis
GCATGAAAAATCATTTAGGGTAATAATAGTTGTGTATGCATTATGAGTTATCATTATATGACATTATCATATATACTAGCATGACATGTTTTATATTGTAAAGAGAGATAAATGTTTTAATTTTTAAGTGCCCATATATAGCATGCATCATAGAGATGACATGGCTAGTAAGGATAGTAGTGGTGTTGACACCTAAAAATGGTCATAAATACTTAATTATATTAGTTTTGGTCATTTTTACATTTAATTAACTATGCATTTAATCAATACCTATTTTTACACTTAAATCTATCTTAAGCCCTAATTTGGACCTATTTTCTTTTTTAAATTTCTATTTGTCACCTAAATAAGTGTTCTAATTGCTAAAAACACATTTAGGCATATATAAAACCAATATAGGACCTTAATTTCACATGTTTCCCTTTAGGAAAAGATCAACCAATAGGGATAATAGTGGAAATAGGTTTTGTCCCTATGAGTTGATCCTGACCTTTACCCTTAATACATGCACTTTTCAAGTTTTAAACTCTTTCTTATAGTTTGATCTATATTTTTAGGATATGTATCATGAGGGTTTCCCCTTTTGATTCTTAAAAATACATGCTCAAGTTACTTATTTTACCACTTGGAAATTTAAATATAGAGGCATTCTTACACTATTACACATTGAGAAAAGCTTCCCTATTATTCCCACTTTTGATTCTAATCATTTAGGGTAGTCCTCATTAAAATATTATTTTATCCATCCCAAAGCAAAAAAACTATGAATTATTCAATCCATTCCTATATGCATTCATGTAGTCAAAGGCACACAATTGCACAAGGCACTCTAAATGGGAGAACTACATGGGTTTGATTCCCTCCTTAGATTATTGGATATGTAGGTAGCATCTAATCATTATGGGGGTGTTTGGTTTTAGATAATCCCAATTACACTACACTTTTTTTATTTGTAGGTTTTTAATAAATACATGCATTATTAGGGTTTTAACCTTTAATAATCTATTTTATTAGGTCTTCCACACACTTCTAAAGGTCAAATATAAAAATACAGACCTATTTCAATCTATTGAAATTGATTTTGATCTAAGTTCTTAATTTTCAACAAAATACAAGATTAACTAGTTTGGGATAATAGTGGTAGTTGATCATGTCCCAAGTTAGATGATTTTATCCTTCATCAGTTTTAGTTCCCACTTCTAGGAAACTAGAGAGCCTATTTTTGTTTTCTTATTTCAGCCATTTATCAACCAACACAATCAAATCTAGGACAAAAACAATGCATATTATCATTTCATTTCATAGTTAGTATTATTTCAATCAATTTCATGTTGTCAAATTCAATATTTTACTTTAATTTTGATTTTCAAAATTTCATTTTTAGAATTATGTTTTATTCTATTCAATTTATATAAATTAGGGTTAATACACCTTTTAATCCAATTTTTGATAAAACATATTGGTGAACCCAATTTTCATTTGAACATTGATTCAAAAATTCACCCTAGCGTTGAGATAAATTACTAAAAATTCAACACTAAAATAAGTTAATTTTGACCTTGGATCTAAATATGACACTAAAAGAACTTGATTTTTACCTCAAATTTTATAGCTGACATTGAAAGCATTTTATTTTGACCTCATATCTAATATTTAACACTAAAATCATCTTGTTTTGACCTTGGATTTCATAATAATTCACTAATATCCATACACAAAAATTCCCTTTTGTTTGTAAGTTTCCATTTCTTACTATTGTTTATAGTATATATTTTTTAAGTATCTTAAATTTCATCTTCCTATTACTTTATTTTAAAGAATATATGGATATATTGGATTAATAATTTTTTATTTAAACTTTTTGAAAATAAACCTAAACACATATTAAGATAAAAGTTCCATTAGTTCATATTTTGGTAAAGTTAGGCATGACATGGGAAAAATAATAATCATATATTCAAGATGCTATTAGACCTACCTTAAAACCTGAAGTATTATTAAATATTCAATTAGAAATTTAACTAGTTACTACTAGATGAAAAAAACTTTGTATGAGTTATTTCATTACTTCTACTACCCCTTCTCAAGATGGTGATATATAATTTTCCTCTATCTAGGTCCATTTTATCACTATCCAAAGAAGAAAGGTGACCCACATTATAATGTTAAATGAAGGTAACTGGCATGCCCTTACTTAACCCCCTCTAGCTCTCACACATCCTCACCATGGTGTTTATATGCATGTTCAATCAAATTTACCTACGGTTTATGCTTGTGAATCCCTTCAAGATCAAATCATAACTATGAAAAAGTTAATATAATAGGTACAATATAAAAATAAACATTTCATTTCAAATATCACATCATTGAAAAATAATAGCACATATACAAGGAATCTAGAGTATACTAGTGTTAATCATGCATATACATCTTCATCTAGATATTTTATGCCTAACAATACTTTATATCAATATGAGAACCTAAAATATAATACATCTACAAATAGCGAATCAAAATTTAAAAAATCTAACAAAATTTCAAGTGAGATTCTAAGATAAATGTTTAGAAACAAGTTGATCACATTACCTTCTATAGTTCCTCTAAGGAGATCAAAATATTATTGTGCATATCATAGAATTTATGGGCATCATACAAACATTTTTTGGTCTTAAAATTAAAAAAATCAAAATATAATTTATAGTCATGATCCCATAACAAATAAATTGATCAAAACATCTACTCACATTATCAAGGAATCTCATAAAAAAACTACAAAAGGAACAAATAGATAAAAAAAACATTCAAATGGAAAAAATAGAGAAAGGAAAGGTTCAAATAGAAAAATTAGAAAAATAAAATATCTAAAAATTAAAATTATAGAAAGTAAAATTACAAAAATAAAAATATGAAAAGGCATGATTACAAAATAACACTTTGAAAAGCAAAGGTTACAAAGGAAACATTTAGAAAAAGATAAGTTATTAAATGAACAAATTGAGAATGAATGAGTGAAAGAAGAAAATTCAAAATAATAAAGGTTACATAATTTATAACAAGAGAAGTTACAAAAATAGATATCATTAAAATATTAGTTGTGAAAACAAGCTCAAGTTAAACAAGAAAGTATATTTAAGAAAGGGTTTCTAAAAACATAAGTTCAAAATCAAGGTATACCTACAAAAGCTAATGTTACACATGTGGTTTCAAAGGAATTAACCAAAAAATGTTCATCATATATAGATCCTTTGTTTCTTAACGCCCTCATAGATGGCGAGAAATTCACTAATGTTAAGAGTGCATCCTTTTGTGAAGTTAATATATGTGGTATGACACTTCTCTAATATATCTGGTATGATAGTCAACACTTGGGTAATATTATAAGGCCTCAATTTTTCATTATATTTATTAAATTACCAATCACATTTGGAATATATAATATTACAGGGCTCTCATCCATGATATTCCTAGTTTTTCATTGCATTCATCCAAGGTAGGTTCAATGTGAAATATTATATATATATATATATATATATATATATATATATAATATTTCACATTGAACCTACCTTGGATGAATGCAATGAAAAACTAGGAATATCATGGATGAGAGCAATTGGGAAACATTGGGTAAAGATCATGATTATGTCACATTTGAGCATGAAAGTGCAATGGTTACAATTTAAAGAGAAGAAAATCTCTAGAGAAAGAGTAGATAAAGGAAAATATTTCTTTAGTTACCATTACAACAAAAATAGTTAAAACCATCATAACAAAGGCACATGATACAAAACATATAGGAACACAAAGGAATAAAAAAATTCAATAAGATAATATGGAGTAATTAGTTTTACATATACAAATATAAAAGATGAAAATAGTAGCATACCAAAATTTTAGGGTCAAGAAGATGATTATGATCATGATGATGATTATGTAGAAAATGATTGGAATGACATGACTAACATGAAAGATGAGTATGGAAATATAATTAATGGTTATAACACATATGATATAAAATTTACAAAAAAACATCCTCTTGATGAGATATTTGGATTATAGTAACATTATTTAATTGTACATAATTTTATGACTGTTTCATCATGTTCTTATATTTTTTTCACATGCAATTTATTTGATCATTTATTCTATCCCTTGGATCTTATTGACTTCTTAGCCTCTTGGATCTTATTTTTTTAATTTATAGATTAAAATAGTTGAAATCAATGATCTAGTCTACCATGTTATTTAATTTATATCTAATTTTTTGTAATATTCACTAATAAAATGTCATTTTCTATCAAGGATATAATTAACCAGTTAGGGAAAAGAATGATTTCCATTACTGTCCTTAGTTGATATTTTCCTATGCAAATTTTCACCTAGAAAATAAAATTTGAGTGCATATCCCTTCTATTGACAATTTTTATACATTTAAATGAGTTATAATATGAAAAATAATGGTTATTAATGTAAGATACCTATTTTACTATCTATATTTCTCATACATGTAGATAATTTAATAAGTGTATATTTGATGAGATGAAGATATACAATCAAGTCCTCTATATACCTATTCTATTCATACAGGTTTTCAGCTACAAATACATATACAATGAGGGAATTTTAATCATCATTTATAGTGAAAAATTTACATTGATACATGTTGTATATTGTTATCATATACCTCATTTCTTCTACTTTTGAACCATTGCTTATTACTAGTTTATATTGTTATAGTTGTTAAAAATCTAAAATCAAGTCATGAGCATGATTAGACATATAGATTATATCATTGTTAAATGTTATTTATATCATCAATAGTAGATAACATAATGTTTTTCTATCACACATGGATTCCAATGGTATTCATGAGTGCTATGTAGGACATACATATTTCACATGGATTAAGGTGTTGGAATTGACTCTACCCACAAGCCTTGATAAAATAGAGGCATCTTATCCACATATTATAATATTGATAGGTTTTATCATTATATGACTCCTATACTATAGAGTTATATACTATTTATAAATGTCCTACTAACATCTCTATTATATGGATATGTTATTTTATAGGATATGAACACATTACATATGCATGGTTTGGACTATATTTTTAGTTCTATGTTCCATCATTGTTATTACCTGTACATAGTAGAGTAGATATTTGATTATCTATTATCTATGGACCTTAGACCTTATGTGAAAATTTATTGAACTTCTTTCTAAAACATTATTTGGTGTGTGTGACATTTGAACATGTACCTTGGTTGTGACATTATTTATTTCATTTATCTGTGGTCCTTGGACTTACATGTGAAAATATTTACAAATATGAGCTCTTTAGTTACTTTAATAATGTGATCTTATCTATTATATTATAGAACTGCCCACTATAATTTTTCAAATTTGTGACTATTTTTGCCATTGTGTTTGTGTCTAGTGAGAGTGTTTGTGTGTTATGATTTTTCAAAATACATATAGAGATCCATGTTTTCATTTGTTTTGATTCAAATATTACTTGAATTATAAAACAACTATAAATCATGATAATGGGTGAAATGGAAAGGTTGAGATAACTTTATCCAACCCTTTGTCATTAAGTGTTTCCTACATATCCAATACTTTGGGGAGGGAATTGAACCATATGTAGTTATCCCACCTAGTTGAGTGTGTGCAATCTTGTATAATGATAATATGATATGAAATCTTGTGTATAAATTTTAAACACTTTAAAATACATGACTTAACCATTTAAATAGTATTCAAACTTAGCTTTGGTATTTTTCATTTGAGGGATTTCAAATTCAGATGCTTTTGGAGGATTTATCTCAAAGTGGAGTGTGTGATTTATAATCTTAATTTTGATCAATTATAAATAAGCGCTAGTTAGAAACATGTTTAGGATCTATGATATTATTTAGTGGAATATTTAGGTTATTTACTTAGAATCAAGATTCAAGACATGTGGGTTAACCCTTATAAACATTTTAAAATTTGAAAACTAGCCATTAAAGGGTGCGGGGAAAAAGTCTACCTTGAGTGGATAAGTTCAAGGTGATGGACCAATCTTAGAGGTGTGAACTTGTCAATAAATTAGGAACAATGGATTAAAGCTGGGAGATAGTTTGAAAATAATATAAAGTTATTTAATAAAGGACTTAGAAATTCCCATGTAGTAGTAACAAAAATTTGTAATGGTCAAGCCCATATATGAGATATTAGATAGAGGAATGATAAATAATTGTCATGTATATGACCATAAGTCAAATAGTTTAGGTTTTAGTAAAATTACTAATTATAAAGTTCTTAATATCATATATGAGTGTCTACATTTACTCCATTTTATTCTATTAAATAAAATTGCTAGAGTAAAAAGATAAAAGGTGATACTTGAGGATAACTACAATGGGTGTGCTTAAGTATTCACTATGTGTTGTGCCTTTCTCTATGAAAACATGTATATATTAGTATGAACTTATGATTTCATTATTAAGTATATGTGAAAATTAAGTATAAAAATGAACAAATATGCTTGTGTATAAGCAAACCAATCCCATATTCTAAAGGACAATAGAGAAAGGGGTTATCTTGACCCATAGGGATGCCTAAGTAATGATTGAGTTATAACATGGGATGAGATAAAAATTATTCAACTCTCATGTTTAATGAATAAGTTCTTAGAATTTATGTTATGCATAACTTCATCCTCATAAAAATATAATTATCCAAGTAAATAGAATCCACCAAGGGTTTTGAAAAATATGAGTAATGCTTGATAGTCTACGTAAAGTTTTTTTTGAATCATATATTGTAGATAGATATATGATTCAATATGATTAATTTATAATATATGCCTATGTAATTATTGAGTATAATTTGTTTATATAATAAATCTAATAAATATTAAAAATAGAATGGCATATGTTACCATTCCATCTAATGATCTGGTTAACTTGAGTCATATAACATGTTCCAATACATCATGATATTTGTGAAATATTTTGAGTATATGTAACACATATTCCCCATTGTAATAAATATGTAAATTTAATATGTAATCTATGTAATAATCTCATGAAATATATGATAATATCTCATAATCTTGTTAAATTTCTGACATATGCTATGCATATACTCCCAATCTAAGGTAAAACTATAATATCTGAGTGTAAAGCTATAATATTTGTGTAAACTTGTATCATTATAAAATAACATATGCCCAAAAAAATATTTTTGTATTAATTAAGGGTTAATATCTAAGGGAAGCCACTATGTATGCTCTCTTTTTAAGGTGAGGAATGAAGCCAATGAAAATTTATTTTAAAAGATAGTAATTAAAGGCATCATGTTATATAGAAAAAAGATATAATCTATCTATAAAATATAATATGTGAAGAATATGGCATAATAATAAATCATCTAAGTATGCATAAGACATGAATCCTAAACATACAACTTTTATGTTTAGATAAATATATCAATGAACAATAAAATGAAAAATAAACACATAAATGAGTATCCATAAACTGAGTGGTAACTAAACATAAAAGTGCATGATATTAGTCATGGAAATATGTAAAATAATCAAAGTGTGTGATATATATCATGGCACCAACAAGCTCAAAAATCTCAATGAGTTTATCAAACAATTATAGTTTTATATTCACATAGACAACAAATTCAACAAGTCATATATAATGAACAATCATCTATCACATAAGGCCAAGGACCAAACTTAATGGAAAATTCAATAACACACACATAAAGGAAAAAATAATGTCACACATGGAAAGGACAATGTAATGTCCAATATAAACAAAGTCAAACAAGAAATAAGAATTAACATCAATCATGCATAAAACAAGTAAGGTTAATATACATAATAATTGTATGTCATTATCACATATAGCTAAATGAAATATCCAAAAATGTACATAGTATGAGTCAATGCAAGTCATGTGTAATTAGTATAAAGTAGATCAATATGACCAATGGAAATAATTATAAAAATATAGACCTATGTAAAGTAGTAAGATTCCTCCAGTAAGAGTGTGTTTCCAATGTAGGAAAGTATCTCTTGGGTGTAGGAAAGTTCTATATCTACTTTTCCAATACATTTGAAACCTATATGGGCCACATCTAACTCATTTATACCATAAAACATGTGTATATAAAAAATTAAATACACACTAAATTAAATATGATAAAGCATAAAAAATCATGTCAACAAAGAATACATGTCATTCATAGGTACTAGTTTTTGATATTTTTAATATATATATATATATATATATATATATATATATTCTGATTTTTTATAATATTATGTAATGCTAACCAATGATCCCATCAATGGGATACTCAATTATAGGTACTATGTCAAACATGCCTAATGTTACCTATTGTGTTTTAGGTGTAGCTCATGTATTCACATAAATGTCTAAGAAATACTCTTATGTTGTGTCATATCCATCATGGTAATTATTAAACATATGATCAAGTGTATGATATATAGATATATGAAGCATAGTACCATGTGAAATATGATACATAATTGTAGAATGTGTCTGTGTTCAAGGAGGAACACATTGAGATATAAATTATATTATTAATATATGATGTGATAAGGTAGATAATTATTCCTTAAAGTCTTGAATATATCTATGATGTAATGGTAACTATAATATTAGTCATCTTGGAAAATCCACTATCTTCCTCTAAGTTGTCTAGGTAGGATTAACCTTAGTAAGTTTTATAAATGATTATAATGGTGGTGGGGGTGGAGGAGGAATGATTTTATTCCAAATATGGAAATCATATGAAATAACTAAAACTATAATCACCCTATTCAAATGTATATACTTCATGCATCTATAAATTCATTCATATATGCACTATATATGGCACTACATGCATATTATGTATCCATAGATATCAAAGAATCTGTTACTCGGTAGCACTAGAAATATAGTAGCTAAAATGACCAAGGTCACTTGAATATATTAAAATTAAATGAGTAATATTATATATCCATCCATGAAATATTTTATCTATTCTTGTTATTTATTTTATATCTTTTTGTGTGTGTATGTGAGAGTGTTAATAAATGTCATTGTCTAATCTTTTTGGTTAGAACATTGTCCACCATGATAATTTGTATAGGTTTTCAATATATATACAAGTAAAAATAATTCTTGATTTGAATCTTTATATTCAACATTCTTTTTCTCCTTGAATGAAATAAGGGGTATCTCTATCCATACAATGTGAAGTTGTTCAATGATTCTTTTTAAAGAATGCACTTAGTTTTAGAAGGATATGATGTTGGATAAGAATGTGCATTATAATTCATATGCACCCAAGGTTGATTAGTAGTTTTTATTCCTCATGTTTAGTAAAAATTTCATTAGATATCTTCAAATTCAAATTCCATTTGGTTACATATGTGACTATATTGTAGATGTGTTAACATCAATTATGTTATCATCTATCAAATAATGCATATTATGCCATAAGATGATGCATTGTTGTCCTACATGCCAAATGTAGTCTCAATATGTATTAATGTAAAATACCTTCTATTGAGGCTTACTCATGTCAACCTATTTTTTTGGAGGGAGGGATATGAGGTTGCACTCAAGTAAATTTTGTAACACTTTATGAGGAGATTCTAGGAAATGTGTAAACTACCTCCTTAGTGGAGTTGAAAGAACAAACTGATTAATTGGCTATGAAATTATGTTAACTATTAGTTCACTTGGAAAATTTACACTAAGATCTGTTGGAGGGTTGGATAAATAATTTAGGTTATTCATTAAAATAAATTTGAATTCTCCATCCTTAAGCATATGACATATAACATCAAATGATTGACAAATATTAAAAAAAAAATATTCATATAAGGGATCTAAATAGATTTGATTGAATATGTTTTGTAATTCATTATCTACCATTTGAATTGTCATCATATAGAGCATAGTCTTATATTAAAGCATGCAATCAGTGATGGGCTTGATTGATCCTTTATTGATATTTGTAATGTATGAATGTGACATCTTCTCTCTAATGTTAATTGAGAAGTGTGCTAGAAACTGGTCATCCAATGGATTAAAGGCATGAATGAATTATAAAGGTAAATCATAAAACCACTATAATGTGTAATTGTTAAGAATTAATGGGAACAACTTGGTTAATAATTTATTATTTATGAAAGTCTCAAATATGTTATGTGGGATCACATTTACCATCAAATAATGTAATATTATGTGACACAAAACATATTGGTAAAGGATAGGTTTAAATATCAAGGGATAATATATTGTGTAATAAAAAATGAGAATTAGTGGTATGGCCAACTCTAGAGGAATTATGTTGTAACTATGTAACCTTAATATAAATATCAATGACTATTTTCTCTAATTTTTGAGCATCAAACATAGAAAACTATTTAATATCCAATGATGTGATGTGAGTGGTAACCTTTAAAGGTATAAATGTATGTTATGTAGGGATATGCATAGTAATTTTAGGAGAAATATGTGTTGCCAACATACCATGGGTAGAAATAACATATGTAAAGAAAGGTGAAGATATAGGATTAGTCTTAATAATAGTCTCAATACCTATTATGGAATTGATACCTCTAAGAGGTGGATTTATATCTATAAATTGATCATGTTGTTACTCCTCATATGTGTAAACCTTAGCCTTATTTTTGTTTTTAGATTTTAATATTATTTTTAAATTTTTTTTGAAATTAATTGGGATTCATATGGATTCTTTTTAAAAATGCATAAATGGTTACAATTTGGATATAGTCATATAGATGCATGTGACCATTATAATTATTAGCTTGTTCATTATCCTATTCATAAATGGTTTCAAGATGTGACATATCATCATTATAAATATTATATAATTTAATATGTTTTTTGGTAACATTTTCATAAAAAAAAGATGAAATATAATCAATTTTAGGCAATTTAAATAAACGTGATCGATTTAAATTTTTTTGACTATGTTTAATTTTAACACCACCTAATCTAGCACTTTTATTTATAGGGATAATATATTTAATATTTATAAGTGGAATATAATATGAACATGAAAAATATGAAGCCTATATTTTTTCATAATAAGATTAAATAATAAATCAATCATAAAAATTAGAATGAAATATTGATATCTGAAACCTTATGAAAATAGAAGGAAACCCTAATAAAACTAGGTTTTTGTATGCTCACTATAAGGAATGGGTTAATGTTGGATTCAAAAAATGTTTTTATGATTTTTTAAATAATGTGACTATAAATATCATAATTTTTTTGAATAAATTATATCGTTAAAGATGTACAATTACTCAATAAATCTGATTACAACTTGTTAAATATGGTAACTAACTATTCATGGAAAAGACTAGGATAATGGTGTAATTTTCTTGTTTCAAATGAATATAGGTTAGTAATAGTGATAAAATCATATTAGATACACTATAATAATCATACAAATACTTATATTTATAAATAGAAGCTTCGTGCATGTCTGGATAAATTTGCACTCTTTGGACACTTACACAATGTGATCTTGTTTGCTAGACTATGGAACTATCCATTGTAATTTTACCAATATTTGACTATTTCATCCAATGTTTTCTATCTAATGAGAGTAATTTTTTTTATAATTTTTAAAAATCCATATGGATATCACTATTTGCATTATATTTGGTTCAAACCCTATTAGTGCATTATAGAATAATTTCAAACTAGGATAATGGGTGAAAGTGAAAATTTGAGCTAACCTTATCCAAAGTTTTATGACTGAGTTTTTAGTACATATCTAATATTATGATGAGGGAATCAGATCATATTTACTTCTCCCACCTAGTTGAGTGTGTGCAATCTCATGCAAAGCTAATATTTTACACAATCTTTTGTATGGCTTTCAACACTTGACAATATATGACCTGACTTTGCAAATAGTATTCACACTTATCCCAAGAATTTATTATTTTAGGTTTTTCATATTTGGAATATTTTTAAAGGTTTATTTTAATGTGTAGTGTGATTTACAATCCTATGTTTGATCAATGCCAGATAAGTGTTAGATGGAAAAATTCTTAGGATTGATGTGGTTATATAGTGGACTCTTTAGATTATTTACTTAAAACCAATTTATGAAATGTATGCATTTAAACTTATGGAATTTTATATTTCATAAACTAACTATCAAATGGCATGGGTATAATTCTACCCTAAGTACAAAATTCCATAGTGGTTCACTTATCTCAAAGGTGCGGGCCTCTCCAAAAATTAGGAACAATACCCTAAATCCAAGAGATAATGTGAAAATGATTTAAAGTTTTTTGAGTATAATAATTGAAAATTCCTATGTAACAATAACCATAATATATAAGGGTCAACCCAATATATGAGATATTGGCTAGAAGAATGGTGAATAAGAGTCATGTATATGAGCATAATTCAAATGGTTTAAGTTTTAATCAAATTAAACATTATCAAATGCCTAATACCAATTATAAGTGCCTACATTTCCCCCCATTTTATCCTAATAAATGAAATTACTAGCACAAATATATAAAATGTGATGCCTAAGGATAACTATAATGGGTGTGCTCAAGCATGCACCATATGTTACACATTCCTCCATGAAAATGTAAAATGAAACATGTAGAAATCAATCTTTATTTATGATATAAAAATAAAAAATTAACAAAATTGAACATATGTGAAAATTAACTATAAAAAGGAATTAATAAATCTATGTATATATGAACCAAGCCTTGTCTTATGGAAGATATTGGAGAACCCCACAGAGATGACTGAGTAATGTTTGAGTAAGAACATGGGTTGAGCTAAACATGTTGAAACCCTAATTTGTAATAGACAAGTGCCTATAAATTATGTTATGTATTACTTTATCCTCACACAATTCCAATAATTTGAGTACATGGAAACCACTAGGGTTAAAACATATTTGAGTAATGTCCAAGAGTTTGTGTAAAGTTTTTTGAAGCATCCTCTACAAAAGGATATATGATTAAATTTGAGTAATGATTAAGAGATGCCTATTTAATTCCTGAGAATAAATTATTTATATAATAAATATGAACAATACTAAACATAGAATGACATGTGTTGTTATTCCAAAAAATAAAAAACTAAGACCTATGTATTACATGTATTCCTTATTTACATGATTTTTTATGCCATATGTAGTTTAGTATATATTTAGTTTTTATATACACATGCATTTCAAAATATACATGAGTGAGTTGTAGGCCATACAGGGTTCATATGAATTAGACACATAGATGTAGGACTTTCCTACAACTAGGAGCTACTTTCCTACACTAGAAACATGTTCTTACTAAGGGAATCTTACTACTTTACACAAGTTATATATTTTTATGATTATTTTTATTGATCATATTGAGCTAATTTAAATTTATTAAACATGAATTTATTTAAATAATACTATGTAAATTGTTTATTATTGTATTTAGCTATATGTAATTATGACATACATTGATAATGAATATTAGCCTTAATTTTTCAATACATGATTGTTGTTATTTCATGTTTCTTTTTTGACTCTTTTTGTATGGTAAATTACATTTTCCTTTACATGCATGACATTAATTCACACACACACACACACACACACACACACACACACACACACACACACACACACACACACACACACACACACACACACACACACACACACACACACACACAATTTAATGGATTTTTAGAATCTTATGGAATGATAATTAGTGATCCCATCAATGGTATACTCACATGTAGGTCATGTGTCAAATGTGCTTGATGTTACCCCTCATTTGTGTTAGTGTTTTAGAAATATTTTCATGTTGTGTCATATTTGTTATGGTCATCATCAACCATGTGATAATTATATGTTGTATACCTTTATGCAACATATTACTATGTTAAATTAGATGCATATTAGTGTAATGTGCCTATGTTCACTAAGGAAGATGTTGAGAAACTTATAATATACTCTAGGATGTGATGGGGTAGATAATTGTTCTCTCAATTAGTGAATATATCTTTGATGTAAGGTTCATTGTAATATTGGTCATCTAGGAAAATCCTTTATCTTCCTTTGAGTTTTCTGAGTAGGATTAACCTTATTAAGTTTTACAACTAACTGTAGTGGTGGTGGGGGTGGAATAAGAATTATTTTTAGCTAAAGAGGGTATTCATATAAAATACATGAAACTATGACCACCCTATTAGCATGTATATACATCATACATCTATGTATTTTAGGTGACACTAAATTCATCTTACATATCTGCAAATGTCTTAACATGGAAAAGACTTTATTACTTTTTAATACTAAAAATAGAGTATCCACTATGGCTAGGCCCCACTTGAAGAGTTGGTATAATGCACCCAATAATATGTTGTGCCCATCCATAGAATCCTATAACTATTCTTTATGTTTCTTATATATGTTTTTGTATGTGTCTAAGAGTATTAAGAAGTGTCATTATAAAAATGTTTTTGTTTGAACCATTGTCCTCCATGACACTTTGTATAGGATGTCAATCTATATATGCACATACAAATAATGCTCGATTTGAATATTAATCTTCAAATATCTTATTATACTCAAATGAAATAATGGGTCTTTATATGCATATAATTTGAAGTGTGCCAATGATTATTTCGAAAGTATGCACTTCCTTAGTTCTAGAACTATATGGTATTGGAAGAGGATGTGCATTATAAGTCACATGCATATGAGGTTAAGAATAAGTATGTTGTTCCTTATGGTTGAGAAAAGGTAACTGAATATTCTCAACTTAGCATTTCCATTTGGTTGTGTCTATGACTCTTTTTTAGTTGAGTTAACATTAATTATGTTATCATATATCAAATCCTATAAATTATGTTGTAAGATTATGAATCTATTAGTCAAAATGCCGTATGCCATAATGATAGTCAAAATATGCATTATTATCAAATCCATTATATTTAATATTACCTATATCAACTTATTTTTTGGGAAGGGTGAGATATGGGGTTTCACTCAATTAAATTTAGTAACACTTTGTGAGTAGGTTTTAGTAAATTTGTAAAGTGCCTCCTTGATGGAGCTAAAAGAAAATATTGATTATTTGGATATGAAATTGCATTAAATATTGATTTTATCTCATTCTTATTATCATCAAATTTTAATTTGAATGCTAATTCACTTGGAAAGGTTGCATTAGGTATGGTTGGAGGCTTGGACCCATACTTTATCATATTCATTGTGATGAGTTTTACTTCTTGATCCTTAAACATGTGATATGAATCATAAAATGATTAAAATTTGTTAAACATAATAGATTGTTGTAAGGGAGACAAAAAGATTTGCTTGATTATGTATTATAATTTCATATTTTTCATTTGAATTTTCATCTTAAATATCATAGTATTATATCGAAGAACGTAACTAGTGATTAGCTCATTTGATCCTTGCTTGATCTTTACAATTTATGCATAAGAAATCTTATCACTAATGTTTATTGATAAGTGTCATAGAAAATAATTATCCAAAGGATTAAACACATGAATTTTTTGGAAAGATAAATATTAAAACCACCATTATGCATAATCCTTAAGACTTCATGGGAACAACTTCATTAATAATTTATTATTGGATGCATAGTCCAAAAATGCTATGTGAAATGGTAAAATTTGGTACTAGGGATCACTTTACCATCATATAATGTAAGTTTGGGTGTTGCAAAAAGTATAGGTAAAAGATGGGTTTAAATTTCAAGGGATAATGGATTTTACAATAACACATGAGAATCTATAGTATATCCCACTCCAAATGAATTTTTTTGTAACTATGTAACCTTGTTTTAAATATCAATGAGTATTTGTACTAATGTTTAAGCATCAGGCATATCAAACTATGTAGTATCCATTTATGTGACATGAATGGTAACCTTAGAAGGTATATATGTATGGTGTGTAGGGATAGCCATAGTAATATAAGGATAACTATGTGTTACCCCCATATTGTGGGTGGCCATCACATGTAGGAAAAAGGTAAATACATAGGATTAGTCTTAAAAATAGTGTCAAAACTTGATGTGGAATTGGTACCTTTAAAAGGTGTATTAATATCTATAAAGGGATCATGTTTTTATTCTTCAGATGTGACCATTCTTTTTAATTTAATCTTGAGTCAACATTTAAAAATGCATCTTTCAAGTGTGTATGCTTATGGTTATATTTAGTTATTTTTTTTATTAAACTCATCAAATCTATTAGTAACATTTATTTTATCTTCCATTATAAAAAAATATTTTGATGTAAATTTCAAAAATCAAGTTTAAAATAAATCAAAAAATCAAAAATTAAGTACTCAAATTTAAAACCATAGGAAACTAGGGTTTGGGTTGTTCACTACAAGAAACACTTTCACTAAATGTTTTGATTAATTTATGATTTATAATTCTAAATATCATAAAAATATTCAATAAATTATATTTCTTAATATTTACATTTACTCAATTAATCTGATTGTAACTTTTTAAATATAGTGACTTGCTATTTTGAAAAAAAAGGACTGGGATAAAGATGTACTTAGCTTGTTTTAGATGAATTCATGGCTATAAGGGTGATACAGTCATATGAAATTGATTCAAATAATAATATGAATACTAGGATCCTAAAAAAAAATATTTGCATGCATTTGGACAAATCCACACTCTTTAGACACCTACATAGTGAAATCCTATATGCCAGACTATGAAACTATCCATTATTATTTTTTTGATCTAACTATTTCATCATCATGTTTGATGAGAATGCTTAAGTTTTCTAATTTATGAAAATGGGCATAAATATCCATGTTTACCTTCTATTTCTTTCAAACCCTAGCTTCTCACTGTAGAATAACTATAAACCCAAACAATGGGTGAAAGGGAAAGGTTAAGCTAATGTTATCCATCTATTTGTCACTAAGTGTGCCTACATATCCAACACTTTGAGGATGGATTCAAACCATATGCAATTATTACACCTAATTGATTGTATACAATCTTATGGAATGCTAATACGTTTTAAAATATTGTGTATAAATTTTAAACACTTGACAATATATAAATTGACCTTATAAATAATATTCAAACTTAGCTTAAGAGTTTCTCCTTTGAGGGGATTTAGATTTGTAAGATTTAAGAAGGTTATTCTCAATGTGTAGTGTGATTTTTAATCTTATGTTTGATGAATGTTAGATAGGTGCAAGATGGAAAAATTCTTAGACTTGATGTGGTTATATAATGGAATCTTTGGGTTTTTTACTTCAAACTTATTTGTGAGACATGCATGTTGACACTTATGTACATTTTTGAATTCAAGAACTAACTATTAAAAGGTATAGGGACAAGTTCATCATGAGTTGACATTTATATAGGGGAAAACCTATATCATAGGTGTGGACATATCTAAAAACCTAAAATAGTGGCATAATATTGGGAGAAAGTATGGAAATGATTTAAATTTGTTTGATTAATAAACTTGGAATTTTTTGTATAATAGTAATGGTAACTTGTAAGGTCAAGCCCTTATATGATATCTAAATAGAAAAATGGTGAATAAGATTCATGTATATGAGTATAAGTCAAATTTTTTAATATTTGGTCAAATTACACACTATCAAGTCCCTAATACCAAATATGAGTGTCTACATATAACATAAAAATAACCGAGTATAAATAGGTTGAATAATTTCAAAATTAATTTTCACTCTTTTTCATTTGATTTCTGAGTTGTGACTACCAAGATGTTTTTGAGACAAAAGGTGAACCCTAATCTATTTGAGTAATTAGAGAATGTGTTACTAGAAAATGTAGTGGTAACACTAACATGTTTCTAAAATCTTGATTTTTTGACTTATTTTTAATATTTTTATTTTTGAATTTATTCATATTTTAGGAGTTTTTAGATATTTTTTAGAGTTCACCATAGGTATCCTACCTTTATTTAAGGTGTTTAGAGCATGAAAAACCTATATTTTACTCAATCTAAGCTATCTATAGCAAGGGTTTTCTCAATGTTAAATGTGTTTGAGAAAAAAAATATTTATATTACAATGTTTTTAATAACCATAGCTAATTATTTTGAGAATATATCAAGGTAATGATGTTTTATTTTTATGTTTTTATAGGATGACATGTGTGTTAGGTAGTTTAGACATAATTAAATCCTAAAGGTTATATGGGATTTGTCCCTGAGTGACACATAATGTATGATGGTAGAGAATTTTATATTAGGATATGAGGGGCATTTAGACCTTATGCCATATGATATTGAATGATCACTATGATTTTAAAGAGATGGGACACATACACATACTTTATATATCCCCAAAGGGACATGACTATATCATTATAAGATATTTGGAGGATTTTAATATTATAAATGATACACACCTAATTCACCATGTAGAATAAATGGATAGGGATTGAAAGGTTGTGGTCATCAATATATAACTAACCATGCTTGAGGAACACACTATAGTGCTATTGATTTGACTATATTATTATCAGAGATTGAGATTTCAAATTTTATGTGATTATAAAAGTGTTTATGTGTAATAGTGGATTATCTCATAACCATGGATGGATGGTGGTGTGGGCATCTCATATTGGATACATTCTATTATTCATATTTTTAAGACCATAATAATTATGTATTATTCATGGTGCACTATGTTTGGCATTTTATAGGGAGATTTACATAGATTCACTAGAGATAATTATGATGAACACCTATGATCAACCACTTTATTAAATTATTTAGTAGATGAGCATCTTTGATTGTTTTTTATTGTAGGTATACCTCATTTAGAGTGAGACCACACACATATATATGAATAAATATGGGTGACTAGTTCCTAAATTATAGGGAGTACCATGGAGTGTCATGTGATGCTTGATAATTTGACAAGGGTTTAGGTTTTAGGGTTTATGGATTAGGGTTTAGGGGTTAGGTTTTAAATAGGGTGGTCTAAAGATGGTGTGAAGTTACATAGAACTAGGGTTATTTTTTTTTTATGACTAGTGTATAGGAAGGTATGAATGCTTTTAGTACAAGCATGTGAATTATAATTTTAGTGTTAGATAATATGACCAAAACACCATGAGATTAGACATAGATTCATAGAGTTTACATACATTTAAATGAGATACCCAACATAGTGTGGTGGAACTAGCACCTATTTTAGTAGGAGAGGTAGATCTATTTATTACTATAATAGTTTTATTAAAAGTGTGGGACTCATAATTTAAATGTTATATAAGGATTGTGTTGGTTCCTATTTGTACTCCTCATACACTCAACCTTGCACACTGAAGGGAAATGGAAATAAAAGATGAAAAACCTATTAGAATGTCATTGTATCTAAGGAAGGGTTTTACATCAAGATTAGACTGAATGTATAAAATGATTGAGAGGAGCCTATAAAGGGTATGATCATCTCCTTGATAATTTTGGATCTACATAAACTAAGGTGAGAGGACCTATGAGGTAGCTTGATCACATGGAGAGATTTTTCAATTTAATCTCCATGGGGATTTTTAGCACAAGGAAAAAATATGACCAGGGCATAACCAAGTTTACACACTTTACCCTTGAAGGGTTGTCACATGAAATGCACAAATTCTCTAAGTCATATACATGATACTAAATATAGATGAGGATATGCCTAAGATCTTCATTATATAAAATATTAAATAATAGGGGTCAAATGGAAAACTACAACACTAGAATTTAAAGCACAAATTGCAAACACATTTCAAATATGCAAGATATTATACCATTTTAAGGAAAATAACACTTAAAGTATGTAATAAGATGTGTTATTTATAGTTTAGGATATATTAGGACAAGTTAGATGATTAAAAAGGAGGGTGGCATGCTTGTTATTTCCAAATAACAATGTATCTAGTAGTATTTCATGACAATATTCCTTGGCAAAGATGAAAAAAAACATCAAATGCAAGATAATGGTAATTACCAAATGATATTTGAGAGACTAGAACATACACTAAAATTAATCTTTCAAATGATTTTCCATGTTTAATCCATGAACCAAGGGTGACCTAACAAGTTATTCAGTAACATATTCTAAAATGATGCATAAAGGGTTTTATAACCTAGATCCATGCTCAAAATGATAACCAATAATGAACATAAAACTAGATATCTAGTCAATAATATTTTTAAAATAGATTGCTACACTTCATCAATAGGAAATAACAAATAACCACAAGCATTTTCATTAACTTAAAAATAAATATTACAGACATCAATACTTCAAAATGTTGCCATGGGGACAAGCATGGTGAGACTACTATTTTGACAAGGGAGACATAAACATGCTCTCAAATCTTACTAATGGATTTAAAGCCACAACCACCTTAGTAAGAGAGATAAAATCTACACACAAAAATTGATCCTAGAAAAATCTCTACAGAACCTAGACTTAGGGAAAATGGACACCTAAAATAGTAACAAAAAATAACCAACATAATGTCTAACAACAACCAACACAATGGCCAACACTTGAATACTGGAGAAGCCCTCTATTCATACATTTTTAGATCTATAACTGTGGGTTGAAAATTAAAAAAAAATTCAAAATAAACTTTAAAGTCCTCTAAGATGATTCTAAATGGAAAATATTCCCTTTTCCATGCTTGAGATCCTCATCCATTTATAAGAAAAATCAATGTTCTAACTACCTATACAAATAATGATGAATATTTACAACAAACTTTTGGTTTCATGGTGGGAGATACCTTTCACATGATCTATAAGGATAATATTCATGGTAGAGGGTTGACAAAACTTTGTATTTATGTGGAACTACATAAAAATGCCCTAGACCACTTGGTTGTATAGATGGAAACTCTTAGATAGCTACCCTCCCTCTCATGTACACCACATAACAACTTGATTTTTCCATTATTTCTTAGGAATATTCTAGATCCATGGCCCTATAAATTATCTTCTCTAGAGTATCCCACCTTACATTTACAAACTTTTAATATCTCACTCATGAAGGAGCCTAGGAAAACACAATAATTACAAATGCAAAAGACTTAGGTTATGTAGATTTTATATCCATAGGGATTAATCCTTTGCTTCACACTCTATCATATTTTTGAGAAGGTCCCATGATGATGACACTTTTCACCATCTCACTCATCCTAGGTTTCTTTGACTATTCAAATTTGATCACACACTATTTGACAATCTTGATTTGCATTAATGTGCACCATAGATTTTCATCTATTTAAACTCAAATAGATACTTTACAGGTCCTAAAATTAATACTCTCTCAACTATATTGGAACATTTAAACCCTAATGGCTAACTTCTATGGATTAAATTTGATGTTTGCACACTTGTAAATGACATTTGTGAGCCCATCACTTATGCAAATTTGGAAATTTCATCAAGACTTTGCTTATCAAATATTTTGTCTTCAACATTCCTTCTTTCATTATCCCTTTAGTCTTCAAAAGAATTTTCTCAAGATTTTTATCTTCAACTTCTTTTCCTTTGGCATAATTATCTCGCAACAATTATTGTAGGCTTTTATCCTTGGCACTTTTGCTCATAGGCCCTTTATTTATTGGGAGAATTATTTTGGACATTTTTTCTAAAAAAAATTCCTTGAAGAAATTGAACTTTGCACTTATCCCACAAAAATTGAGTCTTTGGCATTTTGTCATCATCAAGTTAATTATTTTGAATATTTTTTTTTAAATAATTTTGCCTCAAAAATTGAACTTGGAATTTTCTCCAAAGAAAGGACTTTTTCATGCTTTTTGTGTAGGAAAAATGACCAAAAGGTAAGTTACCTTTAGACTTTTTATCATAGAAAAAATGTCCAAAAAAAATAAGGAGTTTACATTTTTTTTTGAAGGAAATTAGACTTTTCTCTTTCTATAAATAAATCAAACCTTTGCACTTTTACCGAAGGGTAAGTAACCTTTTAATTTTTTTCAAAAACATTTTGGCTGAAACAAAATAAGAATCTAAATTTCTTTTAGAATTTTTGCATAGGAAAAATACCCATTGGGTAAGTACCCTTCTGAATTTTTGTCAGAGACAAAATGTTTGAAAGAAATGACCCATCATATTTTTTGTGAAACTCTTAGCCTGATGTAAATGGGACTTGGCCAAGACATTGAATTCCTTCAGACTTTTTGTAGTAGACAAAATGTCTGATGGAAATGAGTCTTCAAACTTTTTATCTGATACAAAAAGTTGAAAACCTATTTTAGTTGAACATTGTGTTCACCTAAAAATCTTGAAAAAGTCTAAGGGAAAGATACATTCACCAAGAAAATACCAAATTAGGACTTAGCCAATTTTAACATGAACTTAACCTTTGACATGAACATTTTGAAATCAAGAATTTGGCTAAGGGCTTGAGCATTTACATTGTATAGGGGCCCAATTCCTTAAATGTAATTTTGGCCACTAAAATTAACTCTTGCTCAGGGATGCATACCCATTATGAGTGTGCAAAGAACCCTAGAATAAAATACTAGGTGCCAATCCATTGGGCTATAAATTCAAGACTTAAAATTTTTTAGTAAAATTCACAAAGGCTCAACAAAACATGGTAGACTTAATAAAAATAGATCAATAGAATTTAGAAATGAACACACAAAAAAACACAAATGGAAATTATACAAACAAGGCCCAAAATAGAGGGGAAACAAAGCAAAAAAGAAGAAGATAAAACACTATATAATTTATATACAATGTACACAAGTGTAAATGGACTCAATCTAGGAAGTGCTTCAGATGTTTGCCATTAACTAACAACTTTAGTATTTCACCATCCAAGTCTCTCAAGAAGAAAGTATGCTCCTTAATCCTATAATTAATGGAATAGGGACCCATCTATAAGGAATCGAATTTGTCATGTTTACCTTTATCCTCATGCTTTTTGTCCCAAAGTAAAACCATATCACCTACTTGGAAGGTTCTTAGACTGACCTTCCTATCAAGTATTTTATTTAAGTTTTTGTTGAACTTGAGGTGTCTTTCATGAGCTTGTCTTTGAATTTAATCAATCTCAATAATCTGGTTCATCCTACTCTCATAGTGGTTGATTTGCTCAACATCTTCTAGTTGTTGCATGAGATGATAAGTGGGAAACTATAAATTCATAGGAAAAATTGCTTAAACTCCATAAACAAGTTCAAAAGGGAGTTTTCTTGTATCTCTCTTAAGTGTGATCCTATCATCCCATAAGGAAAACTTTATCTATTAACCCTACTTCTTCTTGTTTTCTTTCAAAGTTTGTCTAATGATCTTGAACAAGTTCTTATTATTGGATTCTGCTTGCCCATTCCCCTAAGGGTTGTAATTGAAAGTGTAGGTCAACTCAATCCCATAATATTTACATAATGCCACTAAAGTTTGGATTTAAAACTCATGGCATTATCAATAACTATATTGATATGCACACTAAATTTACAAATAACCTGATTTAACAAAAAATCCATAACTACTTGGTGTGTAGCCTTCTTTATAGGGATCAACTCAACCCTTTTTGTGAAGTAGTCAGTTGTAACTAATTGAAGAATCAAAAATTTATCCATTGAAACCCATTCCCCATTATTTAAATGTGCCTTCAATCATCATAAGCTATAAGGGAAGAGAACCTAAAACTTTCATCCTCCTAACAAAGTGTTGACATTTCTCACACATTTTGACTGTCTAAGCAACATACTTAAATAATGATGGCCACCAATAACTAGCTCTCATAATTTTATGAGTTGTAACCTTAGGTACAAACTGGCCCCCACATACTCCACTAAGGAAGTCTTCAATCAGGTCAATAGTTTGTTCTTATACCACACACATTAGGAGAACCCCGTTTGGATTCTTCAATGCTAGTATATTCTCAGTTATTTTATTATTTTTTTGGAAAACTAGTGTTTAGTTCCTAAATAATAAGGGGTTTGAAGTAAGGAAAAAACCTAGTTTAATATGATAAAATATAGATTTTTATCAAGTAAATTACATGAGAAATAAATGTAAACTTATCTAAAAATAGACTAAAATGAATGATTTAGGAGCTATAATTTGAGATGCAGGACTAGGACATTGTCTAGAATCTAGATTTGGCCTTCATTTTTTGATTAGATAGGAGTGCCAAAAGTGAATAGTAATATCATCAGTACTATAGTCCACATCTACTTATATTGTCTTAAGGATCTAAGCTTTTTGGGTTTTATTCTCTAGGTCAGTGTGAGCATGTGTACCAAATTTTAGAGGCTGAAAGTCAATATAGCTCACTATAGCTCCATTTTGATCTCTACAACCTTGTAATCATCTACACACATGCAAACAACAAATGCATCAAAAGCAAAAGGTCGAAAAAGTGAGTTAGGTTAATAGTTATCACATGATCTAAAACCCCTAATATTTTGATCACTTCCTAAATTAACCCTCAAGCTAAGGTCTCATATCAAATGTAGTTCTCCTTTAGGGAATGTGCATAATCAACGTGCATGATAGATGCAAGAATGATTTTCTTCTAGGCCCTTCCTTGATCAAGCATGAAAGTCTATGTGTGACATAGAATGATAAGCTATACTATTGACTAATTTTTATTATGTCTAATGTGTCAAATTAGTAAGTTCTAAATATAAAATGCCTTGTGAAGTACTTTATATAAAAGACTTTTTATTTTGAATTTTAGAGCTTTATTTGCATTTGGCCGACATTGGGAAACTTAAAGATGAATCTAAGAAATGGGTTAAGACCTATTAAGTAAAGGAATCTAACCATTAGAGGTCAAAATATCCCTAGACAAGAGTGTTATAAATGGGCACTAGTGGCACTGGCGCTATAGTCCAACCTCAGTGATCCTATCCTATAGTCTTAAAACTTGGGGGGGTGGAAAACCTAACCTAGATGAGATGGAATGACTATTTTAAAATATTGAGATGATAAAAAATAATAAAAAAGGTGACTTAAGCATGGAATAAGACCAAAATGAATAAAACAAAGGCATGTATAATGTGAACAAGGCTCATATTCTCTAGTCAGAGTCTCTTGTGAAAGGATTATGAAAAGACATGATATGTGTGGTCGCTTGACTAGTTTAGGGTGTATACATTTCCCCCCCTTTTATTATAGTGATGAAATGAAATAAAGTACTAGAGTAAATAAAATAAAATAAAATGTGTACCTAAACCTACCTATATGGAGATAAGTGTGTTGAAAAAAGGTCCAACTCACTCCCTGGCCAGGGAAGTGGATGGAGAGATAAATAATGCTTGGATAAAGAAAGAATACCTAAAATGGATGCCCCTTATACTGAATCAAAAAGTGGAATCTATATAACATGGAGAAGGATGTAAATGCTTTCCAATATTCTAAATCTATCTAGAAATGAGTAATGCTTAGAGGCCTAAAGCCAATGTCTGTCCTCTATCCCAGATAAACTCATGTAATCTAGAATGTAAATAATTTGTATACTGTGAAGAGCAAAATTTGTCATGCCCCCACTCTGAATATCTAAACTAGAACTAAGAAATGCTTGGAGGCCCAAAAATAATGTTTTTTCTCTATCTCACATAAACTCATGTAGTCTAGGTCTAGGTAATGCTATGGACCAATCATTATATAAAATCATATGGTCCAACATGGTGACAACTTGGGTAAAATTGAGTGTAATCTAAAACTCTAGTAAAGATGCAAGAAGAGAATGGCATGTCTTACCATTCAAATTTGTATAATCTTTGACAATGAAGAGCATGAACATCTGTGTCATGCCCTCAAACCTAGTATGTGAGTGATGCATATGTATAGTCTAGTAATCTATATAACCACATGTGATATGAGCTATCATGCCATGTCCCATGTACAAAAACTAGAGATCAAAAAATGTGCTCTACACTATACCTATAATTTTCTATCTGGTGCTATAACTATGTTATGTTGTATGAAGTTGTATGTATGAGACGTGTAGTAATGTACATGTCCCCAAATTTGGTATCTAGTCTAAATTTGTATCAAAGTCACTATGAATCCATATAATCTAAACCACTATATATATAACTAACTTGTGTATCTGTAAACTAAAGGTATGTCCCTCTGAATGTCTTGAGTAATGTTGAATGACCCATGTAATCTTAATCACTATATATCTTGACCAATATAAGATAAATTTAATAATATAAATACTAGAGGTGTAAAAACCATGCTGAGTGATCCATGTAGTCTAAATCACTATATATTTTAGTTGATCTAAGATGAATTTGATAATTTGACTGTTGGAAGTGTAAGAACCATGGTGTATCCATCTATGAGAAAGGATATGCATGCTAGATAAGTGTAGGAATAAGAATAGTAGGAATGATGCCCCCCTTTTAGGGAGAGGGATGAGATATAAGATAGAAGAGGTTGAGCCAAAAGTGATGATTACTGGAATAACGATATAAGTGAGGTTTGTATAGTTTGAATTGATTGAGAATTTGATTGATTAGACTAAGTTGTTTGATAGTTGAATGAGCTTTTTGATTGGTTAGAACCAAGTTTAATGTCTAAGTATAAAAGAGGTATAGAGATGTGTGTGCCATAATAGGAAAATTATGTAGTAATAGAGGGAGGCTCATGTGATGTTGAAGGTATCATTGTTATGATTCTATGGAAAAAATGGTTTGTAAAATAAAGCTACAAAGTTGAAGTTATAGGAAAAATGGTATTTCACTTTAAATGAGAAAGCTATTTGATATAGGAGAATTGGATTGATTCTTGATTCATTTGTGCATTGAGTAGTTTAATATTTTAAGATCTATAGTACGAGATATGCCAAGGATGTGAGCACTTAATGTGACTCGATTTGAGTAGTTGACAACCTAGATTGAGGCTAGTTGGGAGGGTACCCTAGTAAGTAGCTAAAACAAATGATTTTTGCCTATTTGGAAACCTATTTTAGATGTTTTGGAGATATTTTAAGAGTATATGAAAAAAATTAACTAATTCTAGTGCTCCTATCCCTCTTCTATCACTACTATCTAGGATCTAGTGCTACTATCCAAGTTGTAGCATTATTGTCCTATACCTAACATTGTTGTCCTAGAGGCTAGATTTTCTAGGCTATTACTTGTCTTAGTTACTATGTTTATTCTTGGATATTGATTTGGCATGGTGAACTAATGTATATGCTATCTTTTGGTGTTTTTTTAGGGTGAGGTATCAATGAGGGAGTTTTTTAGAGGTCAGGTGATGGAGGTAATGAGATTGTTACCATTGTTAGTATATGAGAGGGATGTGATGGATAGAATAGGGTTGGGTCATGTGTGTGACCTAGGTACTATGTAGTGGGATAGATATCTGATTACCACCTTATGTGAGTGGTGGAATGTAGACACTTGTTTTTTCTAGCTTCCTACTAGATAGATTAAGATTACTCTAGAAGATGTGTATCATATTTTACATTTGCCAATTAGTAGATGTTGGGTGACATTATAGGATGACATAGGTGTAAATTCTATTGATCATGCATCCTTTTACTTTGTTGGTATGCCTTCAAGCATGCATAGGAGAGGTAGTGATAGTAATATATTATTACTAGTTATTATGCAGTTGAGTGTCCAACATATGCAGAAGTGGTTGGCCATGTTGTTGGCTTCATTTTTTGTTGTGGATATGAGATGGGTGTCAATTTCATACAAGAAGCATAAGATCATGCATAGTGTAGAGGTGTATGTCATGGTGTTCTCATGGGTTAGGACTATGCTTTCCCACTTATATAGAGATATTTACTAGTTTACTCAAGAGGTATTCAGTGGTGGTGTGAGTGTGGGTACTTCATTACATTATTGGGCTTATGAGCACATATCTATTATGTAATCGATAGGATTACTAAGGGAGAGGTGGGAACCTCCATAGATATTTGGAAAGTGGTGGATGAGTATGTTGGCTATCTGATATCCTAGGATAGATCACTATAGATGAGTTTTAGATAAACTAGTGGCTCATGATATGATGTGGAGGCCCTAAAGGGGATTCCTTGGGTGGCTTGAGGATGGAGTGCATTTTTAGTATATAAGGGTTATTTTTTGGTTACATGACCACTATACTAGAGTGTATGAGCACATGATTAGATAGTTTGGGGTACCATAGGATGTGCCCCCTATAGCATGGGTGTGGGTGTAGAGTGTATAGGAACTGATGAGGGTAGAATCTCATGGGAGACCTATTAAGGTTGAGTTATCTCTATTACCTTTAGATGTGCAAGATGTGGATATAGATATTCTTGATGTAAATGATGTTGGATGCATAGAGGAATATACCACATGGTGGATGAGGTATCAATGAGCTCTATTATATCTTGTTGGTGGAGGGGATGCCCTTAAGTATGAGGATCCTACACTAATTTAGATGATGGGAGGTAAGCTTTGATTATATTTGAATTATGTACAAGTTTGTGCTTGTTTTAGCTTATATTAAAAATTTATGTCTAACATAGTTTTGTACTTTTATGTGTAGGTGGAGTGGGAGGTGATCATGATGAAGCACCTAATGGGGGAGGAGGTAGAGATGATGTGTTCTGGGAGACCATCATCAAGTCAACACTCTAAGAACTAACATGACATGTTCTTGATGATGTAGTGGAGGAGGGTTTGATAGAGCAAGTGATAGTTATAGCTAGTGTTTATGCACATTTATTTTATAGGGCTGCTATAGCTAGAGATGCATATGTTAGAGTAGAGGGAGAGAGAGATGAGATGAGGGATAAGATAGAAAGGCATAGGGTGTCTCCACCTAATTATGGATCAATGAGTACATAGATTATGGATGAGTACATAAATCTTTAGAGGTGGTATGTGAGCTTTCACAAGGAGCATAATTGGTTTTTGGAGTGAGATAATTATTGTAAGAGGCATTTGGAAGTTTGAGGAGGTGTGGGGTCATCAATTTCTAGGCTAGACTCTGTGACTAGCAATGGAGGAGAGAGTGAGATTGAGGGCATGATGGCCATTCATGATTGATTATACTTGATATTGTGTATATGTATTTGAAAAATTGGTTATATATATGGATGTTGGTTTGATTGGCTCATGAATATTGTGTTATGGGATTTGAAATATATTTTTATATTTGTTACATATGGTTTTTTTTATAAGTAGTTGATTTGGTATTGATGTTGAGGTTGTTTATGCTTGGTAAATAAAATGGTACTTGGGATATGTGATTTGAAATTTTTTGATAAGTGTGGTGTTAGGTTTTTATTTAAATTTATATGTAAGTAAATAATTTTATTTGGTTTGTAATTATATGTGAGCAAAAAATTTATTGGTTTTGTAATTTGGAAATTGTTGGGAAAATTTGAGCTGGTTTGAGGTTGATAAATTGTTTGGATGGGTTAAGTTGGTTTGAGATTGGTAAATTATTTGGATAAGTTATATTGGTTTAATGTTGGTAAAATAGGATTTGGTTAGATTTTTATTTTTAATAATTTGGTTTTGGCTATGGGTAGTTATTGGAAACTAGGAATGTTAGTTGTTAGTATGTGGGGATATAAGATAACACACTATGCATATTAATTTCCTGAGAGTGTCTCAAGAATATAAAGGCTAGCTAGACCATTGGATCCATCATTGATTTGATAAGTGAATATTATGAAATAAAAACCCATATGACTATGTGTTGTATCGCTCTATGTTGTATCACTATCTAAATCCTATTGGCGAACTAAACAAGTGCCCATACTACTCATGTTGTGTAGGAATATGCTCTATATCTAATAAAATCTACTATGTACTAACTATATTTATACATGGAGACTATAAAATGTAATTTGATTGGATGTGTAATGAAAACTATGTTCTCTGAATAAGGCTCATCTATCTATAATCATATACCCTATGGCCTCTATTATGATGTGTATAACTGAGCTATAGATCGAGCTGGAATTGAAATATGTGATGTAGGCTCATTTAATCTCAACCATAACAAGTTGATATGTGAGATAGGACCTAAAAAATATAGTCATATTGAATTTATCTCATGAGAAGTACTTTATGATATGGGTTCATTTAATCTTAGCCATAGCAGATTGCTACATGAGCTAGGACCTAGAAAATTTGGTCTTAGTGAATATTTATCATGAGTAGTACTTGATTGTGGTGCTTATGACTCTACTAGATATGTGTATGGAACTACACTATGTAATCCTTAGACTATAGTGATAAATGTAAGATACTCTTACTAAACTAGTTTCTAAACATTTAAATAGGTGGACTAGGAGATCTCATGTGAGGCTCTATCTTGGAACCTACATTTCTCTCATGATGAGTGACCAATGATTCCTATGAAGAAATGTCCTAGGATGACTCAATTATAGATGAATGAGGTTTATGGTTCCATGATGAAGGATATCTTAGTTCCCCCTATTGGAATGTTATGATTCTATTATCAACACATCTATTAATTTAATCTCTGAGTCCATAAAAATAATTATCTCTATGTCCATGGATATGATGATAGTTACAAAAGGGTTGATGAGGTTGTTTCTATAGGAGATGTGGATCTCATCAATGAGTAGAAGGTAATGTGATTAACTTACTATCTAATAGTACTGATAATATGATAAGTAAGCTATCCTCATCTAAATCAAATATAATGGTGCCTTGATGTTGTTCTCTATAGTGCATACTGTAGGTTGTACTCTAGAGATTGGTTCTCTATTCTTAATAGTTTCTTTTCTAGTTGTGGTATCCTATATTTTTTAGGACATGGTGGATATTATGTGTGAGGAACTATACATGTAGATACTATTATGAAATTTAGAGTAATCTAATCAACTAAATCTACCTCAACCAATTCCAATTTATTTTCCAAAGCTATAACTATATAACATAAGTACCTAAAAGAAGATTCTATCTGATATAGTATATTCTCAAGGAGAAGTTAGAGAAACCCCTTAATAAAGATATGTTGAATCTCTAAATTTTCTAGTTTGTATATAAATCTTAACATGTGATTCTTGAATCATAAGATATAATCACTAACTAACTTTGAAGTATTCTGATGTAAAGTTTCAAGTTTCTCATATGTGACACAAGGGCCCATGCTTGTTATGCAATGTCTAATAAATTCCTCCTTTAAGTCATCGTATGTGTGTAATGAGCCAATGAGGAGTAGATGAAAAAACCATTTCTATGTTTCCCCCACTAATGTTTACTACAAAACTTGATTAGAATCAAAATAATCACATGAGATGGCAAAGCCTTTCGAAAAGCCTAAAGGTGTATGAATAGATCTCCAGTTCCATCAAAGTGAGGTAATGATGGTATCTATAAATTCTTAGGAAATGAAGCTTTTATGAATGTCTTCAAAATTGGGTTACCATGTAGATCATTAACATCTATACAAGACTTATAGGCCTTTTTTTCCAAGTTAAGGAGATGTAATTGGTGTTGTAATTCACCAATTACATGCATTAAAAAAATAATCTCTTGGGATGGTACATTAACATCTTGAAGTGGTTCATTTAATCATTGAATTTGATTGTTAGTTTTAGTCATGGGAATTCTAAATTTAGTGATTGGATCATAAAGAGGGGGTGTGCTCACTTGAACCTTGGGAGTAATGGTAACTTGGACCTTACTAGAGGGATGTGGGCTACCATTCTCTTTAGGTTAAGAGTGAGAATTGGGTTCTAATATAATGAGGGGTGGCTTGGGAGATTCATTGGTATCTTTATGTTTTAGTGTATCACATTCTAATTGAGTACAAGATGTGTTATTAATATGAACATGTGCATTATTTGAAATAGAATAATGCATATAAGTAGAAATAACATTTAGAAGTGAATTATATTTGAGAGGAGTGAGAAACATGAGATGCATATTATTATTCACTATTTACATAATAATCATCATTTTTACATGAATTTTCATCATTGGAATATTTTTCATAATCACTATAACTTTCATATTCATTTACATGTTCACTATCATATTCATTATCAATTTCAGTGTAACTAAGGAGAGGTGTAGGATAAGAATTTAATTATTTTCTAATATGAAATAAAGTATAATTTTAAATTAGAATATTATGTGCATCTATGTTATCCATAGATGGAGTCTATGCATGATTTTTAGGTGCAATATGAGAGATAAGATAAGAAGAGTTTTAATTTAGATATTATTTTGACAAAGTAGAGTTAAGAACATGAGATGTATCATTTGAAATATGCATTGGCAAATTAATTCTATTACATTTATATTGTTTTAATTTGAACATTGAAGTAACAAAAGAGAGAGAGAGAGATTAGGTTGACATGGAAGTAAATTATCACCAATAAGAGGTTCACTTGGAAGTGCATGACTAATTTGTTCATTTGGTGTATTGCGCATAGGAGAACGAGGTGAAAAGTACCTTTCCCATTTATCAAAATTATTTTATTTAGAAGAAGGAATAAAAGAGATAGGTTTGAGAGAATAAGATGCATATAATTGTGCTTCACTATCACTTTCACATATATCATCATATTCTTCATTAAAATAATAGTAATTATATTCATTGTAAATAAAATAATTTTCCACATTTTTAGCTAGTGTGCAATTTTAAAAATTTGTCCATTCATTGTCATAATTATGATAAAAATTTAGGAATTGATAGATGGGATGAGAGGGAAGAAGTGCCTTAGTGGCGATTTTATTTCTTTCACCAAAGAGAATATTGAAAATTATTATTAATAAAATAAATGAAAAAATAACTATGAACATAGATGTTTTGAAAATATTTTTGGAAATTTAAACAATTTGTAAAAAATTCAAAGTATTTTTCTAAAAAATTTTAGTGAGGAAAACTTGGGGTTTGAGGACCTATTCTGGAAATCTAGGGTTTTATAATTTTTTGAAAATTATGCCAATAATTTAAATTCTAAAAATAGTTTTAAATATAATAAATGAATAAAAAATTATACAAAAATCAAAAATTCAAAATTAAACTTTTACATAATATATGAAGGAAAAACCCTAAGGGTACCTAGGGTTTTATATTTGTTTAAAGTAAGTCAGGTTCACTAAATGTTTTATTAGTTTTTAGAAAACTTGTGTTTAGTTCCTAAATAATAAGGAGTCTGGAGTAAGGGAAAAATATAGTTTAATTTGGTAAAATATATATTTTTATCAAGTAAATTACATGAGAAATAAAAGTAAACTTATTTGAAAATATATTGAATGAATGATTTAGGAGCTAGAATTTGAGATGTAGGATTGGGACATTATCTAGAATCTAGATTTGGCCTTTGTTTTTTAATTAGATAGGAGTTCCAAAAGTGGATAGTAGTGGCACCAATACTATAGTCTACTTCTACCAATATTGTCTTGAGGATCTAAGCTTTTAGGGTTTTGTTTGCTAGGTCAGTGTGAGCCCGTGTAGCAAATTTTGGAGGCTGAAAGTCAACAAAGTTCATTTTAGGTCCATTTTAATCTCCAAAACCCTATATTCATCTATGTACATGCAAAAAACAAATGAATCAAAATCAAAAGGGAAACTAGGTTAGGGAAAGAATGATCACATGATCTATAAACCCTTATATCCTTATCATTACCTACATTAACCCTCAAGCTAGGGTCTCAGATCAAATGTAGTTCTCCCTTAGGGAACATGCTTGATAAATGCACATGATATATACAAGAATTAATTTTACCTAGGCCCTTCCTTGATCAAGCATACAAATCTATGTGTGCTACAGAAAGCTATACTATTGACGAATTTTTATTATGTCTAATGCGTCAAAGTAGTATGTGATAGATATAAAATGCCTGTGAAGTCCTTTATATAGGAGACTATTTATTTCAAAATTTAGAGATTTATTTGCATTTTTCCAACATTGGAAAACTTAACGATGAAGTTAAGAAGGGGGATAAGACTCATTAAGTGAAGAAAACTAACCATTAGAGGTCAAAATAGCCTTGGACAAGAGCGCTAAAAATGGACACTAGTGGCACTGGTGCTATAGTCCAATATCAACACTCCTATCCTAAAGTCTCAAGACCTAGGGGGGATGGAAAGAGGGTGGAAAACCTAATCTAGCTAAGGGGGAATGACTATTTGGAAGGCTCAAGATGACCATGAATAAGAAAAAAGGTGACTTAATCATAAAACAAGACCAAAATGAATAAAAAAAGATATGGCTAATGTGAACAAGGCTCATATTCTCCAATTGGAATCTCCTATGAAATGATAGTAAAAAGACATGATATGTGTGGTTTCTTGACCAATTTAGGGTGTATACATTAGTCAAAGGTATTTTTGGGAAACAATCTTAAGATTTCTTCTTTGATTCTTATCCAAGTCAAGGGGAAAATTCATATTTTGCAATTAATAAATAATATATCTATGCCATAGAGACATGTTGAATTGACTTAATGAAGCATAAAAATAAAAAATAGTAGTGTTTACCTCAACAGTTACAAATTGGTCTCAGCCATAAGCTTGGTCAGACCCATCCCTCTTATTAACTTGGTGGTATAAATATCCATGTCATATTCTTGTAACTTGTTAACCCACTTACATCTCTTTATGGATACTTCAATTTGAGTTAAAATGTCCTTCACCATGGTGTGTGGGACATAGGCAATAATCTTTAAACTCATAATATACAGCTTGAACATTTTAATAGCCTTCAAAAGAGTGAAATATTGTTTTTCCATGATAGTATAATTAAGTTTAGGACATTTTATATTTTTAATAAATAAATATATGGGCTACTCATGACCTTCATAATTATTTTAAAATAAGACAATAGTAATAATATTATATGATACAAAAGAGAATATCTGGAATAACTTTGTGTAATTAGGGCTAGCCAAGGTAGGAATAAACTTTAAAACTTCCTTGATGTCATTTAATTATTGCATGAAATTCTCCTCTAATTTGATGGTATGGTACTTATTTAGCATGGAAGTAATAGACAGAGTGATCTCTACAAAATTAGACACAAACCTCCTTACAAATTTAATTTTTCCAAAGAAAGACTAGATTCCTTTCTTCGACTATGGGATAGGTACTTTGTCAATGGCTTCCACCCTCTTAGGATCAATCATGACACTATCCATAGAAACTATATGTCCCAAAAACTTGGCCTTTTTTACTCCAAAGTGGCACTTATTAGGATTAAGTGAAATGCCAAACTACATGCATCTAATCAGTACCTACTCTAGATGCTCTAAATGTTCTTCTCTAGTCTTGGAGTACATAGTAATGTCATCCTGATATATAATAATGAACTAGTTAATTATCCTTACAAAAACAATGTCTATAGCCTACTAGAAAATTGTACCAATATTCATTAACCTAAAAGGCATCCTCATATATACATACATGCCCCAAGACATTGTGAACATAGTCTTGGATCTCTCAGATTCTTTCACCACAACTTAGTTATACCTTGAGAAGACATCTAAATTAGACAACATTTATGATCCAATAACACTCTATAAAATGTTCTTCATATTAGGTAGGGGATAATTATATTTTAAAGAAGACTTATTTAAATTATTAAAATCCACACATAAGTGGATATTGCCATTATTCTTTGACATAGGGACTAAATTCACAACCCATGATGAATAACTGATGGGTTGAATGATACCACCATCCCTTAGCTTTTATAATTCATCCCTCATCTTGGTGGACAAGATGGGGTTAATAGGCCTCTATTTCTACTTGAAAGGATTGATATTAGGTTGTAATGGGATGACATGATAGAAAAAATCTTCCCTATACACTTTCAACTCAGAATAAGACCATGTTAGACAATCCTAGTACTTTCTTAACTGCACTTAAGTGAGTACCCAGCCAAACCTTTCTTGTATTCTCATAATAACCCAAGCTACACTCAGTCACATCTTTTGAGATAAATGAGTCTCTCAATTTTATTCTATTATCTCCATTAAAATATGTTTCTAAGCTTGCCAATCCTCTAGGAAACATGTTTGTTTTCAACTAAATAATGTCCTTCCCAAACAAGGTTTCCTTTCCATCATAAACTTGAATCATGGATTCCAATTCTATGAGTTAATCATGAAACCTAGCCTCATATTTTATAACCCTCTTAATTTTTTCATCATCATCATCATCAAAGACCTACCAATGATGAAAATTATTTGGAATTGAAGGCCTGATAAGTACTTCCACTTGATACTAATAATGAGGACTCATATTTGAAATATCAAATTAAGCACCTAGCCTTTCAAGTTTTTCAAATTATTCATTGAAACTTATATCATGATAATAGAGATTAAATGCATCACATAATTCAAGCAGATCCCAAACAACATTTTGATATTATTTCAACCTTTTATTTTTGGTGGTATAAGTATTACGGACCTGCTTAACCACTAACTTAGAATCACCCTTGAAAATAAAAATTTTAATTCCATATTCATGGCTAATCCTTAAACCAAATAAGAGTGCCTCATACTCAACAATAATATTCATGTAATCAAAAGATAGCTAAAAAGAAAACATAAAACATTTACCATTAGGGGCATATAAATAATGCTAGCTGTATTTACAAGATTGGAGCAAGCCCCATCAAAGCACATCTTCCAAATTGCATTTTATTTGTTAGGTTTAACATCAATAACAACAATATATTCACTAATATCAACATTCCCAACAAAGTTTCCCAATTTAGCATCTATGTATAATACTTCATTAAGAACATGTTTTGGATCTTCAATTACATGTAACATCTTTGGCTGTCTATAAATTCTAACCATCTTACCCTCCAAAGGAATGGTTTCATAGGAAAGGTCCATCTACACACTTTCACCCATGTTATTAGCTAATTTATGTGACAAAAACATCCCCCACTTAGGTGGGCAATCTAAAACTACCATGTCCATATTAAAATACTTTCTTGGATGCACTACCAATTGTACCACCAACCCCTTTACTTGTCAAACAACTGGAACCTCTCATGATTCCATGGAATAACACTTGCCAAATTATAACATAATATTCACTCTGAGGTCATTAAGGCACCCAAGGGAATCACATTACAAGAATCACCAAAATTAAACATGTAGTTATGAATAATTAGACCATTGATCAATACAGTTGTATAAAATGGATCCACATTCAGCTGACTTTCTATAAGTGTAGTCCCCAAATAGACCTCTGGAGTGGGTTTAAAAACCTCTTCTAATTATTCATCTTCTTTTGAGGGTGCTTGGGGTAACTTAATTTCATTCATAGATGACCTTTCACCAAATTTTAAATATTCAAAGGCCCTCTTCCTATGTTTAGGTATTTGTAATATCTAAACAAGTGGCATGGTGATTTTTATTTGACTCAACACTTGGACCATATCACACACACTATACTAAGGAAGAGGTGTATTTGGTGGAAGGGTAACAACACATTCATCTACTATATAGTCACTCAAGGCCTGAAGTGGAGTAGGTTGGGGTGGATCTAAATCTTTAATAGTAGCCTTTAAAGGTGGATTTTGCTTAAACTCATTAGCACCCTTAGGGAACTAGACAATATGGGAATTATATTACTCTTATAAAGAGAACCTATAGGCTTAGTATCTTGGGTCATGAGTTCTATCTTGAAATATTCTAGGACTACTGTAGCTTTCTTTTCTTCATTACTTATATTCCTACCTTTGGATTTGCAAGGGTAGTGTCTTAAGGGGCAACCCCTAGTTGGCTACTTCTTAAGTAGTATTCATTCTTTTGGGAAGTTTTTGCATTAATTGACAACTAGCTATCCTCAACTAATGGAAATACTCCATGATATTTATTAATCATCATATAGTGTAAGAGATCAAAATCATGAATGGGTAATTCATATGCTTATGATATATTAACATCATAAGAAAAGTCAAAACTTGGGACACTCTCCATTTTGATCATGATCCAAAAATAATAAATCATAGTATCATTTATTAATTTCATGGAGGTACTCAATTCACTTTTAGGACTTTTACAATCAAACATAAAAATCTCATATTCAGATGATGCATATTTAGGTTCATCTAAATATTCATCAACTTATTTGGCAATATCACATGGAGGGTGTGGAAAGAAGCACGTTTCACACCAATTAATGTCTAAATCATAATTAAAAACATTTACCTTGGTGTTTAAAGGATTATGCACCTCCTTTCTAGACCCTCTATTCTAGTTTTTGTCTATCCTTTCTTCATGTGCAGGCCTCTTCCCTCTATCATTATCTCAATTATGGAAATTAGGCCCCCTTTTCACTTGATTTGGATTTGGATCTCTCTCATAGTTGGTAGACATATGAGGGACCCCATTTTCATCTATAGACAACTTGTATGATTTTTATTTGAAAATAGAGGCCAACATTTTAATATTCTCCTCAACATTATTAGTCTTTGTGGACTATATCTTTTCTAGATTTAACAACTTCATATCAGCTCACTTGTTTATGGGTTTCCCACATCCTTGATGTTATTCTCAATTTAGATGGTCATATTTAATGCCAACCAAAGGTTAGTGGGAGCCTTGTCCCTTAAAAATTATGTAACCTTCTTATCAAAGGCATCATAATACTTTATCAAATATGTTGTATTGCTGGGCTTCATGTTTTTGGGAAACCTCATCATAGTCTTATTGAACTGAGTTTTGAAGTCCTACACACACTCATTAGAATTCTTTTTGATATTTTCAGATTTATCCAATAGAAACATTGGATCAATCTTAGCACCATACTAAATTCTAAAAACATTCTGCATCTCTTCCCATGAATCAATACATCTAATGGGAAAGAAATTGAACCATTCATGAGTACCTTCCTATAATAATTACACAAACAAATTAATACACACATCCTCATACTCAACCTCATAATCTTCAATGATATTATGAAAATATCTCAAGTGATGATCACCACTCATTACATTGTTCCCTTAGAACTTTGAAAGGCATTTCCTCACTTCATTTGAGACTTCATTAGGATAGCCTACCATTTCATCAAAATTGATAGGCCTAAATCTAGGGACATAGAATGCAAGATGTTCATTCTCATCTTGGTCCCTATGACTCATGATTGGTTCAATGGGAGGTTAAAGAATAATTAGAAAAGGGATATGAGGTGGACTTAGTAGATCAAACTTGGGAGGGGATTCAACTGGTTGAGAAGGAGATAGATAATGCATAAGAATATAGGTTTTAGAGTTTATAGGAGAAATGTGATATTCCTCAATAATGGGAGTGTTAAAAAATAGTTCAAGATTATCAAAATCTTGACAACCCTTAGTAGTTGAACTCTACCCTTTAATACACTTCCAAACTTGTCTCCCTCTTCTTTGAGGAATACTCAAAAGAGATGAATTTCTTTGATGGGTCAATTCTAAAGGATGATCTCAGTCCTTCCAAATTTTCAAAAAATAAAATACTCATTGATAAAATTTAGTAAAGATAATTCAAACTAGGCACTATTCTTCCTTGAAACTAGATGATAAAAATTAGAGTCACCACTAGCATCACAATTCTAGAATATAACAATTAAAAAACTAACCATGATACATGCTGAAATCAAATTTTTTGAAGCTTAATGAGATAGAAAATAAAGACACTAAAATTTTTAGAACATGTTTAAAAGGGAAAATACACCTTTCAACATGCACTATTAAAAACTCTTTGCAATAAACATAGCAGATGTCAAATTGTCAAGCCTTAAAACTTCCTGGCATGTCCCTAGTGGAGTGCTACAATGTTGATAACCAAGATAGTCAAATTAGTATAGTAACAACAAATAACTTCACAAGACGAAATACTTATATCTCTCTAAAATAGTCCTTGACAACACAAAAGTAACCAAGATTTTATTTTAGTCCCCAACAATGGTGCTAAAATAATGTTAGTTCCCATTTTTACTCCTCATACACTTGGCCTTGCACACTTGAAAGAAAATTGCAAATAAAGATGAAAAACCCACTAGAATGTTGTTGTAGATGGGGAAGGGTTTTACAAAAATATTAGACCAAATTTATAAAATGACTAAGAGGAACCTATAAAGGGTATGGCCATCTCCCTACTACTTTTGGCTTTACTTTAAATAAGTTGAGAGGACATACAAGGTATCTTACACACATGGAGAGATTCTATAATTCAATATCCATGAGGATTTTTAGTATAAGTAACAAATGTGACTAGGGCATAACCCAGTTTACACACTTCAACCATGAAGGGTTGTCACATGAAATGCAAAAATGCTCTAAGACATATAAAAGATACTAAATGTAGATGAGGAAGTGCTTGCAATATTCATTATATAAAATATTCAACAACATGGGTTGAATGGAAAATTGCAACACTAGAATTTAAAGCACAAATTATAAACACATTTCAAATATGCAAGATCTTATGAATTTATAAGGAAAATAACACTTATGTATGTAACAAGGTGTGTTATTTGAAGGGTAATATAGGGTAGGACACGTTAGATGATTAAAAAGGATGGTGGTATGTTGGTGGTTTCTAAACAATAGGGTATTTAGCAGTATTTCATGACAATATTCCTTAGCAAAGATGTAGGAAAACTTTAAATGCAATATAATGGTAAATACCAAATGATCCCTAAGAGACTAGAACATACACTAAAACTAGTCTTTCAAATTTTTTTCCATGTTGAATCCATAAACCTAAGGTTCCCTAACAATTTATTCAATAACATATTCTAAAATGATGCAGAAAGGGTTTTATAACCTAGATCCATGCTCAAAATGATAACCAATAATGAACATAAAACTAGATATATAGTCAAAAATATTTGTAAAATAGATCACTACACACAAAATGAAATATAAAATAATAACAAGCATTTTCATTAACTTGAAAATAAATATTACAAACATCAATACTTTAAAATGCTACCATGGGAACAAACATGATGATATTGCTCTTTTGACAAGGGAGACATAAACATGCTCTCAAAGCTTGCTAATGGATACATAGCCATAATCACCTTAGTAAGAGAGAAAAATATATTCACATAATAATCACACTACAATTGATCTCAAAAAAATTTCTATAGAACCTAGACTTAGGGAAAATGGACACCTAAAACAATGACTAACAAATAACATAATAGCCAACAACAACCAACACAATGATTAATACTTGAATAGAGGAGAAGCCCTCTATTCATACATTTTTAGATCTAAAACTATGGGTTGTAACTTGAGAAAATTCAAAAAAAGTTTCAATTCCATCAAGATGCTTCCATTTAGAAAATATTCCCTTTTTCATGCCTAAGATCCTCATCCATTTAAAAGAAAAATGATTGTTCTAACTACCTCTACAAATAATGATGAAGATTTTCAATAAACATCTAGTTCATGGTGGGAGATTCCTTTCACATGAGTTATAAGGATAATATTCATGGTATAGCACCGAATAAACTTTGTCTTTATGTGAAACTACCTAAAAATTCCCCAGACCACTTGCTTGCACAAATGGAACTCCTAGAAAACTATCATACATCTCATGTATGCCATGAAACAACTTGATTTTGCCATGATTTCTTAGGAATATTATAGATCCATGGTCTTTTGAATGATCTTCTTTAGAGTGGCCCATCTTGCATTTGCAAACCTATAATATCTCACTCATGGAAGAACTTGGACAAACATAATAATGATAAATGCAAAAGACTTAGGTCATTTTAACTTTATTAATTTTGGCTCCAATTTGATTTTTCACATATTTTCCCCTTTTTCACTTTTGTCTATTTAGAAACTTTATCTTTTTTAATACATTTTGTCCTTTTGTGCAAATTTTCTTTTTAATGCATAAATGCATTATTCCCACCATTGATCTATTAGGGAAGTTTTGGCCCCACATGTACATCTATGAATTACTAAGTTGTAACTGAAACTTATAGTGCCCCTAGGAAGATTCCCTATGGAGGTTTTCAAATGAGCACAAGAGGGGTTAGTAAATCCACATTGGATTATAATGTATTGAACACATACTTGTCACCCTTTTAAAACTCCCCATCTTATAAGCTTTACCTGAGATCTGCATAGAGGTCATTAATTATATAAACACAATCCACTTTGTATTCTATACATGATACAAGAATGTAATATATTTATCTTACATTTTAAAATGGGATTTATGAATTATCCAATCATTAGGGTCACACTTTAAAACCAATATTTGACATATATGGAAACCCACTCTCTGCCCTGACTTTATACTTTAGTAAAAGTGAATTTATCTCTTTACCACAGAAAGCCAATGACATCATAAAAATTTGACCTATACACTATTAAAAACATCCCTAGGGACTAAATTTGAGCCTCTAGATAAGGGACCTATGGCTTCCCAATCAACCTATTCCCTATTGCTACAAAAGTGCCTTTAAACTTATTATGAAACTCCCATGGTTTATTTGAAACTTGCCTAATCAATCCACTTATCAATGGTGAAAGATCCTTAAAATAATCTATATAGGACCTTTGAAAATGGCATACATGCCCATGTGGCATTCCCCATGTCACACTATTACTTATCTTGAAATGTGACCTTTGTCACCCATTAAACATGTGTCACTTTCTTACAGGTTTGATCCCTTTGTCTAGTCAACTCTCACTTGCACTATCAATCAATGTGCATAGATTGATGTGGACCATTGATATTGATTTAGAAGATGAAGATAAATGCGAACTTTGTCACCCTATAAACATGTGTCACTTTCTTATAGGTTTCGATCCCTTTTTCTAGTCAACTCTCACTTGCACTATCAATCTATGTGCATAGATTGATGTGGACCATCGATCTTGATTTAGAAGATGAAGTACTATCAGTTTCTATCTATCTTTATCCCTGAGGTCATGCTACTTAGCAAGATTTTTTCACCTTTCTATGTTAGATCTTCTAGGCTAATACATTCTTGTCAAGTGGTGGTCTTGGATTTGCTTGGAGCTTCATTGAATAGTACACTATCATTATGAACCATTGATCTCATTAGGATAGATCAAGAATATACCATAAATTTTATATCCATAGAGCTTAGTCCTTTACTTCATGATCTATCAAATTTTTGATAGGGTCCTACAATGATGATACTTATCACCGTCTCACTCATCCTAGGTTTTTTTACTAGTCACCTATGCAAATTTAGAAATTTCATCAAGACTTTGATTATTAGATATTTTATCTTTGACATTCATAATTTCATCAAGCCTTTGGTATTCAAAAGAATTTTATCAAGCCTTTTGTCTTCAAATTCTCTTCCTTTAACAAAATTATCTTCCAATACTTGTTTTGGGCTTTTATCTTTGGCATTTTTACTCCCAGGCCCTTTGTTTATTAGGAGAATTGTTTTGGACATTTTATCTAAAATAATTTCCTTGAATAAATTGACCTTTACACTTGTCATGTAAAACTTAAGTCTTTAGAATTTTATCATCATTGATACAATTATTTTGAATATTTTTTCTAAAATAATTTCACCATAGAAATTTAACTTGGCATATTCTCTGAAGAAAGGACTTTTATCAAACTTTTTGTGCAGGCAAAATGCCCAAAGGGTAAGTGCTCTTCAAAAAAATTTCCATAGATAAAATATCTAAAATAATTAAGGAATTTGCATTTTTTCTAAAGGAATTTCAACTTTCCTCTTTTTTTGAAGAAATTGGACCTTTGCACTTTTACTGAAGGGTAAGTGCCCTTTAGATTTTTTGCACAAACATTTTAGCCAAAATAGAATAAGACTCTGCATTTCTTTTGGGATCTTTTCATAGGAAAAATGCTCAAAGGGTAATTTACCTTCATAATTTTTTCCTTAGATAAAATATCCAAAATAAATGACCCTTTAAATTTTTTATAAAATACTTATCCTAATGTAAATAGAACTTGGCCAAGACATTGAATTCCTTCGGAATTTTTGTAGTGGACAAACTGTTAGATGGAAATAAGTCTTTGCACTTTTTTTACAAAACAAAAATCTTGAAGATCTATTTTCCCTAGATATTGTGTTCTTACAAAAAGACCAACAAAGTTTAAGGTAAAGACACATTCACTAAGCAAAGACCAAATTAGGACTTAGCTAATTTTTACATGAACTTGACCTTTGACATGAACATTTTGAAAGCATGAATTTAGATAAGGGATTGAGCATTTACATTTGACAAGGTTATAATTGCTTTAGTGAAATTTTGGGAACTAATAGAGTGCCTCTAGACCCATGGGTTTGAATATGGATGCATAGAGCTAGAAGATGTCAAAGTGAGAGGGGTTGGCCTAGTGTGATAGAGATAGTACCTATTTTAGTAGGAGAGGTAGTTATAAATATTACTATAGTTTATGTGGATGATGCTAGATATATTAAAAAGTACATGTAATGGTGGGTGAGGAGTCAATGGGATTTATTATTTTTCATTATATCAAAATAATATTAGGGTGACACAAAGGCATAAGCTAATGTTGATATGGGTGAAGATAGGATGTATAGCTAGCTACCTAGTATAATACCCCCCATAGATAGAGGTATATAAGCATACTATTTTAAAATAGTTTTAATATCTTATTATTTTTTTATAATTTGTCACTAATGGTTTGATATTGGCATGTTTTATTATAATGGATGATTATTGGACCATGATAATCAATGCTACACTTCAAGTTTTGATGATGCATATTCCTAATGATGTAGTATATGTTGATGTGGGTTTTACAAACATCAAATATTATTATAGGATAGACCCTCTTATTTTAGGAACAATGATAATTCACTCCAAGGCACAAGTTATGGGTATCTACTTTATAAATAATTATGTGGTGAAATAGTGGTGAGCATAGTGGTTATTTACTTCAAATGATTCAGATATGACTTGGGTCTAATGTATAACCTAATTTTCTAAGAGATAATCCTATGGTGAATGAACTTATCTAAACTAAGGTGGATCTTATAAAAAATAAATAAAGGAGGGAAATGTAGGGCATAAAATAATGGGGCTTTATAGTTTATATTAAAGACTAAACCCTTCTAAATTGATCAATTATATTTAGACTGGGCACATGTCACTAACTAATTTTTGTTTGATCTTGTTTCCAACATAGAAAACAAAAATATAGTGCATAGTCTAATGGAATAATTAAAATATAATCCAATTACCATAATAAAATATAATATTAGTATTGAATTGTTAAATATACTCACTTTAATAACAAAATGAAAGTATGATCTAATGTCAAGGACCGATAATAATAATGACTGTTCAATATAATCATTGAAATAAGACATACACAAAATTTCATACAAACTTATCAAACCAATGTAAATTATTAAAATAAACATAGAAAATTGAAAGAGACATAAGAATCATTACAAACATGCAAAACATCTATAAAAACTTTCTTTACTTGAACCAAAATTATCCTCTCTTTACATTGAATATATATATATATATATATATATATATATATATATATATATATATATATATATATATATATATATATATATATATATATATATATATATATATATATATATATATATATATATATATATATATATATATATATATATATATATATATATATATGAGCACAACCTTATATTAAATTTTCTATTGTATCTTTTACAAAACCTAAAATAATACCACTTCCTAATTTATCCTATCAATTTTCCATGGTTATAAGGTTTATAAATAAAAAAACCTTAATTTAGCCTCATAGTTTGCATGTACAAAGGTATTTTTGATAATAAAGAAAGTATAAATAAAATCATAACCAAAGTTAATTCAAGATAATATATGATGCATGAGTATAACTATCAATCCCAATTTGATCCAAAATTGGGGTTGATGATGTAGATAAAACTATAGTTGAAGGAATGCTTATTGATTTGGAAAATGAAACTAAAGTTATCACTAGGGTGAGATGAGTTTAAACATGTATGGGAGTTGAATTAGAGTCAATATGGGAGTATTCATGTCATATTAAAGTATGTACTAAGGTATATTCTATATCAAAAATATTAGTTATCAATTGTTGAGTTATATATAAAGAAGCTCTTATTTGAGAAGTCAACTACCTCTATTGTTTCCACTTTCTCATTGAGCATGTCATAAAATCTAAATACATAGTACTATAATTTATGATTGGAATTTTAAATAATATAAGGATCATTTATATTAGATTATTGTGTATGATTAATGAAAATTTTCAAGAATCAATAAGTGTATGGGCCTCATTAATCTTCCATTTTACAAATGTAACTAATTGGACAATCTGATCACCCACTTTAGGAGGAATGTAGTCAACTATTGCCTTGAAATTACATACATAGGTATGGAACAAGGTGTCAAAATAATACTACATAATTATCTAAACATGCACTATGTATATTATTGGAATGAACATAATTTTTATCAACTCAATTTACTTTGTCTCTTAGCTTGAGAACTTTTCAACCAACTCCTTCATTTGGTTATGCAATTTGAGCAAGTCCTCCCTTTTTCCACTTACATAAGTTTGTGCCAGACTAATATCCTTTAGTGGTAACAATTTTAGGTTTGGATAATATTTATCCTTGATAACCTTAGCAATATGATATAATTTGGCATCCATAATCTTCAAAGATTCACTAAAATTAACTACATTCCCCCACTATGGTTGGTATTCAACTCTTTCCTTATGTATACAAATTAAAAATTTGTTTAAGGCCTAGCTGAATTTTGGACCTTATCCAATATGTCATAGGTGATTCTAGTCTATGTTAAGACTCAAATATCTTATTTGTCTACTATAATTCATAAAAGATCTTATTAAATATTCCTCTTATTGATGCAGGTTTTATGCACACCATAGCCTTAATGAGGTATCCTCTAACATTTTAGGATCTCAATGGAGGTAAACTCCACTCCAGGGCATGAGTTGTAGGTATGTGGTCTATTACAACATGTTGATGGAATAGTGGGTAGGGCATGTAGTTTGTTGACAAGGTTTTTGGATGGAGGTGTGGTTCCTAATAATAGTAGTAAATCTCTATGTTATTTTGATGGGTGGATGGTTTATAATATAGAGTGGGTAGATCTCAAAAAAAAACTAAAAAAGGAGGGAAGGGTAAGGTAGAAAAAGAAAGATTTTGTAGTTTTTAGGAACTACTTCCCTGGATGGTTTCTAAAAGATAAGTGCTCTTAGAACCTATGCCTATTGATAGTAAAAATTTCACACACACATTCAAACATGACTAGGAAGTCTAAGGAGATAAATATCTAAGAAATTCACAAGCCTTAGATAGAGGTTCCTCTTTTTAGGTCAGCTATTTCACACCCTTAATCCAAAGATTATGGCTTGGGCTAGTGAAGTATCTGAGGTAGTTATTACATACGAAAAAATACATCCAAAAAATCACTCATGCACAATCATAATTATGAATCAATTTGAACTTGACTATCTTAATTAATATATCTACCAATCCTTCAAGAGATGTAGATTACATACCTAAATTTTACATCTATAACATTCATAATATATGTGTAAGCAGAAAGATGCCCTTCAGTAGCTCTTGGGTGATTATAATGGAACTTATGAAGGTATTTTAATGGGTCATTATGGAAAACATGTTGAATACCTAGGATATTTATGGGTCCTTTGTCAAGATAATCCATTCTCAAAACTTTTAGTACAATTAGAGGTGTGGCCCTCCTTTTATCACTAATTAACTATTGATGAATCTTATGACTATCAGTATACATTAATAACTCTATCAAAAGACTCATTTGATGATTATATTTGTGATTTATTCTCCTCTGATCATGCAAGCTCTAATATTGAAATTTTAGATTATGTCATGCCTGAGGAAGGTATGTATCTTTATAATGGGGCAAAGGGAAAAGTTATTTTGGCTTCCCTTAATAATTTTGATTCTATTTATGAGCTCCATTATAATGGAATTAATTTACATAGATGTTCATGCCTTGATGTGATAGATGATAAATTTAATTTGGTGCCTAACTCTAATGTGCAGGAAACTATGGTTAATTATGTGATTGACCAAGAACCCCTATGTGTGTGGACATCAGCATTACTCAACATTGAAACAAAGACATTTGATTATACATATGATTCCCATGAATTTATATAAATTCTAGAGTATACCTATTCAAAATAAAAATAAAAAAAAGATCAACAACATGCACTGGATGAGATGATCCCTATGGAATTAATAGTTAATGAATATCTCACTCCTAAAATAAAAAATAGTGAGCCCTAGGTAAAATAATTAATTCATGATTTGGAAATTCAAGAGCTGATTCATTCAAATATTGAAGGTCACACTCAAAGTGAGAGTTTATATGAAGTTTTTGAGGAGTATGTTGTTCATGATTATACTTATAATTATGAATCTATCTTTGAAGACCTTTCCCATAATTAGTTCATAGAGGATGATGAATTTCAAGATTGTCAGATCTAATATCCATCTCAACATGTACTTTTAAGGATTATTTATCTGAATTAGGTTCTCTTGAATACATGAGTAATAATGGTGAGATTTTAGAATGTATGTATCATAGGGAAGAGTTATTTTTTTTATTGTGTTTGGGATGTCCCAATGAGTAACCCTAATTTTTTTTTCTAAAATATGAGGGAAAGACTCAAAATTCTAATGAATGAATATAAGGATGTCCCTGCCTATCCTAGAACTTTAACAGGGAAAACCTTGTTATTACCAAAGAGTGAGAATCATACCAAACAAAGTTTCCAAATACATCCCCCATCTTGTTTGGGTTTTATTTAGAGTAGGAGTAGGTTAGGTTTCTTGTTTTCTATCATTTTTTTTCATTAGATTAATATTTCTTTCTTTCATAAATTAGTTTCATATTTTATAGATTATATTTTAGTGCTTTCTTAGATTAGTTGTTCTTTGCTTTTTTGATGATCAGAATTGCATTTTATTTGACTATAAGATAGTTAAAATACAACATGACTTGTAAAAAAATGGGAAAATTAAAATATTGACACTTTGGGACTAGTTTATAGATTAGGCATATTTCTATGTTTTTGTGTCTTTAGGATGAAGGAAGGTAATCATGGATTATTTTGAATGGTGTCACAATTGAATAATTTTACTAGGCATGTGGAAGTTTTTCTTAGAGTAGCTCATACAAATTTAGAAAATTTTCTTATTTTATTAGATAAAATGCATTTTATTTCATTAAATACCTATTAGAAGTGACAATTCCAGTTATACGTGTAGCTAGTAGGGATGTTCTAGTAATGATTCATTTTATAATTATACCAGTTCACTAGGATTCTAGATCTTCTCTTTTCCATTTAAGAACAAAAAAGAGTGAAAGAAAAACAAAAGAAAAAAGAACAAATGGATTCAAAAGAGTAAAAAAAAATATAAATAAAATCAAAAGGCTCACATGATGAAATAAGGTGAATGTACCATGCATCATGATAAAAAGAAAATAATGGAATGAGAAGAAAAGGATCCCAAGGTATCTCTATCAAGACTATGGATGCCTATCTAGAAGTAGAGCAATGCTTGAGTTACCCTTGATTTAATGAGATTTAAGAGATACTAGAATGAAACCTACAACCTCATCAAAACCTTCAAAAAACTCATCATAGTAAGGGTTAAATAAACTACATGTTTGACACACACAAATCCAAGAAAGAAGGCAAGTATTTTGTGTGAATTAACTTAGGAGTCTCTTTCATGTTTCTAATTGAAGTATTTTTATATGACACATTCAAGATTAATCTAAAGATTATTAACCAAAGTTTTGGGTTCTTGAACACTCAGGTGTATTCCCCCTATAAATCACCATTTGTTGTACCTAACATTCCCCTTATTTCCATAGGAAATGGGGACCCACTTTTTTATATTATTGTCTTGATTTTGAGCCTCCTCTTCTATATTTTTATGTAAATTCTAGGAAAAGATCATGATTTAGCCTTTTATACTTTGGAAAGATGGAATTGGTATTGTGTTTCCATAGACTAAATATTTATTCTATCAAGTTTGTTACTTCGAGATAATTATTATGAACTTATGTTTTCATGGACTAACTTTGTTATCCTCTTGGGACTTATTATTTTGGGACTTATGTCATGGACCTATCTATGCCATGGAAATTATTGTGGACATTTTTTTCCAAAATAATTCCCTCAAAGGAATTGGGTCTATGGGCCCTTTGCGTGATGAAATTTGGCTTTCAGATAATTTTCCTAATACACCTAATACCCTACAAACATAACCTTTGGGACTTTTGTCTTGGGCCTTTTTTCCCTCTAACCTGCCCTTCAAAAGTTTTGTCAAGGAAACTTATTCCTTTGAACTTTCTAAAAATGACCCTTTGGCCTTTTGAAAGTAACCTTCAAGACTTTTGTGGTTACCTTTTAGAACTTTTTTAATGGTCCTTTGACCTATAGAGCTACCCTTCAATACTTTCATCCTGAATCATTTTACCCTACAAATTAGACCCTTTAGGCATTTTTCCCATGAAGTAGACCCTTCCATCCTTCTACTTACCCTTTAGGACTTTTGTCCTAGATCGTTTCTCTTCTAGGACTTATCCTTTAGGATTTTGTTCCAAGACCCTTTAGCCTTTTGTTTTGGCCATTTTGGCCCTTAAAAATTTCCCTTTGGGAATTCTACAATTGCCCTTTAGCCCTTTTGCATCTACCCTTTAGGAATTTTGTCCCTCACCTTTGCATTTTGAACCATTCCTTTACAAACATTTTGTTTAAGACATTTTCCCCAAGGAAATTAACCTACAATTTAGGATTTGTGAAACTTACACTTCAATATTTTTGTCATGGGCCCTTTTTACCCTATGAAGTAGATCCTTTGGGCTCTTTTCCCTATAAAGTGGACCCTTTGGAATTTTCTCTTTGCCTTTTTTCCCAAAGAATTTCCCTTAAATTTTTTTGAAAAAGAACCTTTAGCCCTTTTTGAAGTGGCCACTTACTCTTTAGACATTTTTAAAATGACCCTTTTGCCCTTTTTAAAGTGACCACATGCCCTTTGGGACTTTTGTCTTAGGCACTTTTCCCTTCGATCTTGCCTTCTGAAATTTTTTCTTGAGCCCTTTTCCCTCCAATGCTTACCCTTTGGGAATTTTTTCCCATGTAAGTGCACTACCAAATGACATTTTATCCTTAGAATTATTCCTTTAGACATTTCATCTGATGAAAATGACCATTTGAGAGAATTGTTGTGGACATTTTGTCTGAAATAATTCCCTCAATGAAATTACTTCAAAATTTGTGTCTCAAACATTTTGTCTAATGAAAAATACCCTTCGAGATAATTATTATGAATATTTTATCTAAAAAAAATTCCTTTCATAAAAGTTCTAAAAATAATTCCCTCATACATAAGTTTTAAAACAATTCCCTCACAATATTGCCCTGAGACCAATACCATATTCCAAGTGGCACCCTTGCTTAGAGAAAATTTTCATTATGTCTTGACCATGATTTAAGATTTTATCTAAGGGTCCCAATCATATTTTTGTATGCTAGGTCATCGATATTAAATATAGGAACTATTTTATATATTCTTAGCCTAGGTCCAAATCATATTTTACTAATACTAAGACCTTAGGCTCATGTAGAATCCTTTATACATATTTCCCAAAGTATTATGCTAAGTCATTTTTTTTCTTATGTTTGTAGGAGAAGGGAATCTCAAAGAAATGACACATGTCAAGTTGATGAGATTAAATTTGACTATGACATAGACATCACTTGATGATCATGATGATGCCATTTGATGGTCGTGTGAACATTAAATTTAACCTCGGTAACATGTCAAACTTATGACATTAAATTTGACAATCATGTAGATGTCATTTGATGGTCATGAGGAGGTCTTTTTATAGTTGCATGAACATCAAATTTAACCTTGGTAATGGCTAATTTATGAAATTAAATTTGATAGTCATGTGTATGTCATTTGATAATCATGAGGACATTAGTTGACAGTCATGAAAACATCAAATTTAACCTCGTAGATTACCCATTTAGATTAAAAAGTGGACCTAATAGATCGATGATTCATATTAATCTATATAGTTGATCCAATGGTGAGACATTGATGGAGACTTTTCAAAGGTCCTAGATTAAACATAAAGTTGCCAAGTGGCATACCCATGTGATTGAAGTACAAGTTAAAAGTTCTAAGCCAAGATCTTATGGTATGTATCTTCTTAGGCCCATTTGATCGAATGACACAAGAGAAAGTTAAAATATCAAATATATATGAGAGTGATGAGTGTTACCATTTTGGGAGCCCAATATATATATCTAATGACCTATGGGAAAATTAGGGAGCCCAGTACATAGAATTTAGAAGCCCTAGGTAGTTTCCAAGTGACACACATATGAAGCATAAAAAAAAATGAATGATAAGTGTCAAGCATATAGGAGTAAATGAGATAAAAACACTAAAATCTAAAAAATCACATTAAACCAGTACATAAGGATCAATGATGTGAGTCTTAGGTGGACTTTTCAAAGATCCTAAACTCAAACAAGGGTTGACATGTGTCACATTAAAAAATATATTAGGGCATAATGGACAAAATATGTATATATTTATATAATTGAGCTACATATATCAATAGACATTGGGTCTCATAGTCAAACTAGAGTATGAACATGCATGTCTTAATATGAAAAATGAATATAAAAGTGAAGATTCAAATTCTATAAAAATCATGAGTGGGCATGAAACACACAATTTAGATTAGTCAAGGATAACAGTGGTACCATTGGTTCTAAAAAATTGATAAATCAATTTTGGTCCTTCATACATATGTCAGAGTTCTATTTGAACGTAGCTAATCTGGAAGATCAACAGGTTGTTCTCATAAACTATAAAGGGAGGAATGTATAGTTTTGTAAAATGGTGCATCTATCTAAAGTTTGCATATAGTTTGAGTTATAATTGTAAAAAATTGCCTCTATCTTTATACACATGTGCTTTGGCAAAGGCTATTTTAAATCAATAACTACAAGTAGGCTCTTATACAGTTTTAAACCATAGTTAGAACTCATGTTCTAAATATCACATGTAATGACCTTGAATGAATTTGGAGGATGAAGTGACCCCTTCCCCAAGTCTAAATAACTAATTATAAGCCAACTTGGATTTTTTTAAATTTTTTTTTGAATATAAGAGAAACATAAATTTTGATTGTCAATGAATGTGTTTATGTATTTTCTTTCCAATTTCTATGTAATTAGTTGTTACTATTTATTTGGTTGTATGTTTCAATAATATTTAGTGTGGAAAAGTTGTGAATGTATTCTTGATTATTTTGATTGATATAATAATATATAGATGTGAAATAGATATTGAAAGATTGGTAAATATACTGGTTAATATAGTCAAGTTCAAATTGATTCATAATTTTTATTGTGCATGTGTTTTTTTGGATTTAGTTCTATGTGTGTCTGTAACAGATGCCCCAGATACTTTACTAGCCCAAGCCATAATCTCTTGATTAAAGGTGTGCAATAGCTACCCTAAAAGGAGTAACCTTTGTCTGAGACTGGTAAATTCCATGCATCATTCTCTCCTTAGACTTCTTAGCCATGTCTAATTGTGTGTGTATAATTTATGCTAGTAATAGGCATAGGTTCTGAGAGCACTTGTCCTTTTAGAAACTAGCTAAAGAAGTAGTTCCTAAAAACCATAGAAGCTTTATTTTTTACCTTACCTTTAACTCCCTTTTTGATTTTTTTTGAGATCTACTCACTCTAGATTATAATCCATCCACCCATCTTATTCATATAGAGATTTACAATCCTTTAGGAACCATACCTCCATCCAAAAAAACTTGTCAATAACCTGCATGCCCTACCAACTATTTCATCAATAGGTTGTAATAGATCATATACCTATAACTCATGCCCTGGAGTGGAGTTTACCTCCATTAAGATCCTAAAATGTTAGAGGTTACCTCATTACAAATGTGGTGTTCATAAAACCCACATCAACACCTCCTATAACATCAACCATGCAGATTAGATTTTTTTTTCATTAATTTCTCCTAGAAGGGTTTTCCTTTTCATGGTCAATGAGAATATTTATTATTATATCCTAGAATAAATTTTCTCCACTTATTTCCATATTCATATTTATAACCCTTTTAAAATTGTTAGTTTTCTCATCAAAATCCATGGTTATCTTTGGTTCTTCTACAATAAATAGATTTTATTTTGACATATTTTGTGTTTGCATGTTTTGGATCCATAGAGGTCTCATGATCAATTCATTAATGAGGGATGCCTATGTATATGTGGTGACCAAGGATAAAGTGGATTTTGGTGGTGGAATGAGATCTAAGGGATCAAGTGTAGGGGGTGAACTTAAATACATGGAAGGTGGAGGTGTAGGAAATGGTGGATTGACATTTCTTTCCATTGAGACCCTAATGTGAAGAGGGATTTTGGTTATATGATTTATGAGATTAGGGTAATATTTTATAATGGATACCACATGATATTTTATTTGGATAGTTACATTAATTTATGGCCTTAGTTGAGTGGAAGAGTGGATTTATAATGGGAATGTATAAAAATGGATTGAGACACTAGATCTTCAAAATGTGGGTTTATAGGGGTAGTAAGATTAGGTTACTAGTGTATATGTAATACTCATAATGTTAATGGTAAAAATAATATTATATATAAATAAAGAATTAAATATAAAACTTGTATCCATAGGAGTATAAACAATAATAACATTAGATAAAGTGTCAAAAAACCTTTAAATCTAATGAAATTATAAAAATTGAAGTAACATGGGAAGGAGAAACTAGAATAGCTAAAGTAATAGTGAGAACAAAAATTAAAAAAAATGCATAATAATAATAGTGATAAAATTATTAATGTGATTGTCTTATCTATTTATTTCCTTAGTAACAATAATACTTGAGTCTTTTACATTTGAAGAGGCTTATTTTGTATCCTGAGTATGAGGAGGAATAGGGATATGAACTTCAAAGGCTACCTATGCAAGATATTTTTGGGAGGCATTAAATGATATATATTTTTCCTTTCTTAGGACCTCTTATAATTTTGTATCTTCCCTTGTATAATCCTCTTCTAATTCTAACTCTAAGTAACCCAAGTTCAATCACACCCCCTTATATTTTGATGTCTTTAATATTCTATATCCTTATGCATTTTAAAGGTAATGGGTAGGGTTGTCTTATCTTGAGTGGCCATGTGAAGCCTTAATGGAATTTGAATAAGAGGAGGAGGAGGTGAATGAATCACCATTGGTGATGGAACTAATTAGACTATGGAAACTAGAAGTGAAAATGCAAAGGTGATATTATGAGATAGAAGTGTTCTTCTATCCATACGAGGGGATTATTTATCTATTGATTTCTTTTTTGGAAGGATCATAATAACCCTTACCCTTAGTTTCTCATTTTTTTACTCTAGTTCATCATCATTTTTAGGTTGATCTATTACTTCTACAAAATTCCCTTCCTTTTCTTACTCTATTCTAATTACATAATTCTTTATGATGGAAGGATCATATTAAATCATTTAAATAATTCTCATGGACATCATTGCATTCCTCATTATATTATAAATCTGGAAGTAATCTTATGCATTCAAAAAGATAAAGTCATGGCCACATCTAGTTCCTAGTCTACCTTGAAAGTTGTTTATATGTTGGACTACCATTCCCCTATGGTCTCAATATTTGAATTCAACCAACTTGAAAATAAAAGAGCCTCTATGGAAAGATTACTCACCTATTTTCTCTTAGATTTGGATATGTTATTTTACTATTCTAAGAGGTGTTTTTGAAACCTTTGTATCTTAGATATTATACAATTCTCATCAACTCTCTAAGATAGTTGGTATAATATTTCTTATTTAGCCAATTTATTTGGAACTATCATAGGGAAATAGAAAGAGGCCACCAATATTCCTTATATATTTATAACCATGTGGTTTGAGTAGAACTAGTAGTCTCCTATTGATTTAAGTGACATTTTAATTTAATCAGATAGCCTTGACATAGGTTTTTCATTAGTGGATTGTAAACCATGGTGTAAAATGTATCTACTATTTTTGCATGAAATTCTTAAACTTGCGAATGTGATAGAGGTCAAAGTCATCACATATTTTTTTTATCCTCTTAGTTCCTAAGGATATGTGAAATTAGAACTCACAATACCATAAATAACATCCACTAAAAATGAAATCATATAGAAATTACTATCTAGCATGTTATGTGTGACCCTCTAAGTCTTTAAATTATAGCTTATGGTCTCTCCTTATGTAGGGATACCATTTCCATATAAAATTATGAATAATAATGGAACCCATACTTCATCAACATGGGTGATACATGGGGCTCCATGTATTTGGTTTATGTTTAACACTAAATTGAGAAAGGTAAATATAGCATAGGGATAAGAATATAGAAATGAATAAACATAAGGGTGATAAATAGATATATATCAAGCTAATTGATTTTTAAACTTAGATAAAAAATGTTCTAAATTTATAATACTGAGACATTATAAAAATAAAAATTACAACTATTGATTAATATTTCAATGAATTGAAAATAAGAGTACTTAGCTAGCTTACTATGCACATATATATCTAGGCTTAAATAGGTTGTAAGTGGACTAGTTCAAGATCTTAGAATAGTCATCATATTATAGGAATTTATATTATGGGGTCTAAAATTCTTGTGTTAAATTTAGATAGCTATGTCTATGTTGCTATTTGACTTGGATATAGGTGTCTAGTATATAATATCAACTATATCTGGGTATCACCACTTGGAAATTTTTGGGTTTTCTATCACCTTTACACTAGTGTGTTCAGATATCATGCACAAGTTATCACTCTTTATCAAAGGATAAAACCCTATATTTTTCACCCTTGGAGTGACTATGGGAAAAATGGGTTAGTGGGCACATGGTTTCAACTTGACCCAAAGACCCTTATATCAATGGACATTGTGTACATATCCAATACTTCAAAGAGGGCCTCAAACTTATGTAATTATCTCCTACATGTTGGATTGTGTGTGTATCAAGATGCAACATGTGATAAGCAAGTACATAGAGTGACTTAACTTATAACTTGGAAAATATAACTCATGGAGTACTCCTTCAGTAATTTAGACCTATATATGGGTTATCCTTATGACTGATATTCAAATAGGAAAGAATAAGGAATATTTTCTCACTTAAATTATTGATTGGGTACCTTTGGTAAGTTGTGTTATGAGTTTTTAGATTAGTGTTAGGTGAGGAATGAATGAGGGTTGATATATATATATATATATATATATATATATATATATATATCCATTTTGGAAATATTTCACATTAAATCACTTAGGCTGACCATAGGTATACATTTTATTTAAAAATTTGATGGCTTTAGGGCACTATACACTTAGTTTAGCACATGACACTAGCATCGATCTAGGCATCCAGTTAGGACACAAGTGTATAGGAAACTAAAAAATAGGTACAATTCTAGAACTTTTGGAGGATAATAATAAGTATGTTTAAATAATTTTGAGTAGTATATAAGGCTTGGTAATCAAAATAACTTATGGTCATACTAAGAGACAAATAATAGGCATAAGATATAGTGGATGTGAGAATTCAGTAGTGAGAAGATCTTAAGAACTTAAGGGTATAACCATGAGAAATAATTTCCAAGTATACAATAATGAGGTGTTATATAATTCAGATTTAGTGTCTAAATTACCTCCCTTTAATTTACTAATTAAATTTATAGTTTAAAGGAAATTAAATGTGTATTTGGGTGTTTATAACACACCTTGTCTTTGTGTGTCCTACTTGAGTTTTTTTTTTGGACTAACCTAAAACCAAGAGAATGTTATAGTATATAATCAATGCATATAATCTAAAATTGAAATAATTTGAAATGCTTGAAAGTAAAGACAACAAGGTTAGGATTACACCTATTTATCGATGCAACCATCTTGGATTTTGGTAATTTGATTTGAAGATATGATTTATTATGAATCTTTGGAGTTGAGAATAGGAAAATATTAAAAAATTAAATGTGAAAATATATAGATATTAGAGTGAAAATTTATCCCAACCTTAGATAAAAGGTGATTTTCCACCCAAAACTTGAGATGAGCTCAACCATGCAACCCAGACATACCTATAACATGGTGAGTGTGAGTGACACAAGTCAATTAACACTATAAATATTATGTAGGTGGATGATTTTATCACTCCATTTTATAAAATTGGTAAGATTGAGTGATGAAATCACCTCAACCTTGTGAAAATTAAACTAACTACTATGGTATATTGGCTAAATAACAATCCATAAAATTCCATCCTAATGTAGGTTAAAAGTCTTTAAAAGTATTTGAAATATAAAATTTAATTTTATTTTTCAATTTAAGGTGATATTTTGTATGGAATATGCACCTCATATATGTCTCAAGATGAAATATGTGTATAAAAATGTGTGTATTTAAATCATTAAGTTTGTATTTGAATCATATAATTATGTAATTTGGCCAATTTTGAAAATTCTCAAGTGTGGAAAACATGTTCCCATGAAATTCCCCTAGTGAAATATGAAACTAAGAGTTGGTATAAGTTTGGATAACATGGTTCCATAGCATGTCACCATTATAATATGAAAATACTAAGTACTGGTATAGGTGTAGAAAACATGTTTCCATAATATGCCCCCACTTTAATCTAAACTTGAGAACTAGTATAAGTGTGGCAGTCATGCCTTTTTGTCATTCACCCACTAAAATATGAAATTATGAATGTGTGTAAGCCATGACTATATGACATGCCCCCATTTTGAGGTGAAGGGAAGTAGAAACTAGTAGCGACCTTACCTCAAAATGATAATATAATTGTATAATCTATGGATGTATCATGTAACATATAGGAATACAATTTTTAGATAGATATAACAATGAGGTAAATATTATGTGATCACATCAAGTTCTAAGATGAATTATGGAGATCATGAAAATGTTTATATAGTAACAATACAATCTCAACAAGTAATAAATGACACATATAAGAGTACTCAAAAGTAAATCAAAAGATAATTTTCCAAGGAGATTAAAATAAGGGGCATGTTCAAATACTACACAAGCAAATATACATGAATTCTAAAATGTATTAAACTTATAGAATGACATGTTAAATGGTTCACATATAAAAAACTATGACATATGTGAATGTCACAATAAGAAATCATAGGTATAGGAGACACAATCAATGGAACATATTCAAATGCTCAAACAAGAAATATAATGAAAGACAAGACACTCAAATAAGTGCATAAATATAAATCATGAAACATAAGTAGCCAACATAAACATATCATACTAATTCTTGAAAATATGTGCTAGCAAAAAATATTAAGTACATAACATATAAATTATATGATAAAAGATATATGCATGGATAAAGGCATGTGTAAGTATATAATCTCAAACATGATAATGGAAAATGATCATATAAAGATATAACTTGATTGTATCATGGTTAAATAAGTAAATGTCCCCAATGTCTAAATTATATGATTGGATGGAAGGCCCAACATCCAAAAGTACATAGATCATGTGCCTGGGTATGACTATATCACACTTAAAATATGTGTGAAACATATGAGTATATATAAATAGATGATATTTTATCTACCAACATGGAACTAAAAACATATATTCCAAGGAGCCAATATAAAATGTAAAAAAATTAAATATTTTTGGATTGTTTTATTTTTTGGTATTTTTGGAATATTTAAAAGGACTAATAAAATAATTCCTCTTTATCAAAAGGTGTAGGGTTAATTTAGACATTTTTAAATGTTTTTTATATTGATTCATGGTTACCTATTTGATGTTTCTATGTAATGGTTCAGAAGCCATCGATGGGGAGGGGTGGCCATATCCATCATGGTGTAGTCAAATATCCCTATCCTAAAAATGAAGGTGATACACATATCTATAATATTCAATGTTGCATTCCAATTGGTGAAATAATGTTGTCCAAATTTAAATCTCAAAAGTGGGTGTTGATTTAATTTCCATATAATCATGGTGATCACATTATGTCCACATTCTATTGGTAGGTGATTGTACCCAATAGATTATAGAATCAATGGAGAGTATGTTAATTCATTTGTATTAAATTCTAATTTTTGAATAAATGTGGTGTCACACATTCTATCCCAATTGTTCATATCAAAATTTATATGTTGGAAATAAACCATGTCTATATTAGTAATAATGGTTATATCTTAGTGCTTTGGTTACTTTTACTAATGTTTTTCATGTGACTCTTTGGAAGTAGTTTGTATTTTTTGATGATTGGGTATGATTTGTATGTGATCCTCATTATTATATTTATGAATTTGGTTTTCCAATGGCTCACATTGATTTGTATGATGATTGATGATCTAATGATGGTTACAATATGGTAACCCTTCTTTAGGAAATTTTTTATTACCCTATCTATTCATGTTAGGAGGTAAATATGCCATCCTATGTTTAAGTAACATAGAAAGTGTTGTATCCAAAGCATCTTGGTTTTTTATGAATATAAAGACTATTGTAGAGTCTTATGAAAGACCTCCACATTATTAACATAATGTATATGAATTTGACCATTTTAGGGTTGACTCAATATGTATATCCAAGATGGGTGTATGGTATAATAATCATTTACAAGCTCATTTGCTATTTTTTCTTTGACATTATCTTGATTTGGCTATATATCCTCCAAAGCTATATTTAACTTATATGTATCAAGACTTGTGGGTGAAAATAGGTTATTTGAAAGATGCTCAAGTGGATCAAGTTTTATTTTTTTCAATGTCTCATCTATCATATTATGGGCTATATCATCATCACTGTCATAGTAATCTAAAACATCACCATATAAAATGCTCGATATTTAAAAATAAAAGAATCTCAAATGGTTGATTTTATTACAATTTTGGTTTCATTAGTTCTTTTGACAATGGTTCTTGCTCTTGATGAGCATCCATGTGAAATCAAGTGTTTAGTTCAATATCACTTGGATCTTAGGTATCATTAAATGATTCCTATAGGATATACTTATAGATAATGAATTATTTTATATGTTTGAGGATTGAGATCTTAGCATGCATGTTTATTAATTAGTAAACAAGGTCATATATCATATATTTAATCATTAGTTTTGGATTATAAGGCACCTGCTATATATTATTAGGTGGAAAATTAGTTTAGACACCTGTACCTTTTTTAGTAGTGACAACATGGACTACATAATATAATATAAGCCATGGGTGAATAATGGGTGTAAGATGGTTACTGTCACTTAAATAATATATAGGTGGATCAAATGGTTGAGATCATGATACTATTTTATAGATACTAGATCTATAGTATTATAAAAGTAATTATGAAGAGATATTAGGTGTTGCTTTTATTTTAAAATTATCTCATTATATTGATAAATTTTCCTATTTTAGTGACTGATAAGTCTGATTAAGTAATTATAATAAAAAATCAAAAATATAATCACAAATTGGGGACCAATGTGGGATATATATGCATACATATGAAACATATTTATAATAAAATTAAATCTGATTTTTGGCTTTTTAAATCTTGTAAAATAAGAAATGAGCAAAAAAAATATAATAAACCCTAGATCAATATCTAGGGTGTTGGGGACCAAAGGTTGGGTTTACCAAATGTTTAACCATAAATTTAGAATGTCAAAATAGAATAGGTTAATAATATATAAATGAATAAGCACATGGGTGATAAATAGATCTATAGCAGGCCAACTAATTTGCAAACTCAGATAAACAATGTTCTAAATTTATAATATTGATATATGCCAAAAATAAAAAGTATAACTATTGATTGATATTGCAATGAATAAAAAAAGATTAATTAGATGGTTTACTATGCACATGCTGACATGGACTGAAATAGGTTGGAAGTGGACTAGTTTAGGATCCTAGAATAGTCAGATTATGGGAATTTACATTTTGGGGCCTCAAATTCCAACATTAGATCTGAATAGTTATGTTAATGATGTGGTTTGAATTAGACATAGGTGTATTATATATTATACTAAATGGATATGGATGTGACCAACAATACCCATTTGTGTTTTCTATCATATTTACTCTAATGTTTTCAAATTATGTGGACATGATATTGATCTTCTTCAAATGATCAAAACCTAGCTTTTTCACCCTTGGAGTGACTATGGGAAAAATGGGTTAGTGGGCACATGGTGTCAAGCTACCAAAAATAACCCTATATAAATAGGTCATACTACATATAAAATACTCTTAAAAGGGATTCAAACTTATGTAGATCTCTCTTATGTGTTGGCTTATGTGTATATCAAGATGCAACATGTGATAATCAAGTACATAGAATGACCTAGCCTGTAATTTAGTAAATATGACTCATGGAGTGTGCCTTAATTACTTTATACCTATAAATGGGTTATCCCTATGAATGATATTGAAATAGAAAATAACATGGAAGATTTACTCACATGAATGCTTAATTGGGTACCTTTGGTAACTTTCCTTGTGAATTATTAGGTTTGTACTTTGAGAATGAATGAGGTCTGATATTTTATATATCAATATATTTTGGAAATATCTCATAATAAATCACTTAGGCCAACCACATGTATACATTTAATTTTCAAATTTTATGACTTTAGGGTAATGGACACTTAGTTTGGCACATGACACTAATGTTGACATAGGCATTCGGCTAAGATGCAAGTGCCTAGGAAGATAAAAAATAGGTACAAGTCCAAAAATTTATAGAGGATGATAATAAGTACATTTATATAATTTTGAGAAATATAAAGGGCCTGGTCATCATAATAACAAATGATCAAACTAAGAGATAATCAATAGGAAAAATAGATAGTAGATGTGATATTTTTAGTATAAAGAAGGTCTTAAGAACTAAAGGGTATATCCATGAGAAATACTTGCAAAGTATACAAGATAAAAGTGATATATAATTAGAATTTAGTGTATAAAATTAAATAAATCCATGGAAATCAAAACACCTAATGTAAATTATTCAATTGGGACCTTATTTTTCATGTCAAATTTATTAGGGTCTCCCACCTAATATTTTAGAGTCTCCCTAACCTTATTTTTCTTAAACCATTAATTTACCATTTTTTTGTTGTAGGTCATGTATAAAATAGGTAATATATAATATTTCTCAAAATCCATGCTAGCTCCATATGATACTAGGTATCGACTATTATTTATATAAAATATGACATTTTTGGATGATCCCATAGTGAATAAATTAAATACCAAGTTAATACAGGGAAATACCTTAGGCTTGGTTATTAATTTAGAAATCTAATGACCTTAATGGAGAGTAGGGAATCCTTGTATTGTCTCTCATTGAAATTCAAGTTGTATTTATTAGTATATGATTGAGTTTTTTCTATGTAGATATATGAGTAATGGATGAAGGCATTATTAAAATCATTCTAATCAAATTCCATGTCTTTGAGTTTCTATTTCATCCAAAAACTAAATGATGATGGAGCTCATTTCTAGTTTTTAGCTACCATTATAATTCTTAATGATCTTTATGTTTAATATTTGATAATCAGGGCTTAATAAAATATAGAGATTTGGATTTTAATTCATATATTAGCTAATTCATAAATGAAATTTAATTCATTAATCACCAAACCCATACCTAAAAATTTTATTCATGAAAATTAATTGTAGCATAATGGTCGATGTCAACTATCTTTCCAATTTTAATTTGATTTTATGACAAACACTTTTATTGGGATTTCATTTGACATGTGTCAATTTTTCACATATTTAAAGAGATTAGTAATCTCTTTTGGCATTAATATGTTCATTTATCTATTAAAATTATTATTATATTGCTTAGTCATGACCTACTTTATATATTCTATTTTTAGTTGATTAGGGTTTTAGTAATATGTAACCTTTGATTGAGTTGCCATGGGACACATATTATCCTATCACTTTTTTGCTTAGCTTATGCATTTTTTTTAGTCTTTGAGTTTTATTAGTGTATAGAGTTATGAGTTGATGACATGTGGAAATTGAATTTTATGGAATGGACATGTGTCAACATCTATGAATAACATGTTGTTTCTAACTATACACTAGATGACATGAGGCAACATATCATTGTGTCACTTGGTCACATTATTTTTAATCTATCATCTATAGGTATTGGTCTCTATGCTATGATATGATGACATGTGTAGTGATCTCACTTACTTGGTTAATCACAAACATTCATAACTTATCTTATCAAACTAAAGTATATGGTAAAATAAATATGGTGACATGTGAAGCAATCTCACTTAGTTATGTATTTTTATGAGTGAATTAAAACATTAACATGAGGTGTGCAATGAAGAAAGATGGATACACTTGGTATGATCTCACTTAGTTAAGATGTCACAAGTGTAAAATACTTAGTCATGTTTTGACAAAAACCTAAGATAAACAAAGAGAGACACATGGAATAATATCATTTAATCAGGATGCCAAAGGTGTGAAAAGTCCAATATGTATTTCATGTTGAATAAAAGGGGTCTAAATACACATTTAAAGAAGGGTCTTGTAATGTTTAAAGCTTGAAAAATACATCGATAGTCATTCAATTTTGGTCAAATAAGTAACATGTGGAAAACACAAGGTTGATATGTAGAGCAACCCAATAAATTGGACAATAAAAATGACTATATAGATTATTTAGATAAATAGAATTAAAAAAATGATAACCTTTCAATTAATTATTGCCTTGATTTCAAGCCAAAATTTGTGAAATAAAAAGTTAATAATAAAACTTTGGATTTGCTATGTTTTGGTCCTAAAGTCATTTATGTCTTAATGGGAACAAAGTATAGGATTTTTAATAACAAATGGGTCCCTATTTAATTTTTTTAAAATGGAGCATGTTGGTCACAATAAAATCTAGATATCTATTAGAGTGATATACTAGAATAATAGGTAATCATGCCCCACTCTTTGATCAAGCTAAAATTTATAGTATTACATACGTGATAGATGAATCTTAGAATGATGAGTTGAGAGCCATGTTGGTGAGGAAAATAATGTCTCCACTAGTTATTAATCTAGATTTAGGACATATTTTATTGACAAAGTATGTGGAATTATAGAAAGAACATGTAATCCTTTATGCTATGGATCTATATACGTATTGAGAGAGGTGGAGTAGATCTAGATCAAGATCAAGAAACAATGAAAGTGGGGAATCCTCATCAACCAAACCTCCTCCCCATGCTTAGACATATAGAGGAGGACGTTGATGTAAATGGTTAGGTTGACCATGGCCTTATCATTAAGTGATTTTTTAATTATATATAAAGGGGCTTCCATGGTTATGTTTAAACACTTAATTATACACACACATAAACACATGACCTTTTCTTAGATGTTCTCATATCATGGATTTGAATTGTGTCATGCATGTTTAATGGATGGTTATGTTTTGAAATTGTAATATTTAGTATGGAATAATGTTATTGCATTATTGATATCTTGATTCAAATTTAAATTTTTAATATTTCAAATGATGAGATGTGTTGATGTGATGAATTAATATTATATCATTTATTTAAAATGTGTGTATGAGTAAACTTAACAATGATTCCATTATAATTAAAAAAACCTATTAGGATGGAATCATTCTATCCAACAAGATGGATATAAATATTGTGAAATGTATTGATCCTCATATAAAATTGAATCTCTTATCTATGACATGCCCATAGTTACATTTTCAATATGAACTTATGTCAAATATACTTGTAATAATAGTTTTCCAATGATGATAACCTTAGATTGATTATTTTCTTGTTGTTTTTGTTAAACATTCATTACTTGTTTAATTATTTGATCTATATCTTATTGATTTTTCTTGGTATCCATTTTGGTATAGTAAAATATGTAATTATACTCTTTGTATGAGTTTTATTTGTATCTATTATATCTTGTTAATATGTAAGTAAACTACTATGGAAACAAAATGATATACTCATATTATCCTCATCCAATTTTGATTTCATTTTTTACAACCAAGATTATCCCAAAATTTTATTAACCTAATGTAATATTATTCTCCACATACAATAACATATCCACTATATTAGGTCCAAGAGTTACTGTTAAAGTAAGATGCTTAATTTCACTCTCATATGTTGTCATACATTCTAGATATTTCTCATTATATCTAAATTATCTCAAAAATATAATTGTGCATGCATTGTATTGGCCTCATTTTTAAAACTTATTCCCTTTATATTTATACCCTATATAATATCACCAATCACCATTGGCCCCTTTATAGGAATTCCATAGGAAAGATTGGTCTGTGTAGAATGTGAACTAGAAGGGGATCTTCTCCTAATTTTATCTTCTATATAAGTTTGATTGACAATTTTTTCCTTTTTCAAAATGTCATATAATACATATAAATTCTTAGAATTTATAATAAAATAATATTAAGAGGATGATCATGTATAAATGTTTTTATATTTTTAAATGTAATAATACCCCTATCTAAAAATGACTCTTTGTTGCATCACAATTCATTTAAAATATCATATTTGTATCCATTGAAATGATGATAATTACACAATCATATTTACCCCATTATTTTAAGAGAATGTGTGGGGTGATTTTGATTAATAGGCAACCTAATTAGATTATTAGAAATAAGTGTTCATAAAATAACATTTTTGCCTATCATTGAAATTTTGGAATCAAACTAGTTGATTCATTTTTTGGGGTGAGGGACTCATGCTAGTTATTTCCTTATAAACCATTTTCTTTGGATCATCCCTCTTATTAATGACTAGGTTGGACCTTTATATTTATAATGTGATTTAGTTATATTAATTTCTTCATGTGTAATTTCCTTCTTAAGTGAAGATGCACTTTTAAAATTTGATTTTTTTGACTTCTATGAATCACAAGTTAAATAAAATGCATAGGTGAAAATATACATGTAAAATGTAGGAAAATAAGGATACAAGTTGTAAAGTTATTTTTACTTAAGTGGAGACATAAGACCCTTGTTAAAGGTAAATTTACTTTCCAAATCCAAGGGTTGATAAATAAAAAAATGCAATGTATTTTTGAGTTTTAAAATGTAATATACGATAATTTAATCATGACCCCATTTTAAGATTTAAAGATGTTCCAATGTTAATTTAATAACCTTATTTTTATTAAATTTGGATATGAAGGTTTATTGTAGATTGTTAAATAAAATTAAAGACCCACTTAGTAGAGTATAGAACCAATATAAAGCTTTCTATATTAAACATATTAATAAATATTTTAATAATATTTTTCCATCATTTGACTTGTTAAAAGAGAGTACATATTGAGTCAAATGATTAATAGGATCTACATGACCATCAAACATTTGTAACTTAGGCATGAAAAAATCTTTTGCGTAATAAAAGTTAAGTATGATTCATATTATAGGATGTCTTAGTATGATATTATTATATATGTTAGCATGACATGATTTAGGTTATGAAGTGAGATAAATGGCTTGATTTTAGATCTATTCTATGGCATCATTCATAGACATTATGTGGCTAGTATGGATAGTAGTGGTTTAGAAAGATTCATTCAATGGTTTCATCTCACCATCCATATTAAACATAGGTAAAATATATTCAACACAAAAAATTATATCATTGTATTGATTAAAATTACATTTTGTTAATACATCATTACATAATTTAGAACTATCATCACATAAATTTTATAGGGAAGAAGAACTGGTATCACATTTCAACTTTAGAGAATAAGGATAAGAGTCACGATATCATTCAATAGAATAATCATTTTTATTTGTAAATGAGAAGAAATAACATCACATTGATATTTAGGTGTGTCAGATTATATTTGAGAATAAGGAAAATCATCACATTCTACTTCAATTGAGGAATCATGCTATATATCACTATCTATAACATAAGTTTAAAAAATAACACTATAAAGTATAAAATTATTTGATTCATCATATAAATCCTTTATCCATTATTTTAATGTATCTTAATTCTTAAGTGGAATCCTACTAGGATCAATAAATGCATTAGTTAATTTAATGTTAATTTATCCTTGATCTAGTGTATCAATAGTGGAAGAATGTATAGAGGGAAAAGGAGAATTAACTTATTACATTTTAAACCTATTGTATTATTCCTCTTCACTAGAATTACACATGCATGTTACTTATCTACATAAGCTTTTTTATTAGGAACATAAGCATGCTCACATAAAAATTGATTTATCCATTCATTATCATAGATATAGGGCATGACATGTGTTTATCAAATTTGGTAATTAAGAAATTAAATCCTAATTACACAAACTTCTACATAAAACTTGAATGCTACATATATACAATACATAACATAAAATAATTTGGAACTTTATAAATCTATAAATAAGCTAAAAGGGGAAAATTATAAAAGGAAATAACTTAGATAGAAAAAAAATAATACATGATTGTAAGTGCTACTATGTGGTTGTGTAATGATGTTATGAATCAATAAAAATGCTTCATTTAGATCAAGGACAAGGACAATATAATTGGACAAAGGAGGCCTACACTAGTGTTTTTATGGTGCATAGATGCCTTATGAGGGGTTTTATCTTTGTGACTGATGTGGTAGGTTCATTTCACGTGTATGTTCTATTTGACTATGTAAGAGATTTTGATCTATTACAAAAAGCACTGTGTGCCTTCTTTAGTTATAACCTTAGCTTAATTGACCATGAATGGTAAATGCATAAAATATAAAAAAGGGTTTATAAATTAAAGTTGTGATAGACCTTAAGAACCCTTTTTTTGAGTCTTTCCTACATACTAATACTCTGGATAGGGATCAAAATCCACTTAGTTCTCCCACATTATTGTGGTGTGTGTGACAAATTGGTGAAAAATTATAAATGTTGATGTAATATTGGTGTGATTTAGTGATTCAATAAATAATAGTTACCTTGGAATTTTATGAATAATTATCTCATGGATACTAGGGCTTGTGGATTATGTATTGGAAAATATAGATGATTTTATCTCAATGTATAGTTAGATGTTCTATTGATTTTTTATCATTTGATCTTCTTGCTAAAAATGGCTTGAAATTGTGGTTTTATAGTGATAAATTAGGAATTATTTTAGATGGGGCTTGATAAAAATTCAATATGACCTATTAAATTAATTTAAATTTTATCAAAGAGCTATTATTTGGTAGGAGGACATAATTAGTGAAATTGGATAAAATCAGGGAGTGGGCTAATCCAAATGGAGTGACCTTATCTAAAGAGTAGAGACAACTAAAATATAAATGTGGATTAGTATAAAAGTGAGTTTAGGTTATTTTTAATGTGTAATATGGATATTTTTAGATAATTAATTACTTATATAAAAGGTTCATCCACATAAAAGTGAAGGAATGGTGGTCAAAGACCATAAGATGAGGCATGAGCTAAGTATGTATAAGGAATGGTCACAAGTACATAATTTTATCAATAAAATTTAATTTATGTGTCTTAATTTTACCAAATTTTATTTTATTAATGAAACAATAGTTACACTAATAGAGTATAATTAAAAATTCATACCTTAACTTACCTACAAAAAATAGTCTTGAATGTAGGCCACAATGTTAAACTATGCTTCACACAAAACCTTCAGTGAAACATGTATAAAAATAGTCTTTAATTAAGATAAAAAATAATAATTAAAGACAATAGAAATTATATAGTTAATAAAAATTAATAAATACACCTGATTGGATACACGAACTATTGTGTTTTTTGGTACAAAACTGGTGATCAAAGAGGGTAGGAACCTTGGAAATTTATTATTCATTAATTAAATTGGATTAGATTGTGAATGAAACAATAATAATTGAAAAGAGAGTGAGATTAAAAACTCAAATTGGAATTAAATTAATCATTACATAACTCAAGGTAGGTAGAACACCTAGGAATCCATGTATGAATCTCACTAGATTGTTCTAGTACAAAAACTAGTGCAAAATTGGTGTAAAAAGGTGAGCCAAATACTGTAGATGGAATAACGATAATTTTTTGTGAAAATATCATGAAAAAATATATTATGATCTAATTTTGGTGTATAAAACATAGATAATGACAAGTATTTCCACTCCATCTGTAAAATTGGTGCAAAAAATAGGTAAGAAGGTGGTCATGTGCCATGCAAATGCCACTAATATAATAAATGGGAATATTGAATATAAAAATTGAGTGATATAAAGTAAAATATATGATAAAAATTGTGTGATAACTTAGAATAAATGTTGTGCATGGTCCCTAAAAAATGGAATAAACATGTGTATTTTTTTTTAAAATTGTCATTGGGTACCTATTGGAATCTACTTTTTACTGACTATGATTCTCATAATTTATAAAAAATATTTATTTTTACCTATAAGGACAAAAAATATTATTTTGGACAAAAATAACCCATTCCCTTATCTAAATGGAGTGTTTTCCAAAATTACTTTTTGGGTGATTTATGTGTATGAATCATGATCAACTATGCAAAGCTTTCTGATTTCTAACTATTTCATATACTACTTAATCTCTAAGAGAAGCCACTATGTATTCCCCATATTTTGAGATGATTTTGAAGCCTATAAAATAACTTAACTCAAAATAAAAATTTATTCAATAGATGTTATGAAAAAAATATAAATCTGAGTAGGATAATAACATTGTAAGATCATGGCATCATCATAGATATACTAAGCAATAATTTGATATAAATTGCATGTATAAATATAAGAAAACATAATGAAAATTTCAAGATATATGTTAATAATTTAACATGTAGTGAATTAACATAAATGAGTACTAAAACTAGATAGAACAACTCAAAGAGGGATGGATGATATTTAACACGACACTGAGAATGGGGAAGATGCATGATATTTGTCAAGATATAAAAACTAAGAAAATAAGATAAAAAAGTGTCATTACCATGACACACTCATAAATATTACACACAAATAATACAAATAAAAAATATAAGGCCAATGGGCCACATAAATGGGACATATTCAAATGTCACTACACACATATAATCATATAATAAGGCTTATATCCACACACAAGGACATGTTTATGATAAAAATAATGAATACACACAAGACATGAATCAAACATGTAAAAAATGTAATACTAAATTAAAATTATCAACTTAATTAATTTGTAACATCAAAATTTTATAAACTTAGGTATCCAATAAGATATCAATGTGGAAGTCAGCAAACAACATCGATAGATTTTGTGCAATGTAAGAAAATAATATATGATCTATAAGGGATATCCAAAGAGTGATATAACTCATGTAAAAGGATGTCCTAGTGAATTTTATAAGGTTTAAACATGTTGTAGAAATCATGACTTTTATGTGTCTAAGAATGTATATTTTGTGTTCATTGGGATATATTTGATGGAATTGGAAAAAAACACAATGCTTTACCATCTAGGAAGAGATCTTTTGTATAGTTTCAATTTTATGAGTCCAAAATAGTTAAATGACCTAAAATTATGTCCATAAATGTAAATTTATATGTTATTCATTCACTCATGTACACTTTTGAAGTGTATTTGATATAAATTGAATATATATATATATATATATATATATATTGAGTATTTTAAGCATAAATTACCTAATGAAAATAAACTACAAAAAGAAAACATATGTCCTATTTTTTGAATTTTCTATAATATTTGATTTTTTGGTATTTTTGAATATATGAAACAACATTATAAGATAAAAATAAAATAACACATCCAAAGGATCTTGATAATCAAAAGGTGGATTTGGTGAAAGATCATCGAGTGATAGACATTAAATCTTGTGAAACTCCCATATATCATGTCATTATGGTCATCATACTATTCATGATATATAATTGTAGCCTTGTCTTTGTCATTTTTATGAACCTTGTGTATTCATATGGCATGTTGATCTATTGTGTAATAAACCTAATATATGATTTTTGGATAAACTAACTCCAAACCATGTCTCTCATTTATAGATCTATTATTGCCATCCTTTTCATCATAAAGAATGAACATTTTACTATCATTAAATTTTAATGTAAGAAAAGTATGTATATTATCAACTATAGCTTCTATTTCATGTAACCACTATTGACCTAATGGATCACCAATGTGATTGCCTATTTTCATGATAAAAAGTAGCGTGTCTACAACTTTGGGACCACATGAAATTAGTATTTTAATATGTCCTATTGAATCCTGGTAGTATATAAATTTATATAATTCATATTGATCATGCCCTATGTGCTGAAGAAATGCAAGTGTGCATACATTTGGCTCTAAGTCCTCATGTGTCTCCACATGTTATTTATGTTCATTCTCAATATAACCCTTAATATTCAATGTATTACTTCTAGAATGATTGCAATTTCTATGTATGCGACCTTATTATTTATTCTAAATAGGTTGTGGTATGGGTTGTATAAAATGAATAGTGTCATTAGCCTTATATTTTTGAGGTTTCTATTATAATGCTACACAAGTATCCATGGCATGCCTTATAATTCCATGAAAGTGATAAAAAGGGTTTTCCCTCTTAATTTGATAGCCTAATAGTAGATTTATGTTGAACATTGGAAAATAAATTAATTACATATCAAGTAACATATGTAACATCACATGACAATAATTTACATTATTAGCTTAGAATCTAATGACTGATTCTATATTCTTGAGTTATAAATTATTAATTTAATATGTAAATAGTGATTTATTGGTACCTATAATGCATTTATCTATGTATTATGCCTCCTGCTCTATACAAATTATAAATTTGGCAAAGATATTTATATATGATACCCCTAAAAAATAGAGTTATGTGTAGTAGTTATATTTTAATAAATATTCTTTCCTTCATCAACATCTAAAATAATAATTTATCCTTTATATATATTCACTAAAATGATTGTCTTTGAATCATATTCATATTCACCTGGACTAACTAGTGTGAAATTCAACCCACACAAATAATCATAAATGTTTATTGGTATTTAATTGGTAGCATATTCATAAGTAGAATTAGAATCATCCTCAATGTATTTTAGATATGAAAATTGGATCTTTTTAATTTAATATCAAAGTTAATTCTTGTACCTTTTCCTCTTGTTTTATTTGTGTAGGTGAGTACTATGGTGCTGAGATATTTGTGGTTATAAATTTTTATCATTTGTACTAGACTCACCAAAATTATATGTGTAAATTTTTTCTATAGGTATGATTTGTGATGATGGCACTATAGTAGATTGAAGTGCCCCCAACTATGATTGGTTATCAATAGTAGACTATGTGATCTTACAATAATTGAATGTTTGTTTATCAGATGGGCATGTGTATAAGTATACATCATGTAAAAATTTGACACACTTGTGAAAATTAGAAGGTAAAACTTTCATTTCATGTATCTATGGCCTACCTAATAGTAAATTATAGTGAAAATGATATGGAATTACGTGAAACTAAGTAGATAAAGTTTTGGACCCTACTATAATATCCAAAGTGATAGAACCCAAATCTTATCAAAACACATCATCAAATCCTTTGATATTATTATATGTATTTTGAATAGAGTCAATGTTAATACCCATCATCTATAAAAATGTGAGATTGAAAATATTCAAACCTAAACCATTATCAATCAAATTTTTCTTTATTATTGTAATTTTGATTTGAACTTGTACAAAAAAAGATAAATTCTGATCAATATTTGAATGTGAAGGCAAGTCCTCATTACAATAGTGATAACATCCTAAACATATTTTAATTTTTTTTATAATAGATGAAAATTAATAAGGATCTGTGTCAGGAGGCATAAGTGTCTAATTCAATGCTTGGTATAGAATATCTTTGAAAATAGTATATTTTTGAAGTAATTCTAACATGAAAATCCTAGCATGTGTATTCCTTAATTGATAAAGAATATCATATCATATAGAGTAATTAACTAGTCCCATTTGATTATGATAGGGATGAGGAGGTATTACATAAATTTTTTCCTCTTAACGTGCACAATGAGGCACTTGACCTTGTCTAATGATAATAGTTTGGACTACAAGGTCTACTATAAGCCTAGGGTGAATAGTAGAGGTATGATATGAGCTAATATTTTTATGAGGTTTTGGGTCAAGATGATTTAAAGGAATAAAATCAACACTCTTACATCTAGTAGTAATAGGTTATAACTCAAACTAAGCCATGAAATAATAAGCATCATATAACTATTCATTATTAAGCTCTTGACTGATATGGGATGTTATCTTTGAATTTAAATTATGTATCTATGGGATTACATACATGTTAAATATTTTACATGTTATATTTAAGCAACATGTAAATATCACATAGAAACTTTTAACCAAGAAATAATAGATAGATTCAGTCATTATGATCATGATAAATATGGAAATTATAAAATCAAGAACCTAAAACCTTAAAAGGGATGCTAAATATAAAGAAACCCTAGGGGCAAGCTAGGGGTTTGGAAATGTTCAATAATAAGAAGGTTTACCAATATATTTTATCAAGTTTTGGAATTAATATAGATTAAATCCTAATTAAATAAAATTCTACATAAAATTAGAATTATACAAAAATGAAATAAATGACTCAAACTGATTTAGAGCTTGTTAAATCTAGAAATATGGTAAAAGGTAAAAATGATAGAAGGAAAACAATTATATATAAATTTTAATACAAGAATATAAGTACAATGGTGAAATTGATTTTGTGTCTATGTAATGATGTTATGAATTAAGAACAACACTTTGTCTAGATATGGGATTGGATAGGGGAAACCTAAACTGGTATCCTTTGGGAAGATTGGAATATTATGAGGGATTTATCTCTATTACTGATATGATAGGTTTACTTAAACTATATTTTTTGTTTAACTATGTGGGAACTCCTGATCTATTGAAAAAAATCATTATTCACTTATACCCTAGATCATTTGACCACTAATGATAAATGGATAAAAAATAAAAAGGGGTTAGTAGTTGAAGTTGTGTTAGATGTCAATAACCCCTATGTTGAGCACTACCTACATACCAATACTCCATGAGGGATCAAACTTCATGTAGTTATCAAATGCTACAATGGAGTATGTGAAATACTAATAAAAAATATTAAATGCTAGTGTAATCTTGGTTTGATTAAGTGCTTCAATGATGACATGTGACCTTAGAGGGGTATACATATGTAGTTCATGGATACTAGGGATGTGTGGACTCTATATTGGAAAAAATAGGTGTTTTTATCTCAATGTGTAGTTAGATGTTCTCATCATTTTTTTTATCATATGTGTTTCTTGGTGTAAAAATGACTTGAAATTATGGATTTATAGTGATCAATTAGGAATTCCATCTAATGGGGCTTGATAAATATACAAGATGACTTGATACATGAATTTAAATTTGATAAGATATTTGTTATTTGGTAGGAGGATACACCTAGTATAATTAGATAAAATTGAAGAACAAGGTAGTCCAAATGGAGTGGCCTTGTCTATAGAGAAAATATAGCTAAACTCAAAGTGTATATTAGTCTAAAAGTTATATTAGACTATTTTTAATGTGAAATACAAATATTTTGAGATCATTAGTTTTTTAGAAAAAAGTTTCATTGAAATAGAAGTGAAGGAATGGTAATTAAAGAGTATGGGATGAGACATGAGTTAGGTATGTCTAATGAGTGGTCATAAATACATAATTTTATCAATAAATGTTATTTTATGTGTCTAAAACATGATTTTATGATAACATATGAATATGATTACGCCTATTAGGGATTTTAGGATGCATAGTCATGGAAATTTTACCAAACCCTAGGATGACAAAGAAATAATAAAAAAGCATACTCATAGTATGAGAGTGAACATATAAATATAGGGTTTGGAGAGTGGATACCACATGAAAGAATCAAATTATGAAAGATAAATTCAAAATCAAATCTTAAAATCAAATTAAAATACATAAATCTGAAACCCTAGTGAAAATAATAAGAAACCCTAAAGGAACCTAGGGTTTTCTATGTTCTAGAAAAAGAAGGGGTCCACCAAAAAGTTCTATTTAATTTTGGGGTTAGGTTATATAAATAAGATAAATCTATAGAATATTTATATTTCATAAGTTATAATGATCCACATATAAGTCTAAGTGCAACTAGTAGAGTATTGAGATTTATTATTTATATAAATACTAAAGGATCTAGGTATTTTGCTTGTTTAGGATTTATTTTTATGTATTGTATTCTAAAAGTCATCAAATATGGTCTATAACAGTTGTGTCTTATCTTATATTATGAAAAATACTATGAAAATTAGGCTCGATAAGTTTTGTGTTTTTTGGATGCCTATAACATGTTGAAATCATCTACTAAGGACTAGGATTATCTGGGATATCTACACATGTCTATGATAATTTGTATCACTGGGCCTTACTTAAAGTTTATTCTTTTCTATTCAAACATATTAAATCTAATATATATATCTTTGGGTTCCTTCTCCTTACTTTCAAACCCTAGTTTTTCCCTCTTGTGATGCAATAATATTACAAAATGGGTTAGTGTATTGGGTTGGACTAGCCTTAGCTAATCCTTAATGACCAATTGAACATTTCCTACATTTCCAATACTTTGAAAAGGGATAGAAACACATATAGTTATCTCACTAATGTGTATATATGACAATCTATATAAATGCAAGTCTAAGTGTTATCTAATCTAGGTTATCCTTTGATACAAACATGCAAAATAGAAATATATCTCTAGGAAATTTATATTTGTAATAAATAAAAAGCTAATCATAATGTACTATAAGTGTTGATTTTGTTAATAAGATTTATCTTGTCCTAGAATGCCTATAATGGATTTTTATATTTAGAGTTCTTAATTTTCAATTGGGGAACTAATGGAGTTAAAAAAACTCCAAATAAGATATAAACATGCAAGCTAAAATGACCAAAATGGTAACATGCCCCAAACCAATCTTGAAAGATATGCTAAGACATATCTAAGAGTCACGGGTGATTCCAATAAACTAAATCCATCCATTGTTATCAGACTATCCCAAGTTATATAAAATTAAATAAGATTAGATGAAAACCTATGATCCTTGTGAAAAAGTCAATAAATATAAATTTAATAAAACATAATATTATTTAATTAAGTAAATTAGATAATTAGACATAAGACCAAGATAAGTGCATAAATAATTTACCTGCTCTCCATATATATAAGTTAATTTAAATCATTGTTCAAGCAAGTTTTATACCAAATTTGGGTGTCTAAAATAGTACATAAGATTAAAGATATGGTAAGATATGTATAAGTAATAATATAAATATCTTTATGAAAAATGGAAATTGTGAAGGGTAGAAAGTTAGACACATTGAAAAAATTCTCGTCATATAGGTATGCCCAAAATGTGAGAATTCCCATAGGTGTAGGTGTAATGAAGATGAAAATCATTATTTCCATGATCATATGTAACATGTATATTATCCATCCATATCACAAGATACCATGAGAATCATGTGCATAGTAATGGATATGTAAACCTCTAACATAAATAGCTAAGGATGATGAATATAAATGTTTTATAAATAAAACAAAATAAATGTTTTATTGTTGTAAGTTTGAAAGATGTTTTAATGTTGATTTAGTAACATTATGATTATTAAAGTTGGATAATAAAAATTATTCTATCTTATTAAATAAAGTTAAAAACCACTAAGTAGAATTTATAACCAATACAAGAGTTCCACTTTAAAAATTTGGTATAAATATTTTAATAATATTTTTCCATCATTTGAATATGTTCCAAAAGAAAGTATATATTGATTAAGGACCTAATATCTCCATGACATCAAATATTTGGAACATATGCATAATAAATTAATCATGGTAATAATAGTTAAGTATGATTTGTTATCCTAGTATGAAAATATCATATGTATTAGCATGACATGATTTAAATTGTAAAGTGATAAAAATGACTTGATTTTGAAGCTCACCTATGACATGAATCATTTAGAGGATGTGGCTAGTAGGGATATTAATGTTTTAGAAATATTTATTCATTGGTTCCATCTCACCATCTATCTTAAACATAGGTAAAGTATATTTATCAGAAACATATCACAAACATTTATATCATTACATTGATTAAAATCATAAACTATAAATACACCATAACATAATTTAGAACCATTATCACATTTATTTTTAGGGAGAAGTAATGACATCACATTTCATTTTTAAATAAGAAGGGTGAAACATCACAATATTTTTCAATGAAAGCATTGAGTTTAAATTATAAAGGAGAATAAATATCATCACATTGCAATTTAGGTATGTCACATTCTATTTGAGAAGAAGGAAAAAACATCACATTAATTTTAAATAGAATCGTCATTTTATATATGAATAGAAATAACATGAGTTTGATAAATAAAATTACAAGGCATATAATTATTTGATTTAAAATATATATCCTTTATCCATTGTTTTAATGTATCTTCATTATTAAGTGGAATCCTACCAGGATCAACAAATGAATTAGTTAATTAACTATTAGTTTATTCATGTTATAATGTATGACTAGTGTAAGAATGTATGGAGGTAAAAGGAGAATTAAATTCTTGCATTTTAAATCTATTGAATTTTTATTCCTCTTCACTATAACTATAAAAAAATAAATCACTAATTCCAATTTTAAACATCATCATGATCCTAACTATCATTTTCATTTCCTTCACTTACACATACATATTCCCCATCTACATAAGCAATGTTATTAGGCACACAAACATGATCATATACAACTTGATTTTTCCATTAATTATCATATCTACATGTCATGACATGATTATATGATAAGGGATATAAATAATTATACCTATTAGGGGTTTTAAGATGCATACTCATGGAAAAGTTACCAAACCCTAGGATTGGAAGGAATAAAATAAAAAAACCTAATCCTAATATTAGATCAAACATTTAAATATAGGGTTTGGTGAGTGGACACCCTAAGAAAAATGGAATTTATGAAGGGGAAATTAAAAATTAGATTTAAAAATTATACCTAAATACAAAAAATTAAAACTTTAGTGACAAAAGGAATAAACCATAAAGGAACCTAAGGTTTACTATGTTATAACAATAAAAAAGATTCACTAATATGTTTTATATAATTTTGGAGTTAGGCTATCTAAATTTTATATATATATATATATATATATATATATATATATATATATAACTAAATTATATATATATATATATATATATATATATATATATATATATATATATATATATATATATATATATATATTGCATAAGATACAAAATTCCACATATAAATTTGGGTGTAACTAAAAGAGTATTTTAATTTACTATTTATATAAAATACTAAAGGAAATGGGTATTTATTTTGTTTAGGATTATGTTTTGTGTTGTGTTCGGTCATAATTATCAAATGTGCATTGTAATGGTTATGTGTTGGTTCAAATGAGGAAAATGACCATGCAAATTCAGAAAAATAGATCAAGTGATTTTTGGATGCCTATAGCAAGTTAGAACTGTCTACTGAGGACTAGAACTATTTGGAATATTTGTGCAAGTCTGTGATAAATTGAATCACTACACATGTACCTAAAATTGACTCCTATAAATTCATAAAACCTTAATCTTGTAGAAGTATTATTTTTCCTTGTCCTTTATTTAAAACCCTATATTTTCCTTCTTTTAATCTAGGAAACCTAAAAAATAGATTATTATATTAGGTTGGACTTACCTGAACCAATCCCTAGTGACAAACTACACATTATATATATGGCCAATACTCTGAAGAGGGATCAAACTACACACAAATATCATAATAATGTGTATATGTGACAAATCACATGAATGCAAGTCTAAGTGATATTTTTCCTATGTCCTCATTTGATACAAGTAGTTAAAATAGAAACATATCTTTAAAAACATTAAAATTTCAATAAAAAACAAGCTAGGTGTAATGTGATCTAAGTTTTCCTTTCATTAATCAGTGAGAGTTTGCCCTAAAATGCTTGTAATGGATTTGTATAAATAGAGTTATCAATTTTGAATTAGGAAACTATTGGAAAGTAGAAGTTGACCAAATAAGATCGAAATGTATAAAATAAAGAAACCCAAAGGGTAATGTGACCCAAAGTAGACCAAAAAGATATGTTAGGACATATCTAATAGTCATAGATGATTTTATTAAAATTTATATATCCATGATTACTAGATCTTTCCTAAGGCTATATAAAAGTATAGATGAGAATAACAGAACCAAGGATCCCTATCACAAATTCAAGAAAGGCAAAGAAAAGACTACAAAATCAATTAAATTAGATAAGGATACATAATAATAAGATAAGTGTGCCAATAAGTTCCCTATTATAAATTAAGAGTATGTAAATACATATAAAATAATTATAATAACAAGTATTATACCAAATTTGGGTTTCCAAAATAGTACACAAGATGCATGCTAAATCAAGATAAGTGTAATAAATAGTATAAAGATCGATATGAAAAATACAAAGTAGGAATGATAGAAACTGAGACCCACTAAAAATATGCCCCCAATATAGGCATGCAAAAAATGTGATAATTACCCCTAGGTATGAACATAATGAAGCCATAAATAATTATATCCATGATCACACATAAAATTTATATCTTGCATCCATCTCACAATATACCATGAGAAGCATGTGTGTAATAATGGATATATAAACCTCTATAATAAGTTATATATCAATGTGTCAAAGACAACATATTTTTTTATTTTTTTAAGAATTTAATATTATCCAATGTTAATTTATTAACCTTTCTCGTATTAAATTTTGATAAGAAATATTCTTGTAACATATTAAAGAAAGTTAAAGACCCACTAGGTAGACTATAGAACCAATCTAAGGGTTCACATGTTAAATTTTGTAAAATATTTTAATAATATATTTTATATAATTCATAATGAGATGAGAGTGAGTTGGTTAAGTGTATTGGTTGTTTCAAGCTCCACCCATGTTCAAATATTTGGAAAGGCATATGAAGCTAGTTGTGGCCACTAGTTGTATTCTCAGGGTTAATGGTTCTTGGATATTATCGAGGTAGATGAAAATATATGGTATACACATGGTATTACATGGGTATATGGGCCCCCAATTATGTACTAGACTAATTCAAGCTCTAGTTAAAATCCATCACACACACACACACACACACACACACACACACACACACACACACACACACACACACACACACACACACACACACACACATGTATGTATGTATGTATTAAATCATATGAGTATGTGATAAGTGAGAGTATATATTGATTCAAGTGATTACTAGGATATCCATGACCATTAAACATTTATAACTTAGGTATGCCAAATCTTATAGGGTGCTAATAGTTAAGTATGCTTCATATTATATGTTGTCCTAGTTTGATATCAACATTTGTGTTATTGCGACATGAATTATATTATAAATTTAGATAAATGACTTGATTTCAAAGGTCACATATCATATAAATTATGTGGATAGTAGGGGTAGTAGTGGTTTAGAAATATTCATTTGTTGGTTTCGTATCCACATATATTTTAAACATAGGTAAAATAGATTCATCACAAGCATTCTATCATTACATTTCTTAGAATATATTTTATAAAGACATCATTGCATGATTTATAAATAGATTCATCAAGTTACATTCTATTTGAGAATAAAAGGAATTACATTATTTTTAAATAGAAGCATCATGTTTTATATCATTAGAAATGGCATGAGTTTTATAAATAACATTGCAAAGAGTTTAGTTATTTTATTAAGCTTATAACTCCTCTATGCATTACTTTTAATGTATATTCATTTTTAAGTGGAATCTTAATAAGATTGAGAAATGAATTATTTTATTTAATTTTAATTTCTTCTTGATTTAGTTTATGAATAGTGGAATAAATTATAGAGGAAAAAGGAGTATTAACTTATTAAATTTTAAGCCTAATGTATTGTTCTTCCTCTTCACTAGAATTATTGAAAGATATCACTAGAATTCTAATATTCAACATCATTGATGAGTAAAATAAAACCATAAATTAACTTGAGGTAAATAATTTTTCCCATAAATTGATGAGATTATCCAAGGAAGATCCATTTGAATTATTTATTATGTTAATTTAAGTAATTATCAACCCAGGGTATGTATTTGGAAAGATGTCAACACTATATATGCAATACTATTTTCATTTGAAGGTTGAGGTGCTAAGGTTGCATATAGGGAAATACACTTACATAAATAAATGTAAAACACTTACATAGAGATTAAATAATATAAAATCAAATCTATTGCTAAATTAGAAAATTCCTCACACAATACTCAAAGTGAACTTGATAAAATAAGAAATGTATATGTAGAAAAAAAAATCTTATGGTTTAATCAAATAAATAATGAAACACATGATGTAGAATTGAATTTAACCAATAGATGAGATATTTACCACAATCATCATGATTATAATCTACATCAATTGGATTTGTCTCATAATCCCTTCTTCATGCTATAATTGTTTCTTCAAATCACTTATTTTGAACTAATAGACCTATATAAATATGAGTATTGATACACAAAAATCATAGACTTATCAAACATGATTTAATCATTTATAAATAATTCTCTATATAATAATTGATAAATTATGTCATGCTACCCACACTTTAAATAGGTAGGGTAGGTTTATTCTGATCATCTAGCTATGATAGAAATGATAAAATACATTGTGGTTGTTAACATAATATAATAAAATAACCTACACATGTTATATAACATATTTGTATCTAATAATCAAATAATAAAAAAACATGACACAAAATAAATTATTTCATGGTTACAATAGTTCAAATTAATGACCCAATAAAGGAGTGATGATGATGCATCATGACATTGATTTGCTTCTTTCCTAGATTATATGATCTACCTTGTTCCTAAGACTATGGAGGAAATCAAAATCACACCACATGATAACCATTAAATTCTTATCTAGGTATAACAACAAGTGTTTTTGTTAGACTTCATTGCTACAAATATTGATGTGGGTTAGAACAACTATCATGGATATTGCTATAAGATAGAATATCCTCATGCATTTACTAAAGGTTGGAACAACTATCATTTTTATTTTTATAGGTTATAATTTTTTTATCTATTATTACTATATATCATCCCATATAGTTGTTATGTATTGTAACACTATTATAGATAGTCTCTCTACTTGATAACTTATCCTTAAGATTTATATACACTATATTAGTAGTAAAGCCAAAATAGTAATAATAGTAAATAATACAATCTTATTCATAAAATAAAATTTACAATCATAATATACCAAAGTTATATAAAACATATTCATTTTTACTATATAGCATAAAATAGTACAAAGTTAAACTTTGAGATGTCATGGTTGAGTGAAAAATTTTCAATAAAAGGGCTTTTAAGGTTGATTTCTTAGCTCATCACACCCCCAAAATAACTAGTTTTTCATCCTCAATCAACTTAACTATCTTCAAAACCCATAGTACACTGAGCACATAATTAATGAAAATTTAAAGTTTTAGATGAACCCTCTCCTTGCCTTAAGTATAACCATTTATTCCTCTCAAAAAATTTCCATTCTTTTAATTTTTAAAGAATTGTTTAGTTATCCCTTTCTTATCTAATTAGGGATAGGAAACCAAAATTATGGAGGTTGGAATGTGATGGATAACCATTCAAACCTATATATCCTAGTTTCCATAATATAATTTTACACTATTTTTAGTGTTTCCCTTATATTATATCTGGATAAAGGTTCCTTCCTTCTCAATTATGTAGTTATTACATCCCACATTTTTGTGCATGATGTAAGAGTCACTCTACTAGATTGATCTAGTTATGTGAGATATTGATTTTGGGCCTAAAACTATTTTATCAAAAAATGTAAGGCCACATATGATATTATCATTAGGTTATCCCATTTAGAAACTATCTCAACAGGCGTAGTTCCCCCTACCATTAACTTGACCTCTTTTTCTCTTTCATGGTATTTAATCACTTCATTTTCTATTTTATTTTTATTGGTTAAATATGAATATATTTTTGAATAGTAAATACCTAACATGTAAGTTTAGATTCAATTACAAATCATAAGTAACAACATAATCATGTAAATAAAACTCACATAGTTAATTTTTAACTTTAAGAGTGCTGTTTTCATAAACATTGAATAAAGAATGGGAATCACTTATTATTGCAAGTAGGTTTCAACAAAGTTGCATGAAATTAATTTTAAACTACTATTCCTTAAGATATATGGCATAGACCCTTGTAGGTGGTTTGTATTCATTTAATTAGAAAATTAATTGGCTTAATTCTTCCATTTTCATTTCACATTAACTATTTATTTTTGTGTCTTTAAAATTTAACTATGCTTCCTTCAAATTTCCCTTCATAATCTTATTTTATTCATTCAGTTGATTATACTAATTATACCACTAAATTTTTAAGATTTGGATTCTAACTTATATTTTCACAATTATTTCCTCTTGACCTAGCCCATCTGTTTGAGTGGAATATATGTAAAAGTTATGTCAATGGTGGCTACTATTATAGGAAACTTTATTGCTACAATTTATTGAATATATACAATTTCTTCTTCTGATACCCCCCTTGTTAATGCATCCAATCCATTCTCTTGGTTTTCCAAAACCCTGATCCATGCATGAAGAGTTTAAATTTTTCTTAAGGAATCTACCAATTATAATTTTTTCCTTTCTTAGTGGAACATGGGTTTCAAATTATTTTATCTCTCTTCCACGGTTTGCTTTGATGTCTCAATTCCTTATTCTACTACATCTGGTATAAGACCCCAATAATTTATTTTTTCAAGGGATAAAAACCCTAAGCTAAATGAATTATAATTTTATTATTTATTTCTATTGGTAATTTTAACCTATTATTCTTTGGTTTTTTATTCCTCCTCAAATGATCCCCTAATTTTAATGTGAACACTGGGTCTTTTTTTTTTTAATCCTACTTTTGAGACTATGTGATTTAATTGTAGGATAATTTTGATGTGGACTCATTTGATTTTTCTTGGGTCTTAAGGTTGAGGGCATATCCTCTACCCTTTCTTATTAAATTGAATTTTTACCCTTATCTTGTGGTTCTGAGGAGGAAGGATCTAATCTTAGCCTCCTTGTTCTGGTAAGTCATTCCACTTTATTATTTTCTTCCTATTCTTCAATATTCATATTTCTTTCCCACTCCTTAGCTACTTATTATTATTAAATTTCCACTTATTCCCTTCTATTAATTATTTCATTTCCAACAAATACTCACATGCTAAATTAGACCTTTTGTCCATTAGACACCTCTATATTACAAGTTAAATTATGAAATGATGAGTAAAACCCTTAGTTTCTCCTTTATGGTACTTTTTAGCCATTTCACTATATATAGTATAAAATTGAGAACATTTACCCTCCTATCATGCCTTAGGTAATTAAAGAGTCTAAATTTTATTACATAGAGCATGGAGTGACTTATATCATAGGTGAGATACTTTATAATAAAATTTTAACTTTTTCCCATACCAAGGGTAATGAAGATTGGATTTTTCTCTAGTTAGAATATTTTAATTTCTCATCATCTTTTACTGTAGTATAATTGGGTATTGTTTTCCAAAATTACCATGTTTGTAATAGGATAGTCACTTCTGCTAGTAGTTTTTAGTGACCTCAATCTATATCCCATTTATGGTAGCCACACCATATTTTAGGGTTAAAAAAACTCTTAGGTAATTTGGTCATCATACCTTGTTAATTTCTTAATGTAATTCAACTAACCTAAATTTTTGAAGATGTTGGCAAGAACCTGCATCCTTGTCAATATTGTGAGGTATGTTGGCTAAGGATTTCTCCCCCAATATTTATTTGATGCTACTTTCATGTAATATAAAATAATTCACTACTTTTTAAAACATAATAAATCATTTTAGAGTTTGGAATGGTTTTTATGTTTTCATGTGGCTAATGTGATAATTTTTGGTACTTATCTCTTCATCATTGCAATCCTTTCTAGTTATTTTTCATGTGTTTACAAAAATCATGAGAAAATGAATCTCTCCCTAAATTATCCTTTCAATCCCATATCATAATGATGGGTCATCTAGTTCCCCCAACCATCACTTCACTTGACCTTGAGTGTCATATCATAAAGATTGGTTTATGTGGAAAAAACATGGCACGCCTAAGAATAATTAAGAATGATTAGATGTGTAATGATAAATTAGATTAATTTAGCATGATTTTTTGTATCTAGCTAGGTTATAACCTTGTTGAGGGAAACTATTAATATACAACTCAAACCTAGGCTAACATTGGATTGACCTATAAGTTGTGGGTTACTTGTTGTCTAGGCCAAACCTCTAGTTTTATGGGGATATCTCCCCTGATTTATCAACTTGACTTATTTTTAAGACCTAATATATTATGATGAAAAGGGACAAGGAGGTTACAAAAATGAAATATACACTAAAATAATGATGCATTAATATGATATCTACATCCACTCAACTTGAACTCAAACAACACTAATGGAACAAGAAAAGGATTGAAAAACTATCTATAATGATCTCTAGGAATCAATATTTCATGTATATGTTAACCTTTTATGGATAAAGCATTAGGTTAGTGAGATAAAGGTCTGATTCTAGACTCTTACAATCATATCTCCACTCATACACTCAACCATCATATTTTCTAACACACTACACAACCTACATAGAACACTTGTTAGCCTAGGTAAAGACATTGGACTTGAATAAGGGAAATTAGACCACTTAATCATATCAAACAATCAAACACATAATATAAGCTGATCATAAAGAAGATGAAGTAATCCATTAACTATACAATAGGTTTCATACAATAAAAAATAAGTAGATTTTACTCATTCCCAATAGAGGGATACAATACCTAGCCTAAAAGCCTATATTTATCAAATAAAAAGAGAGAGGAGGAGAAAAGTTGTGTGTAAAAGTGAAGTGGTAATAAATGACTACAATCAACTCATACATCAATTTCATTAGTTATAAATAACCCCTCTAGCTCCTTCCATGTATTGGTGCCTTTAATGACTCCTCTTGGCATAGAGGTGGAGGTAATTGAGACTATGGTTGACTTCCAAAAAGGCATATCCACACCTAAAATAGTCCATCACTCTGTTTATGATAGTTACAAGGTTGAAAGAGGTCTAGTAATAGCCTTCTCCATGAGGCATTAAGTGATGTAAATCCCCTTCATAGACAGATGAGGATTGATAAACACCAAATTATATATAGCTAGAATGAAGTTTGAATTATTTTCCCTTAAAGTATGAATTACCAAGTGTACCATCCCTACATTAACTCCTTTAAAATTCTCCACATGCCAATTGTAATTCTTTTGGTTAACCAAGTAGGACAAATAGTTAAATTAGGCCTAATTTCCTAAGTGTTGGTGTTTAAGAAACATGAAAAACCTATAAAATAGATTGATAACCTATGAACACATGAGATTAATACCTAAAACAATACCATATACCATAATATGAACCTTTTTTTATCAAAGAATACTTGCAATTTTGTCATAGTAGCTGACTAGGTCACTCTATCATCTAAGTCTACAGACTAGATCTTTAGAAGTGAGTTTTAGATATTTTTCCATTGGGTACCTTGGTAATTTTATGACTCAAGAATATGAATCAATTTTTAAACCTCCCCTTTCAATAGTTGGAATCTTCTCAAATAGTTATGTACCCTTCTTTCTACTCAAAATCCTAAAAAAAGTATGGATTTATGACATTTCCATACATTATTGGTACAATTCAATGCCATGGATGGATTCCTCTAAAATTTAAATTAATGTTATATGGGTATTTAGGATCATTCCCATGCAACTAGGTGCCAATTCTTCATTATTTTCTTAGACTAGTCTGTAATAGGGTTTTAAGAAGGTTTTGGGTGTCCAATACTCTTAGCAATGATTCATATAGTATGGACCCATAAATTAAAAAATCATACCATGGATCTACATTACATGGATACTTTTAAATTCTCTAAGGATCTTGGATCCATAATGCAAAGATTTTGCCAAGATGTGGACGTAGAGAAGTAGGCTTGTCTTTCTCTCGAGGTAGTTTGAATAAGTCTCTATTCTTGGCATTAATTAACAAAGGTGTGGACCTCAAAATAAATCCCTATACTATGGATATTTATTCCATAGGGGTGCCTAACTAACCCTAGGATCATTTACTCTAATTCTTCATGTGATGAGAGATCTAAACACTAAAACAGGTGACTTGAACTAGCTATGAAGTATTGTGTGGTTGAAGCTTGTCTTTAAGACTAATATGGACTTCATAATTGATTTTACCTACTCAAAAATACTTATTAGGACTCATAAAATCCTTATCAATATTTTAAAGGTCTAAATTATGCTTGGGGAGGGTTTGAATGTACCCTAATTTAGCATGAGGTTTGAGGCCCAGAACATGGCTTTTAGGTTTACCCTATTTCAACTAAGCCACAAGGTCTTAAATGGCCTATATATGTTTGGAAGGTCCTCAATAGCATCATGAAATTATAGCCTCATCTATTTATTTTTTATTCAAATTCCCTCAGAACACCAAAATTCTATCTTACCTTTAATATCCTATAATTGCCTATAGGTGATAGTCCACTATCAAAACTATGTGTTTTAATGGTAGTATGGGGTCTAAAATGTCTTTATATCCTCCTTTATGCATGGGTGATGGGTTTTTGGAAGTATAATGATTTTAATTCAAATTTATCAACACTTTTTTACCTAATATCTTCTCTTTAACTCTATGCCTACATGCCTTCACATATCTAGGTCTAGGGTTTCTTATGCAGTCCTATACATGTAACCCTAGGGACCTAGTTGAGTGTTTCTTATATCTTAGTTGTGAATTAAATAATTAATAATCCCTATATAATATTCCCCTCACTATCTCTCAAGTTATTCTAGCTTCAAATAATTCTTCAAACTAACACAAAACTTAATAATCTGCATATACAGATCTATTTTAGGCCTAATAGGCTTGTTTAGGCTATTTAATCTATTTGTCCCTCAAACATGAGTTTTAATCACTTGTGATAGTAAATATATACTCTTTACTTTCCTATTAGGTGTCTTTAATTTATAACTAACTTGAATAGGTAGAGGTATTCATTCACATGCACAACCCTATTTTTTTGGTTGTAGGTCACTATTTTAATCTGCTTGGGGTCTACCAAAACTTATTTGGTGTCTCAAAGATTAATCATACACTATAAATTGATGGAACTAAGAGATTAAGACTCATGCCTTTAACTATTATCCTTGAATTTCATTTCTTTAAAATATTTAATCACATCTACACTTTATCTATTCTTTGCTTGTAGGGTTATACTACCATTTGAATGTGTTGTGAATGTAGATGACTTCCCTTTTGAAGCATTGATTTATGATTAGTTTAGTTTGTTAATCATGAGCCATTAATATTTAAAACCATTAATATATTCATACTCCTTCAAAAAATTATGATGGATCTCTTTCTCAATTGCCCCTCCCTCCATAGTCAGGTCTGTTTGGGTTGCCTAGATTGTATGTGAGATTGAGACACCATTCCTCTATGTACATGACCATTATTTTTCACTTTGAGACCTTCATCACCATAAAAATTCCTATATAATTATTCCTCTATGTGTACCATATATGTCCTTAGTTTTTAAGAATAATTCTCATTTTAGAATTCTAAGAATTTAGAGCATGAGTAGCAGGTTGTGGCAACTTAATGTTACATATGGTGAAATAAAGACAAATAAATGTTTACTTGTTCCCATAAATTCATGTTAACTAATGTTTGGGATCATTCATGGTCCAATTATCTATGAAATTCTAGAATCTATGTTAATTCTTAGTGAGTTATGATAAAAAATTAAGCTATAGACTAATCTAAATGAATATTTTTAATGAAGCTTAAACTAAAGTTATCTAGTTAAAAAGGAGAAAATGAGAAGAGTAGGTAAGAAATAAAATAAGTGATTGCCTAGCTTAGTCTCAAACATTATAACAAAGCATCAATTTCAACTGATTATGCATTCAAACCAATAAAAAGTGAAAAAAAGCCTAAGCTCAGATTTCACTATATATTAGGTAAACTTCAAAGGATGATGTAAAGAATCACAAGTAAGAACCAGGGTTAATTTAAAGATTTATTACTATAATCAAATAACATTTTCACATCTAAATACAGAGCAAAATGAAGTGAATTAAATCTAAGATCCTTCAACTAATCTTGCATATGCACAAATTAGAAACCTTGTGATTAAAGATGTAACCCAAAATTCAAATAAACTATTCAAATTTAAGACATAAAACTTGTAATTGAGAGAAAAAATATATTAAAAATTGACACATAAATATGGACAATCTTTATATAATTCCTTGATTGTAATAATTGCTTCAAGTGTACAAAATTTGCTCAAAATTCTCTCTCCTTTACAAATGGTAATACATGCCTTTTATAGAAATATAAGGTAGTACACTGGTCAGTTATAAAAAATAACTATATAAAAGATAAATATAGTTTTCCTTTATAAATATCCATAATACATTTTCTCTTCTACACTAGATTGACCTCGGGAAAATATGCTAATAGACTATCATATGCCTTACAAAAGAATATTCCCTATTTCAAATATAACAATGCTTTACAAAGAGGAATATTAACTAAGCTGGTGGGGATCTCCTTGTTGGTCTTATAGAAGTTCCATGACCCTCTGATTTTATTCTTTGATAAGCTCTAGGTCCATGGCTAACTTTCTGAGGCAAACCTCTTCTTGATCAGCTAGGTCATCTAAGTCCTTATCATCTTTGGCCATAGATTCTTTTATGCTCTTAACTTCTATAATTTTTTCCTCTATCACAAAGATCATGCCTAGAATCCTACCATTATCACTACCTGATCTACCTTGGGTATTTCCCTTTACTTCATTCATCACTAAAGTGACTCTATGCTTGTACTTTGTATCATCAATAATCCCTAGGGTTGTAATCTTGGAAGGATTGGCCAATATAGTTCCCAGGAGCTTCTCAATCCTAGCGATCAATTCCTTATCATCAGCTAGGAGTCTATCCAAATTATTTGTCCATGCACTTAGACCTTAGATTTTTTCCACTACTATTCCCAATATGGAATTTAGGTGAGCCAAGCTAATAGATATGAATTTAGGAATCTTGTTCCTAATTAGAATGCTAATGAGGTCCCTTAACATGGTCTCTACCTTCTTCCATTATTTTATTAACCCCATAGCTACCTCACCTTATTATCTTAAGGCATCTTGCCTCAGCTTTATTTATTTCAAAGAATCAAATATATAAAATAATGAAGCCTAAAACATGTTTATTATGGCATTAGGCACTGACAAAATGGCCTATGTCTCCAATTTTTATTTTTCCTTTTCCAAGTTTTGAATTTTTTGCTTCATTCATTGGATGCTAGCTCTAACTTGGACATTGTGAGCCTCTAATAGGCTTTCAATATCCTCCTCATAGATAAGAACCTCACCTAGTTATTTCCTTCCAACTGGGGTTAAACCTATAAAGGGATCAACCTTCTAGAAGGTGAACTCCTCAATTCTTACCATGGCCTTCCTTATATTGACCCTTTCTAATCCAGTTGTCTCTATATTTAAATCCATAGTGGTGGATGACTTTGAGAATTTTGGAGGCTTTAGGGTCTCTAATCCTATGCTAATTGATGCTCATGGAGCATCCATTTTATTTCTCTCTAGCCCTGAAATGGCCATAATTATTCTTCATATTCCTTCATTAAATCCATGATCCATAGCTTGATTTATTCATAAATATCCACATTGATAGATTGGGGAAAGGCTAAAGAGTGGGAGTGAGAAGGGATATTTTGTAGCTTTTAATACATGAACCAATCAAGTATTATTAGTCCATAAATGGGTAACTCTTCATTGAACAAGTTGATCTCACTTGTGGGATGAGTGAGAATCAACCTTGGCCTATTCCTTGGTCTAACAGGAATCGATTCCAACTTTACCTTCCTCTTTTTTGGATATGCCACTATGATAATATTAAGGGATATTTCCTTCCTTTTATCTTGCTTAGCTTCCCTTACTTGAGCCTATGCTTCTTCAAATTATGTTTCTTCTTCCTCAAAACCATAAGCTTCAACAAGGTCTTTGAGTGCACCCTCTACTATTTCATCATGCTCAAGGGAAATCAACTCCAAGTGCTCAATTAGGGATGGTGGTATCTGAGGGGGAGTTAAGGATGAAGGCCCCTCACAAGGTCTCTTCTCCATATTTTCATTTCCATGTCCCTATATAATTTATCCTTGAGGTTATGATTTCTCACATTGAGATTGTTCTTGGGGTGGCCAAGAGGGTCTAGGCAATAAATGGTACTAGAGGAGATGCATTTTCCATATGTCCCCCTACTAATTTGTTATCACTAGTCAGTTTATGTATAAGATTGAATTTGGTTCCCTTAAACCTAGCCAATACTTCCTCAAATTTTCTACCCTTTATGTACAAAGTGTCATGAGGGCCTAATTCATGCTCATAGACTAGTTTGGGAAATTGCTTGTTCTTCAGATGTAGGCCTACCATATTCTTAGGATCCCACTATTTGAGATCATCTAATTGAAATGAAAAATAGTCCTTATGTATGGACATGGTGTCCACCTACTTTTAGTCTTATAAAATTATTATTCCTATTGTCAAAGGAAAGGGATGGAAAAGGCCCTTTCTTTTCTCTTTACAAACTCCATCAAATCTATGAAGGAGTTGAGATGAAATTTATTATTATTCTAGCTTAAGAGGAATGTAGATAGGAAATTTTTAGGTTTGAGTTATAATTCCCTTAGTTCTAATAATTGTGCAATCTAGGTAAAACAAAATATCATCCTTCAGATCTATGTACTTCTTAATCAAAGGGGGAACCCTAGGCATGTGAATCCTTGTGATGGCCTCCACCAATGTAAGATAGACATATTCACATATGAATTACATGTGGTGCCTATATTTAAAGATGTGTATTTTTGAGTAGTGGTAGGAGATAGTGGTCCTACCCTCAGGAGACTAGTTCTTGATGCTAGGGATCTTGGTGGAAGCCAATAGGGCATCCACCAAATAAGACATCATGTAAAACTACTTGATTGTCTTCCTTTTGATTGTAGTGAATTTATTTCTTAGGAAGACACTAATCATATCCCCTATTGGTGGAGTAAGCTTCTTTTCTACCATGCAATATACAAAGGAGACTCAACTCTTGTTGACATAGGTAGTTGAGGGGGCTCTTGATGTTCTATTTAGTAGGGTCATAATAACCCTAATCCTTTCCAAAAATTAGACAATGGGGATCTTACCATAAAATTCCAAAAATACATGGTTCCCTTAGAGCAACCATGGTCTAAAAATGGTGTCTAGGTCATGCTCAGTGGTCCATTATTTGATTGTGGGTAGGTTTACATTGGGTTTTGAAAATTTATAGTATTTCTCAAAGGCTAGTGGGTCAATATAGGCAACCTTACTAAGAAATCCCTCACAGATAATCCAATCACCATCAATGAAAATTAGAGAAAGAATGTCAATGTAGTGGAGTACCTCTAGTTTGGTAGCTACATGGTGGAGGTTGGCCATTTAAACTATAACCAAGTCATAATAATTTCTTCTTTCCATGGTAATCCTCCACTCCTCCTTGGTGATGGGTTTCAAATCTTCTATGGTGAAGAAGATTTCAAACCAATTCCTATTTCCATTATTCAAGTCTATAACATTTATCTCCATATCCTTGAAAACCTTTCCTTCATTGTCTATAGATAAGTACAATTTTTTCTCATCTCATCATTTTTTGTCTTCCAACTGCCATGGATTTTGTGCTTGCAAATTCTTCACAATTGGATTTCAATTGGTCTATGTGCTTAATTCTTCTATGATCAAATCATAATTAAGATCTTCTCAAACTGAATTATGATTAACCAAGTTCACTTAGGGTCTCTTTTATGTAGGTTTTAGGGTTCTAAAGCTTTAATGGTGAGGGTGTATCTGGACCTTGGCTTATACGTGCCTTGGATTTGATTTGGATTTCCACCTTTATACTCTTGATTTTTTGAGCACATAAAAGAGACCCTAAAACCTAACATTTTAAAAAATATTATTTTTTATCATTTTATAATTGGATGGTACTTATTTGGCATCTATCTAACACTTTTCATGTCATTTTTCATAAATGCCTTTTGAGAACTAGTCATTGGCATTTAAAAGTGCCCCATTTGCTTTGAACCATTAGATAAAGATCCTATGAGTGACCATGAACTATCGATTATGATCCAAGATCTCACTCATTATTGGCTCTTTGGTAACAGTACCCCATGGTTGTGCCACTTGGCACCTCTATAGGGATTCTGAGTTCCTTTGAAAAGTCTTTGGTGCTTTTTCATCATTAGATTGAGCAGTGTGAACTGTTAGATCCTTCATCAGTTACCTTTGAATGTGCTTTCACCATGTATATAACTCATAGGCTCTCAAAGCTCCATTTAAAATTATATGGCATCTTTGTGTTGTTGGCTCATCCTTTTATGATAAAATACAAGCCATTGATCTATAAAGATGTATGAGTTTTAAGTTAGTACATATACATAAAAGAACTTAGGCTAAAATGTTTTAACCTATTTCTATCTCATAATAATAAACACAAGTAGACTTAGGTTAAAACATTTTATGCTAAGTTTTAAGTCAAAGAGCTAGGTGGGGACTTAGGTTTTGAATACCTTATGCTAAGGTTCATTGTGTGTTTATTAAACATAAAATAAACTTTAGGCTAAAGTGTTTATACCTAAGTCTCCTAGATTTATAAAAAGGAGGACCATGGCTAAATATTTCAAGCCAAAGTTTACGCTATTTTTATAATATAACATATATTTTGAGTTAAAATATTCATGTCAAGCCTATACAACATGTTCAAAGGGGTCAAAATGATATAAATATCTAGTGCCAAATAGATTTTAATTACATTAATAAACACACTAAAACCTTTGATTAGAATCATTTGGTCTAAGTTATACATCACAAAGACTCTTTAAAATAAGACTAAGTATAATTCTATAGCCTGAAGTTCATGGTATTTATATAAAATGCAAGGGGGACCTTAAGGTATAGAATTAGACTAAGTTCATTTTTCATATACTTAGACCATAAGATCATTTCAATATTTGTAGTTCAAATATTTATTGTGTTTGAGCATCCTCTAAGGGATTTCATTAGTCTGCAAGGTAGTTCATGAGATTTCTAGCAACATTTTAGAATGCACCTTAGTTCTGAGCAAAATAATTCATTAGATTAAATCTGATAGACTCACATACATCAAATACATCCTTGTAGATGTCAAATGATGATCATGGGAATGTTAATTTTAATCTCATGAAGTTCTTGTATTTTATGGGATTAAAGTTGATGGTCATGTAGATTTCAAATTCTTCTTCACAGATGTCAAATGATGGTCACACAAACATCAAATTTAATCTTATCAAACTCCTATATTCTAATGCAAGAGTGTCACTTAGAAGCTCTGTGGGGCCTCCTAAGATCTTAGGCCCAATTCACTCTATTAGATCAATAATTCTAATGAAGCAAGAGCCATCTAATCATGATCCAAGATTTTTCTCATGATTGGTTCCTTCTATCATATGGGTCCCTTTGTTTTTAATCTTTAAATGCAGGAGTGCCACATGGTATCTCCAAAAAGCTCTTGAGATTTTAAATTTTCAATGATGTATTCATTCCATTTGATCTTTGATCATAATGAAGAAATAACCATTGATCAATATCTAAGTGCTCTCTCATGATTGGTTTAAAGGACCAAGTGCTCAACTTTATTGGGATTATTCACATCATCCGATCAAGAAGTAATGAGAAAAAGTGTAGATCATTAGATATTGTGAGTTGCATGTTTTTTAATTTAAGAACCAGTCTTTCCTCACTTTTTTGGATCAAGCCCCATAATGAAGCATGGATTATCATATTTGTAAAGATGCAAGGAAATTAATTTAGGACCCATGGTAAAGTAAAAAGTTAGGTTAAAGTGTTAAGGCTAATATATCTTTTGTATTAAATACATCGGGGCCTTAGGATTAAAAATTTAGGATAAAAGACTAACAAAGGGACCATGTTAGAAAATAAAAGGGACCCTAATAAATTGAATATTAGACTTGGTTAGAAATAATAAGAAATTAACAGGGAAGATAATAAAGGGGACCAAACATTTTTGGGCTAAAGTTATAGTTGTGTTAAAAAACATGATTAAGATTTTAAACATGAAACTTGTGCTTAAGTCCAAAATAAATTTAAAATGCTCCTACCGATTAATTCTATCCAAATTCAAATTTGAATCAAGGGTTTTTATTAGGGTTTTAGAACATGAATCATCAGTGAGGGATCCATGAAACCTACAACTTAAATACATGAAGACCAATCTTTAGTAGGGTTAGCGAAGCTTAAAACAAACCATAAATCAATACCCAAGTTTGACATAGTGGATGATCTTCAAATTCTAAATAATATCCCAAAATAAGCCATGATTTTAGGGTTAAGCTTCAAAACATCTCAAGGGTACCAGTTTTAAAAAAAATGGAGTATGTTAACCTCAATAAATGGTGAATTCTAGGGGAAAGATATCAATATATTAGAACCTATAGACTCTAATTTAGACAAATAATTAAGTCATCCACTTTATTTGATCTATGCCATTATCTAAATCAGTTTATGGTTGAAAAAAACCTTGAACTTGTAGAATTGAGATCAACATTAAGGCATTATCATACTATGTGTGTGCTTTTATTCCACTTAATATTTGCCATGGGATTCAGGAGACAATTTATATGTTCCTTATATTTAATCATTAACACTGACATAGAGAATGCTTAGATATTTATGAATAACCATGCTTCTATCTTAGGGATGGCTTGGGAATTGCTCTACTACCAACTAGGTGTCCATATCTCTAATATATATTCCTTTAGATCTACTCAAGGCCTTGATCCGCTACCATCCAAGTATCCATAGCCCTGTTAGAGGTTACCAGAATCACCTATGCCTAAAAATATTTTAATTTTGCATTGCATTCTTATTTTTGTAATTTTTTAAAGATTTTTTTATGATTTCAACAAGGTTAGGGCTAGGATAGCTAGGTTTAAGGATTATGCCAAGTGTTTGATCCTTAAAAAATCACATATGATTATAACCATTGTCCTAGGCAAGGATGTTTGTTAAGTGAAAGCATGAATGTGATTCAACAAATTAATATTTCATCCTAAAAGTGCAAATCTTCTTAGAACCAAATTTATGTCAAGATAATATTTAAGTTTTCATAAAATTGTTAACCTATTCATTATCCTTTACCAATTTATTCAAGTGATAACATGAGGCTCACATTTAAGAACCATGGTCAAAATATGCATTAGGTTTATACCTTCATTTATAATTTATGGGACTTCAAGAAACTAAAAAAACTTTGAGCTCAAGGTTTTCCAAAAGGACTTATTAGAATCAAGGAACAAGGCAACAAAAGTAAACACACAAGCAAAAAATAGCAAATGAAGACACAAAGGGAAATAAACAAATATACATATGCTTATATACAAACAAGGGATAGGAAAGAAAGAACTAAAATAAACTAACTAGCTTACCTACACTAAACCTAACCATCTTACAATTTTTACTCCATAAAGACTTTAGTTGGAGTAATAGAGAAGTAATGCTTAAAGTACCACCCATTTATGGGTAGTGTGAACTCTGCTTCCTATAAGTCTTTGAGATTAAAGGTGTTGTTTCCAAGTGTGTTTACAATCTAGTAGGGACCAATCCACAAATGTGTGATTTTGCCATGCTTTCCCTTAGGCTCAAATGCTTTGTCCAAAGGAGAACTAGGTCCCCTTTTCTAAACACCTTGATCTTTGATATTTTGTCAAACCATGTTTTAACTATGGTTTTATGTCTACTAAAGTCTATAAAATATTTCTCCCTTGCATCCTCCATTTGAATGATACTAATAATCTTGACTCTAAAAGCTCTTGGATTTTCTCAATGTATTCCTACATGAATTTATATGTAGGTAACCTGAGGATGATAAGAAAGATTGGTTTTTGGCCATACATAAATAGAAATGGTGATGATTTCAAATCTATCTTGATTATGATCTTATTTCCCATAAGGCATATTTGAGTAGCTTGTGCCAATTCTTGATCTTGTTTGTAACAAACTTCTTGATTGTCTTCATTAGGTTCTTGTTGGTAGACTTAGACAATCCATTTCCTTGGGAATAATAGTTAGATGAGAACTTGAGACAAATTCCATTGTCATAGGCCCATTAAATAATCTCAATGGATATAAATGTAGATCCATTATCACACACTAGAGAGACTAGAGTTTCAAATTTGGTATAGATGTTTTCCAAAAAACTGATCACTTCCTTAGTCTTGCAATGTTGGTGGCTATAGCTTTAGTCCAACTTGTGTAATAATCTATAGTAGTTAGGACATACTTGTGACCTTTAAAATCATTAGGGTTGATCACCCAAAAAAAATCCAATCCCCATTGTGAAAAGGGTTTGTCAACCATAACTAGTTGTAAATGCATTGCTACTTTTGGTTCCTTTATGCTAAAAATCTGACATGAGTAACATTCAATTACATTCTTGTGGGCATATTTGAAAATAGTTGGCCAATAATATCCAACTCTAAGGATCTTTTAGGCTATGGTTTTCTCATATGGATGTCTATTGCCTATATTTTCATGGAAGGTACTCATGATCTAGGTGGCTTCTTCTTGTGAGACACATCTCAGGTAGATTCCCTCAAAGTTATTTTTGTACATTTGAATAAATAATGGGATGCCTTTAGCCTTAATGCCCTCTTTTGATCCTTAGATAGTCTCGTAGGACAAGCAAAATTGATTAGTAAATGTATGATGGAATTATACCACCTTGAAAACTGTATTGATCAACTTGCATAATACTAACCTTATGGCTGGTATTAGAAATCATTTCAATCAAACCTTAGTACTTTACCAATTTTTCTATCTTCATTTATATGTCATATTATTAAAAAATTGACGTCTACTTACCTCTGTGTTCTCCAAGCTCATTCAGCTCAACATAAGCTTTGTGACAGGGTCAGGTAAAATAGAATGCACCTTATTTATAAGGATATAGTGCCTAAATTTATCTACTACCTTAACTAATGCATATTCCTACTTATAAATTAATGAATAGTTTAACTCAACATTCTTAAAGTTATTACTCATAAAATAATTTGGTTGGTCACACCCATCAATCTTTTGAGTTAAAACTGTAGCCATAGTATAGTCAGATGCAAAAGAGTAAAGATAGAAGTCCCTTTAAAAGTTAGGACTTATTAGGATTGGAGATTGGCTAATGGCCTTCTTGATGTTATTGAATGTCTTCCTAGACTCTTCATTCCAAGTGACCTTGGCATCTTTCTTCAACATGTCATTCAATGGCTTGAAAATATCTGTAAAGCTAGAAATGAACTTTATTACAAAGCTTATCTTACCATAGAATGAATTTAGATCCTTTCTACTATTTTAAGGCTTTATTCTAGATATAACTTCTAGATATCCCATCTTTAGTTATAACATGACCTAAAATTTTTCCTTTAGTGACACAAAATATACTCTCCTTAGGGTTAAAGGAGATTCCATACCTTTTGCATCTTTCAAAAACTTGTTGTAATTTCATAGGGTAATCCTCCTTATTTTTATAAAAAAATTAGATCATCCATATTTATGATAATACACTTACCAATTAGGCCTTGGAAGGCATGTCTATAACCCTTTGAAAAGTAAATCCTAAATTGATTAGTCTAAAAGGCATCCTTTTGTAAGCAAATATCCCCCACTTGGTTGTGAATTTTATTTTCATCCTATCTTCCCTACTAACCAACACCTAGTTATAACTATAAAATCCATCAAGAAAAGACATCATAGCTGAACCTAAAATAACTTGAATTACCTAGTCAAGCAAAGGAAGAGGATATTTATCCTTTTTAGATGATTTTTTCAAATTCCTAAAGTTAATGCATAGTCTAATCTCACCATTCTTCTTCTTGACTAGTAACAAATTAGCCACCCAAGTAGAATGCTTGATGGGAAACACAATTCTAGCATCTAGTAATCTCTTGCCCTCCTTAAAAATGATTGGTTATAAAATAGGATTCACTAGTCTTTGTTTTTGTTTAAAGGGATTAAAACTTTCCTTAAGGGGTATAGTATGGGTAATGAACCTCAAATCAAATCTCTTTAGGTCATCATAGGACCAAGTTATGACATTGTTATATCTAGTTAGCAACTCTTTGGCCTTCTTATTCTCAATATTGGTGTAAGATTTTCCCATGTTTACTAGCTAGGGATGATCTTGGGGACCAAGATTCATTGTATTTTAGCCCTTCCCACTTACTTTGGGAATATTAGAAACCTCCCCCAATTTAGCTTGGTCAAATATCCTCTCTAAGGCAATCATCCCCATAGGGATCTTTTTGTTATTCAACTAAATGACCTTATCATCAAATTTATCCTCCTTAAATACATTTTCATTAGTCTCATCAATGATTTGAGCCTCAAATTCTCCATAATTGGTTATAAAATTCAATATCTATTGATCATCATTAAAGAATTGAAATTTGTTGACATTATCAGGCATTGAAGGATAAAGTATCTGCTCAATCTTGAAGTTGGGGGAATCTTGGTTGGGCATGAGATTGGTTGCAATAGATGCCAACTCACCAGTAGCTTAGTTTTCTTCTCTTATAATGGAAATAATAACAAAAGTATTAGAGGACTCAATAATATCCCATACCCTAAACTTATCACTCTTAAGGTATGAGAACTTGCATTGGTATTTGCTTCTCACTTGGATGACTACTAGTTCTAAATTTCCATAAACTAGTAATTCTTTGACTTTATTATTTATAGAAAATTGTAAGCCTAGGATAATAGCCTCATATTCAGCAAGAATTTTATTATAATGGAATTGTATCCTATAGGAATCAATGTATATTTTACCACTAGTATCAATTAGGACACCACCAACTCTAAATCTAGCCTTACATCTAGCACCATCAAAATGTAACTTCCACAATCTAGGAAAAACATGAGTACTTTTATGATCACATACCTTTATAGCCTCTAAGATGAAAACCGCTAAGTCTAAGTCAATTATGTTGATCCTTTCATTGATGGCATTATACTTAGTGATCATGTACTTCATCTTTTGCTCTCTCTCAACCTTGATCTGATTAGGAACTCCCTTCTAAAGTATCCACAAATGTGAGCAATCTATAAACATGTAACCATTCAAATCCTTAGTCAATTCCCTACTTAACAAGATTCCATACACATCAAGAATATCCATAACCTAAATATTAATAAACTAATGTAACCTAGGCTCAGAATCTAAATGCATATAAACATTTAACAACTCCCTAATAACCTTAAATCTAGATTTATCTAATTGAGTTACAACTCTATCAAACTTAATGGGAGTTAAGCTAAGTTATTTGTAAATACCTACTAGTATGATATTGGTAGATGCTCGAAAATCCAATAATCAATTGTTCAAATTCTTAGCAAATGTCCTGACAGTGAGCAGGAAAAGAGGAGACTCTGCCTTAGCTTCATGTACAATCACATTAACATGGTCAACCCTAGGTGGCTTGTTAGATTTCTTTGATAGTGATTCTAGAAAGAGGTCTATTTGCTCTGTAAGCTATGTCATTTCATGCAAAGTGATGTTAACCTTTATTTTATTTATATCCTCAACAATGTTATATCCAGTTTTATTAGAAGAACTTGGAATATCAATATTAGGCTTATAGGTACTCCCTTTAGGTGGCTCTAGATTATTGCTTGAAGAAGTGTTAGGAGGAGTTACAAAGCTATTTGGAGGCATTGAAGTATTTAAGGGATACCTATACTATATATTCCTCAAGAGATACACATTCTTCAAGAATTGTTAGAAGGTCTAGATCTCCTCAAGTATCTCATCAGGTTCATTTCCTTCTTGAAAGGGTAAATCAAAGGTCTCCATAATGAAGGCTTGATCAAATAATTTAGATCCCAAGGCACCTGCACCTAATCCTTGTTAAGTACCACTTTAAATGTGTTGGATTCCTCTTTAAAATCCTCAAAAGCCTTGCAAAATTATATACAATCAATCTTGCCATGCTTGGCAATGCAATATACTTTGCAATAATTAGGTAATGTAATATCAATAAGACTAATGCTCATAGTCTTATTTATAGAAGATGGTTCATTATTCTTATTATTATGAAAAATATCATTCTAAAATATATTATTTGGCCTATTAAACCTTTGAAATGTGAAGTTCCTATAGATTTTTCTCTAGTATTGCCTACTTTTTTCTGTAACTAAAGGAAATTAGTGCTTAATTTTTGGACCATTTTAAAGATAGACTCATTCTCATTCTTGGGAGTTTTAGAATTATGCACCTAGTTATTGTTAGTAGATGGTATTAAATATATTTTATCATTTGCATTAAATCTATTATTAGGATGATTCAAGAATCCTAAGTTCTAATTGGGAACAACATAACTCAAGGGCAATTGATTTAGATTTGGAAGTTATTTTAAGGCTAGAATATTCTAGTTCTTATTAGGGAATATATTCAGAATGGACATATGTGGGTCAATGTTTGGAATAGAATATTCTATTTTTCCTTAGGGTTGAATTTGATCATTGATAGTCACTACCTTAGAATAAGCCCTAGATAATGAAGTTATATCTAGAATATATCTCTTCAAAAATATAGAGGTCATGGGATCTACTGTATCCTTGTAGATTTATAGAGCTAAAACATCATCAAGCTTATAGGTTTTTATGGTCCTATTATACATTTTATGAAATATAGAAATAATAGACCTTATAGGATCACTTGCATCTCTCTTTATGGTGGTGAATTAATGGTAGATGACACATGGACTAATAATTTTACCAAATCAATCTATAAAGACATTAGTAAACCCATTCTAGCTAGTGATATAATTGCTAGGCAAGTTTAAAAACCAATCATAAGTAGCATATTTAAAGGTAGAGGGGAATAACCTACAAGATACATCCTCATTCACAACATTTAGTAACCTTAAATCAGCCTTAAAATATTTAATGTGTTCTTGAACTATCACTATATTAATTAGACTAAATGTGGGAAAATACTTCTCAAGGTTATGTGGGAGATCATGTACCACACCTGGCACATTGATTAAAGATTCTAACAACCAATCCATACCTAGATTAAGGTTGAAGGCAAAGGTACCTTGAATAAGTAAAGTTGGCAAAGATTTGGATCTCCTACATCCACCTTTGTCATGCTTGGCTCTTTTGTGAACCTCAAGTTCAAGCAACGGTTCCCTTGTCTCTAAGTGTGATTTGGTTTGAATCCTTGGAAATTCTATCTTGAATATTGAATATCCTATTTTAAATATGATGTATTAGGGTAATATTTATAAATAACAAGGATTAAACCTTCACATTAAGCTCATTTTTTAAAGATTATATAAATAACCATAAAGGACATTGATCTTTGCCTAAGATAGCTTCAAAGACATTCCAAATTATGTTAATATTATCTATATTTATAATTCTAAGCTCAAATAAACTTAGATTTATGAAATATATGCCAATATTTGATCAAAACAAGTCATCCTAACCTCAAATACTATGGAATTTCAAAGCTTAATCTAAATTTACCAAAACCAAGAATAAAATATCAAAGAACTTTGATCTTTGTCTATAATAAGCACAAATATATGTCACAAACCATAAATATCAGTTACCTTTACACTTATAAGTAAAATATTACTCAAAATCATAAAGATAACATTAATCTTAGGTCAAAAATAGATTAAGATAAGTAAAAATCTGATTAATTTATGGAAAGGCCCTCCTTCTAGTGATAGTGTGGACTTGTTAATGCCTTTATGTATACCATATATGTCCTTAGTGTTTTAAAAAACTTATAATTTTATAATTATAATAATTTAGGTCATGAGTAGCAAGTTGTGGTAACTTAACATTACCTATGGTAAAATAATAGCAAAGCAATGTTTAACTATTCCCATAAATCTATGTTAATTGATCATTAGGAGCCATCATGGTCTAATTATCTATGAAATTCTATTATCTATAATAATTCTTAGTGAATTATGATCAAAAAATAAGCTACAAATTAATCTAAATAGATATTTATAATGAAGCTTAAACTAAAGTGATATGGTTAAAAAGGAGAAAATGAGAAGAGTAGGTCAAAAAGAAAACAAGTGATTGCTTATCTTAGTATCAAACATTATGAAAAAGCATCAATTGTAAATGAGTATGAATTCAAACCAATATATAGCAAAAAATATCCTAATCTTATATTTCACTATATACCAGGCAAACTTCAAAGGATGATGTAAAAAATAAAAAATAAGAACTAAGTTTACTTTAAAGATTTACTACTATAATCAAATAACATTTGCACATCTAAATATAGAGAAAAATTAAGTGAATAAAATCCAAGATCCTTTAACTAATCTAGCATATGCACAAATTAGAAACCATGTGATTAAAGATGCAACCTACAATTCAAAGAAACTATTCAAATTTAAGACATAAAACTTGAAATTGAGAGAAAAACTATATTAAAAATTGACACATCAATATGGACAATCTTTGTAAAATTCCTTTATTTTATTAATTGCTTCAAGTGTAATTTTTTTTTTCAAAATTATCTCTCCTTTACAAATGGTAATTCATGCCTTTTATATAAAGATAAGGCAATACATCAGTCAGTTATAAGATACAACTATATAAAAGATAAGGACAACTATCCTTCTTTAGAAAGATCCATAATATATTTGCTCTTCTACACTAGACTGACCTATGGGAAATATGCTAATAGATTAGCATATGCCTTAAAAAATCATATTCTCTATTTCAAATATTATAATGCTTTACAAAAAGGAATATTAACTAAGTTTGTGGGTGCATTACTGAGGGATCTCCTTGTTGGTCTTGTAGAAGTTCCATGACCCTTTGATGTTGTTTTTTTATTAGCTCTATGTCCACAATTGGCTTCATGAGGTATACCTCTTCTTGATAAATTAGGTCATCCAAGTTCCTATCATCTCTGGCCATAGCTTCTTTTATGCTCCTAGCTTTTATAAATTTTTCCTCTACCATGAATATCATGCCTAAAATCCTACTTGATCTACCTTGGCTCTTGTCCTTTAATTAATTCATCACTAAAGTGAATATATTATTGTACTATATATAATCAATAATCCCTAGGGCTATAATCTTGGTAGGATTGGCTAGCATAGTGCCTAGGAGCTGCTCAATCCTAGTGATCAATTCCTCATCATCAGCTAGGAGTCTATCCAAATTCTTTGTCCATACACTTAGACCCTAGATTTTATACACTACTATTCCTAGTATGGCACTCATGTGATCTAGGATAATATATTTGAATTTATGAATCTTGTTCATAATCATAATTTTAATGAGGTCCCTATCCTAGTCTTTGCCTCCTGCCATTTTTTTATTATCCCCCTAGCTACCTCACCTTGTTGGCTTAAGGCATCTTGCCTCATCTTTATTGATTTTAAGTAATCAAACATATCAAATAATGAAGCCTAAAACATATTTATTATGTCATTAGACACTAAAAAAATGGCCTATGTCTCCAAGTTTTCTTTTTCCTTTTCCAAGTTTTGAATTTTTTGCTTCATTCCTCATATGCTAGCTCTAACTTGGACATTGTGAGCCTCTGATAGGCTTTTAATATCCTCTTCATGGATATGATCATCACCCAGTTACTACCCTCCAATTAGAGTTAAGAATATAAATGGCTTAACCTTATAGAAGGTGAACTCCTCAATTCCTACCATGGCCTTCCTTGTAGCGACCCTTTCTAATCTAGCTATCTCTAGATTGAACTGCACAATGGTGGATGTCTCTAAATTTTTTTGAGGCTCTAAGACCTCTACTCATATGATTCTTTATGGTCTTGGAGAATCCATTTTCTTCCTCTCTAGCCTTGTAGTGGCCATAATTATTATTTCTTCCCATTCCTTCATTAAATCCCTGATCCATGGCTTGATTTATTCATTAACATTCACATTGATAGATTAGGTGAAGGCCTAAGAGTGGGAGTGGTAATGTATCTTTTGTATATTTCCATACATGAAACAATCAAGGATGATTGGTCCATGAATTGGGAACTCTTCACTAAATATTTTTATCTCACTTGTGGGATGATTGAGAATCAACCTTGGCCTCTTCCTTGGTCTAATAAGGACCAATATCAACTCTACCTTCCTCTTTTTTGGTTGTGCCACTAGGACTATATCAAGGAATCTTTCCTTCCCTTTTTATTTCTCAAATTCCCCTTCTTGAGCCTATGATTCTTAAACCCATGCTTCTTCTTCCTCAAAACCATAAGATTTAGTAAGGTCTTTGAGGACACCCCCTACTATTTCATTAGGCTCAAGGGAAATCAACTCCAAGTGTGAAACTAAGGATGGTGGTCTCTAAGGGGGAGATAAGGATTAAGGCCCCTCACTACGTATTTCCTATAGTTATTCCTTTCCATGTCCCTATATAATTTGTCCTTGAGGTTGTGAATATTCCAACTAAGGTTGTTCTCGGGTGTCCTAAAGGGTCCAGACAATAAATGGTATTGGAGGGGATGTATTTGCCATATGTCCCTTACTAGTTTTTTATCACTGGTCAGTATATGTACAAGATTGAGGTTGGTCTCCTTAAACCTAGCCAATACTTCCTCAAATTTTTTGGCCTTTATGTATAAAGTGTCATGAGGGCCCAGTCAGGCTCATAGACTAGTTTAGGAAATTACTTGTTCTTTAAATGTGGGCATACCACATTTTTAGTATACTACTATCTAAGATCATCCAATTGAAATGAAAAAGAGTCCTTATGTCTAGAAATTGTGTCCACCTAATTTTAATTTTGTAAAATTATTCTTCTTATTATCAAAGGAAAGGGATGGAGAAGGCCCTTCTTTTCTCTTTACAAACTCCATCAACTCCATGAAGGAGTTGAGATGTAATTTCCTATTCTGCTAGCTTAGGAGGAACATAAATAGACAATATATAGGGTTGGGTTAGAATTACCTCAATTCTAATAACCATGAAATCTAGATAAAAATAGATATCACCCATTAGCTCTATGTACTTCTCAAGAAAAGGGGGAACCCTAAGAATGGGGATCCCTATGATGACCTCTACCAAAATAGGATAAACACAGTCATATATGAATTACATGTGGTGCTTATATTTGAAGATGTGTTGTTTTTAGTAGTGGTAGGAGATAGTGGTCTTGCCATTAAGAGACTAGTTTTTAATGCTAGGGATTTTGGTGGAAGCCAATAGGGCATCCAAAAAATAAGACATCATGTAAAACTACTTGCTTGCCTTCCTTTTTATTATAGTGAATTGCTTTCTTAGGAAGACATTGACCATATCCCATATTAGTAGAGTAAGCTTTTTTTTACCATGAAATATATAAAGGAGACCCAGATCTATTGACATAGGTAGTTAAGGGGGCTCTTGATGCTTTGTTTAGTAGGGTCATGATAACCCTAATTGATTCCCTAAACTAGACAATGGGGATATTACCCTTAAATTCCTAAAATACATGGTTCCCTTGGAGAAACCATGGTTTGAGAATGGTGTCTAAGTCATGCTTAGTGGTCCATCCTTTAATTGTGGGTAGGTCTACATGGGGTTTTGATAATTTATAGTATTTCTCAAAGGCTAGTGGGCAAATGTAGGAAACTTTCCTAGAACTTAACTCATGGATAATCTAGTCACCATCAACTCTACAATCAATGAAAATTTGAGCAAGGTTGTTAATGCAATGAAGTACCTATAATTTGGTAGCTTCATGGTGGAGGTTGGCCATTTGAACCATAACTAGATCATAATACTTTATGCTTATTGTGGTAATCCTCTATTCCTCCTTGGTGATGAGTTCCAACTCCTCTATGGTGAAGAAGAGTTTGGACTAATTCCTATTTCCATTATTCAGGACTATGACATCTAAATATATATCCTTGAAAACCTTTCCTTCATTATCTATAGATAGGTACAATTCTATCTCATCTTGTAATTTTTGTCTTTGAGTTGCCATGGCTTATGTGCTTGAAACTTCTTCATAACTAGATTATAATTGGTCTATGTGCTTAACTCTTCTATTCACAAATCACAATTAAGCTCTTCTAAAATTGAATTAATATTAATTGAGTTCACTTAGGGTCTCTTTTATGTATGGTTTAGGGTTCTAAATATTTAATGGTGAGGGTGTATCTAGACCTTGGATCATATGTGCCTTAGGTTTGATTTAGATTTACACCTTTATAATTTTGCATTTTTGAGAACACAATATCTTAGTTTTTTTCATTTTGTGCTTGTGTGGTTCTTATTTGGCATCTATCTAACACCTTTTTTAGTATTTTTCATAATTTCCTTTTGATCATTAGCCATTGGCATTTAAAAATTCCCTATTTACTTCACACTATTAGATCAAGATCATGTGAGTGATCGTAAACCATCAATTGTGATCTAGGATCTCATTAATTATTGGATATTTGGTACCAGTGCCCTATGGTTATGCCACTTGGAACCTCCACAAGGCTTTTGAGTTCCTTTGAAAAGTCTTTGGTTCTTTTATACTATTTGATCAAGGAGCATGATGATGTGAAAACTGTTAGATCCTTCATTACTCACCTTTAAATGTTTTTTTACCATGTGACTAGCTCATGGTCTCTTAGAGCCCCATTAAAAAGTATATGGTGTCTTCATGTCATTGGCTCATCCTTCCATGATTAAATGCAAGGTGTTAATCTATAAAGATGTATGAGTTTTAAGTTAGCGCATAAACATAAAATAACTTAGGTTAAAATGTTTTTACCTAAGTCTATTTCATATTAAAAAACACAAATAGAATTAGGTTAAAGCATTTTATTCTAAGTTTTAAGTCAAAGAGTTATGTGGGGACTTAGGTTTTAAATACCTTAGTCTAAGGTTTATTTTGTGTTTATTAAACATGAAATGAACTTTACGCTAAATTTTTTATACATAAGTCTCTTAGATTTATATAAAATGGGACCATGGATAAATATTTTAAGCCAAATTTTATGTTGTGTTTAAATAATACAACATATATTTTGGGCTCAAATATTCATGTCAAGCCTATATAACATGCTCACAGGGTTCAAAATAATATAATGATCTAGTGCCAAATATATTTTTATTGTATTAATAAACACACTAAACCTTTGGTTAGAATCATTTAGTCTAAGTTATACATCACAAAGACTCTTTAAAATAAGACTTAGTATAATTCTATAGCCTAAGGTTCATGGTATTTAAATAAAATACAATGGGAACCTTAAGATAAAGACTTAGACCAAGTTCATTTTGTATATACTTAGACCATAAGATCATTTCAATAGTTACAGTTCAAATATTTATAGAATTTGAGCATCCTTTTAGGGCTTCCATTAGTTTACAAGGTAGTTCATGAGCTTTCTAGAAAATTTTTGGAATGCACCCTAATCTTGAGAAAACTAATTCATTATCTTAAATTTGATAGTCTCATAGACATCAAATACATCCTTGTGGACATCAAATAATGGTCATGAGAATGTCATTTTTAATCTCATTAATTTATTAGCTTTGATGGGCTTAAAGTTAATGATCATGAAGATGTCAAATACATCCTCATGAACATCAGATGATGGTCACACAAACATCAAATTTAAGCTCATCAAACTCCTATGTTCTAATGTGAGAGTGATACTTGGCACCTCCATGGGGCCTCTTAAGATCTCAGGCTGAATTCACTCCATTAGATCAAGAATCATGATGAATCAAGATCCATCTGATCATGATCTAAGATCTTGCTCATGACTGGTCCCTTCTATCATGTGGGCCCCTTTACTCTCAATATTCAAACATAGGAGTGTTACGTGGTAGCTCTATGGATCTCTTGGGCTTTTGAATTTTCAATGATGTCTTTGTTTCATTTGATCTTTGACTATAATGAAGTGATAACCATTGATTAGGATCTAAGTGCTCACTCATAATTGGTTTAAAGGACCAAGTGCTCAGCTTTGTTAGGATTTTTTGCATCATCTGATCGAGAGGCAATGAGAAAGTGTGGATTGTTAAATATTGTGAGTTACACATTTTTTTAAGTTAAGACCTAGTCCTTCCTCACTTCATTGAATCAAGCCCCATGATGAAGCACAGATCATTGGATCTTCAAATATGTGAGGAAATTAAGTTAGGACCCACAATAAAGTAAAGACTTAAACTAAAGTGTTAAGTCTAAGGTCTCATTTGTATTAAACACATTAGGGCCTTAGGATTAAAACTTTAGGCTAAAAGGCTAATAAATGGACCATGTTAGAAAATAAAAGGGACCTTGAAAAACTAAATATTAGACTTGGTTAGAAACAATAACGAACTAACAGGGAAGATAATAAAGGGGAACAAACATTTTTGGGCTAAATTTTTAGTTATGTTAAAAAACATGACTAAGATTTTAAGCATGAAAGTTGTGCTTAAGTCTAAAATAAATTTAAAATTCTCCCACTAATTGATTTACACCAAATTCAAATTTGAATTGAGGGTTTGTGTCAAGGTTTTATAACATGAACCATCAACAAGGGCTCCATGAAACCTAAAACTTAAATACATTAGGAACAATCATTACTATGGTTAGGTAATATTAAAACAAACCATAAATAAATACCCAAGTTTGACATAGTGGATGATCATCAAATTCTAAATAATATCCCAAAATAGGCTATGCTTGTAATGTTAAGCTTCAAAACATCTCAAGGGTCCCAATTTTTAAAAAAATGGGGTATTTTTACCTCAAAAATATCTCATCTCTCTAATATATTGCTTAAATGTTTCCATCCCCATAATCAACCATTAATCATGTGGTTTAAATGACCTCCTACATATATGTCTACTTATGCCTATTGAGACCTAATAGGCTTGTGTGGGTGATTAGGATCCTTTCTCAAGGATTAAACCATTGTGTACATACATTGAGGGCCCAATCACCTAATGGAGACTCTACTCACTTACATATATGTATTAAATCATCATAGTAATCATTATTCCTCCTTAATTTTACATGAATTTGAACAAATTCATACCTCCTCTTACCTACCTAAAGGTGATCTCTTATGTTTGATGTTCTTTTGCTTCTTTAGATGTGATGCCCACTAATGTTTGCTCTCTTCCTCAGTGTATACCCAAAACTTCCTAAAATGAGTGTTTCCTCTTACCATAAACAAGATTTGGTCCTCCACATGCATCAGCACTATTTTAGGAATGCACTTGCATATGTGGATTGTGTATAGGGGTCTGTGAGATGAATTTGTGAGTGAGTAGAGTGCTTAGATCCATTTCAAATATTTGGTAATATTCTCTTATGTTCTAATTAATTATAAGAATTAATTCTCTATATAATACCACCTTGTATGCCTATGAATGCTTCATACATAATGTTCTTGGGGAATTTTATACTATAGGCTCAAAAAGGTTGGCTATAGGTGGTTATTTTCTTATACAATAGGGTATATGGTCTACAAAGATATAAATTTCCATAAACTCATTGTCCTTGAGGTTACAATGGGTATTTAGGTCTATTTTCATGGTATATACTTATAATTAAGTGTGGATGGATGAAGGAGGGTGACTGTGGGGTCATATGGAGGATGATACATGAAGATAGGGCTTAAAACATAGTGAAAAGATAATGTAAACAACATAAAGTGGTAGAGGCATGAATAAGATGTGAAATGGAATGTGGAAACCTTATAATACAAGCCACATTATTATTTTAGACTTTCATACATATACCTAAAAAAATATACCACTTTGGAGTTAGAAAAAGGGTATACATAGTACAAAAGTGAAACCTAGGACACTCTGAGTAACTTTAATATTAGTTAAGAAACCTTAATCTTTGCTAAACTGACTGTGTGACAATTAAAAGGTAAGGAAGTAGTTTTAGCCCTGAGAGGTTATATTATAGGTTAATACATCTACTCTAAAGTGTATGATGATGGAATATCATGACTCTAATACCTCATTTCATGTTCTTAGATTGTGCTTTGGAGGTTCTAATGGTGCCATGAGCAACACATAGTGATACTACACAACGAACCTCAAATGAAAATGAAACCTTCATTGAAGACACATTTTAAATTGATGAGAGGCCATTATGAAAACCAATATTAAATAGGTAGGAATGGGTAATTTTAGAGCACTCAACCAATATTCAACACTATTAACCCATTTTGATAAGGGCACTTAACACTCTATTCACTAGCTCAAATCTACTTGTAAATTGTAAGATGGAGAAAAAAAGAAGTTTGGATTACTCCCACTATTCACACATGTATAAAAGGAGTATAGGGTGTTTAATATGATCCATAATGACCTCAATAAAACACAAAAAACATTGGTTTGTATAAACTCCTTATAAATCTACCAAAACCATTATACTTTCTAAAGCTTGCATAGATTGAGGGCATTAGAGTGGCCAATTTGTTAATGATTGTTCATGAAGATGTAAACGTGAAAAAAATAATAAAATAAATAGATAATAAGGTTAAGGGGCATATTTCATCTCCCCAAAAGACTAGATATTTATTGGATCTCTCTTATATGGAATGAAGGAAAACCTAACAAAGTGTTTGAGCTGCCAAATAAGCTAGTGAAGAAGAAGAAACTATTTTAGACTTGTTATACATCATTTAACCTTAAAAATTATTCCATACATATAAATTTATGTCCTCTATAGTACCTGATTACCCCTTGTAGGGATTGATACTATCATTCTATACAACTTACCAAATGCACCTCAAAACACCATTTTCACCATTTTCTCAATGTCTTTGCTAAAACCACCATTTTAGGTCAGAGAGAGGGAAAAAAAATTGATATTTAAAATTGATGGTATGGTATGAGGAGCTGAAGAGACACCTATTTGGAAATTATAGGGTCTATTTTTCTAGTGAGAAGGTAGGAATGAGTCTTAAAAGGGACTTTATGTGATGTGAAATGCTTAATGGTGGCCATATGGAGATAATGAGATATATTTAATACTAATAAATAATGAAATGCTATAAAATTACCATATCATGAAGATTTTATAAGGTAAATTAACTTATATAGGCATTTATGGGTCTTGAAAGGACAAGTGAGGCATTGTGAGAGACTTAAATATAAAGGTCATGGGATATGGTTTTGATATACATCACTGGGATTAATACCATGAAATAAAAAGAACTTTATCATCCTTCACATTGATAGTGGTGATTACTTGCACCTTGAAGTGACCCAAACTCTTGCTAGGGATCTTTAAGTCTATCATGTTAAGACCAAGGCAACCTCCCTAATAACCATATGATCAATATGATCACTATCATATCACCAAATAGGCCCAATGAAACTTTGACATGTGATGATATAATCAAGATATATGGTAAAATATGACATCTCACAAGAATCAAGGTCTCTCAAAAGACAACCACGAGATCATGACAATCTTAGACACTATAATAAGCTAAAAGAGGGGGACTCATGCATGTTTTTGATGGTAGGGTTTGACATTTGGCCTTATGAGGCCAAAATTTCAACATTTATGGTGACTTTAAGGGGTGAGCAGCACAATTTTCAAGAAAACCCAACCCATTTCATGACAGTGATGACATGATGACTCAAATAAGGTAAAATGACTTGAGGACCACTTTGATCGACTATCCAACTAATCTAGTACTCAAAGACACTTATTGGACTGCAATAACAAAAAAACACATAAATAAAAGTAAATATATAACACCTAGTTCTAAGAAACATACCTAACACCTAAGAATCAAACCTAACAAGATGCTAAAACAATAATATAGCTATATACAAATTTATGTTGGCATTTATTGAAACATGATAAGAACCAATATAAACTACTGACTAACACACACCTCATCTCTCCTTCAAGATCAATATGTAAATTCATTTGATCAAGCTATCTCCATAAGGTCAATTTGGCACATGATGATAGGATTGAAATCATGTACTACCTATTGTATGAAAGCTCCCACTTGTCACTGAAGGTACTATTACTAACATGGCCTATTAATAAGGCAAATGGATTCTCTTGTTCAACTTTTAGGTTTATGGATTGGCTAGGTGAGTGAAGCACACAATCATAATCCTCCCACACTCATATCCCTTGAATGAACAACATGAATTCTACCTTAGTCAAATACTTCTCTTGATAATGTTGGGTAGTTTGAAGCAAATTTTATAATATGCCTAGAGGGTTGCTTTCAAGAATAGTTGGATCTTACTTGATGGTTTATTGAGGTCACTTAATTTTAGTTTTATCCTCTAAGATTTTAAAGGCATTTTAAGGTAGAAAAAGGGGATGGTAACTATTTTCAAAAAATCTTGCACCATAGAAGAAGTTTTTCAAGTTTATTCTATATTTGGGTAACATGGGAACATTTCTAGGTATATGAGTGTACCTATATTGGAAATGAGCCTCTAGATTTAAGGGATAACTCCCTAAATGTAGCTTGAAATTTTATTATCTATTACAACTAATTACTTATGGGGAAAAGATTTAGAGAATTCATGAACTAAACCTACTCTAAAGGAGGTGATGCATCTAATGTTCAAAGATCCACTCTCAAGATTAAAATCACTAGCACACTAATAGACTATGAATAGAACTAATGTAGTGTCTACAATGGTTTTCAAGAAATAGTGTTTCACATAAAGGTCAATTTGATATACTTAGGTTGGAGGGAAATGATATTAAGGCTTTATTGGAAGCACTTAGAGTCAACTATCCACTCTATACCTGAGACATCAACCTTTAGGCACACTAGATGACCTAAAATAAAGTTTATTAGCACTTAGTTTAAACTTAGACTTTCAAAGGGAAGATGAAAAACACTTTTACATATCAAAAAAATTAAAAACACTAAGCACATATTAGTAAACCACTGAAAAATACTCTATTCATTACTCTAAGAGGTATAAAATATAATTTTTGGTAGAGTCAAGTCATACCAACCTGAGGGATAGTTAGCAATATCTCAAAAGCTATATTTATAAAAGAAAGGGCCTTTAGAGAGAGATTTTGGTGCTAAAAGAGGAATAAATGAGCTCAAATAAATTTAGACTATATTTATAACTAATTCTAAAAATTAGGCTCATTCATACCTTTTGATTGATCTTGGTCACTTCAAGTGGTTGCATAGTTACATTTTTGTCTCATTGATGCTCCCTAACAATTGCAAAAATGGGATCATATCATTCTAAGTTGGGTCTTATAATCAATGTAGTTATGACCATTGAATCAATCTTTTAGAGCTTTGTCCTGGTGATAACTTATCTTTTACTAGTTTTTCATGGTGTGTAAAAGTGGAGAAAAGGGTCCTTTTCATGCAATTGGTCCTGGAGATGAAACCATTAGAGTCTAGACATATGCCTTCATCACACCATTTGAAATGCTAACTCTAGTTTAGATGGGATCATGCTTAAAAATCATCCCCATGTTCATAGGTCCACTAGATATGGGAAATCCAATCTCCCTTTTGATCCTATTAGGTCTAAATAGACCCATTTTTGCTTTTGAGTATCCATAAAAATTGAGAACCCATCATATACATAGGTATTTCTTCTAACATTGGTGAACACAGTCATAAAACAAACCTTGCATGACATAAACCCTTGAGCTAGAGGTCCATATCAAGATTTAATGGTAGTCCCTTTATGTTATTGATTACCTTGGATACATCACCATGTCTTTTTTATAGTGTTCAATCAAGATTCAATGGTGGTATGTACCCTTTGAAAATCTCTACCTGGTTCAACCTTGCTTATGTGTTTGACCTCCAAGAAGTCCTTTAGCTTTTTAACCTTTAATTTCATTAGCCATCAACTATGACTCAAATAATTGACTCATTAACCTTTGATCACATCATCTAATCTCCATGGTATAAGTTAACATGAGCCCTTGGATCTATCCTTGATCTATCAACTCTATTTGAGCTAGTGCCACTTGGTAGTCCCACATTTGCACTCTGAATCCATTTCTAGTCTACCTATTTTATGTGCTTATGCCATGTGGTGGCATCTTGAGATCTTTAAACTTTGTAACTCATCTCACACCATTGTATCAAGATTTACAAAGTAATGTGAGCCTTTGATCTCATTGGGCTCCCTTCCTTATTAATTGATCTCACACCATTGGATCATTAGTATGATTAAACATTGATCATTGATCTACTTAAATTTGAAAACAAATGGTAATTTAACATGGTATAAATTTGATGTCCATATATCCATAAATTAACATCTATGATACCATCATTGATGTCTATGCATATTTCAAATTTAAGACCCTAATGGTTTTTGTCATAGCTTAAAGTTGATGTCTGTATGAACGTCTCCCATTATTTGACCGACTTTGAAAACTTGGATCTAAAAGCAAAAAGGTCATGGAGGAACCAAATTTTAGGAGATGTTCTTGATACTAAAAGGATTATGCCTACTTAATATTTTGGTTTTGGGAGATTTTTAAGTTGGTTTATAAAGTATTCAAGTGAGTTGACCTATGTGATTTTGTATGATGTCTATGCACCTATCACTACTCATTTGAACCTAAATGGATATTTTACAAAGCTCAAACTTGATGTTAGCATGAATTTCTTATGTTGTAGGTCCAACTTTGAACACTCATAACTTGAGCTATAAAGCTCATGTGGACTTGGAATTTTAAAGATATTATCTAGGTATAAAGAGATCCATGGTGATTAAATCCTTAAGCTCGTGGGGATTCCTAAGTTAATATAATTTTTTTTAAATAAGCTAACCAATGTGTTTCCATGTGATGTGCAGGGTGACCTAACCCCTTAGACCTGACAAGCTAAAATTTAAAGGCTTAGATCTCAAGATAAAGGCCTCATCATGATATGAAAATTATAAAGAATGATCCTAACATTAAATACATTGATCATGCATGGTATGATGGTTACATGAGGTTTTATAAGCATATTTATAAATTTCACAAGCAAGTTTTCCAATCTGGGCTCTAGATGACATCATAGAGATGGCCTAATTCACTTAAGCTTGTGCTTGATCTACTTCTTGATCTTTAAAAGCTCAAATGAACTCCTTGAGGCTTGTGTGAACTCTTTCCATGATCTTGTCTATTTGGACACCATGAAAACTTTCCACTTGAATATATGACTCTAAAATGACCCCTAAGACACTAAATGACACAAGGACTAAGGTAGAATATGACCAAATCTAGAATGGCATATGAAATGACATTAAATGAACTATAATCATACCCTATGACAGTATAAAAATCCCTTATATAATGTTTCAACCATAGGGGGTTGACCTATTTTGATTTGAGATAAAAATGGTCAACATCTTTGGTGATTTCACAAGGGTGGCATGCTTACTATGCCATAACCATTTGGCTAATCCTATCCATTGGGATATGGAGTCATATGTATAGTAGGTTGGACATATAAACTACCCTTGACAACACACCAAACAATAGAAAAAAATAGGAACAAAACATAAAGAAAGAAACACACATGTGTTTCAAAATCACTTTTGGAACACAACACAATAAGAAAGGAAACACACACCTAATCTAATATTTACAAAATTGACCTTTATTTATGAATAATAGGGATTCAAATATATCCCATTCATAGGGATAGGCAACTCTTCTCCATTCATCCTTGATAACTAAAAATATTTGGTTTGCTTGCACTTGATGATGATATATGGTCCACTCTATAGGGTATCAAATTTGGTATTTCTCCCTAGTTTTGATCTATCTTCATCCTATTTCAATACTCTATCACCTTATTGAAATGATCTTGGATTTTACTTCTTGTCAAAATACCTCTTCATTAGTACTTGGTGATGCTCCATAGATTGATGAGATTTATCTTTAGTCTCTTTCAACTCTATTAATTCTATCAATCTCACCTCCATTAGGGTCTTCTCAAGAAACTTGAGCTAATGTGCTAACTCTAATGTAGTTATCTCTTAATAGATAAACAACCTAGCTTCCCTTTCATAGATAATCATAAAAGTAAAATTCCATGTTGACCTCTTGGGAGTTATCCTATCATCCCATCAGGTTGTCTTAAATTTGGTGTGCCAAGATCTTTGGTTATGCTCCAAGGTTATTTTTATGATTCTAATCAGATTCTTGTTAGTAGATTTAGCCAACCCATTAACTTAAGGGTAATAGTTAGATGAAGTGATTAATAAAATGCCATTACTATTTTCAAAATTAGCTATCTTAGCACCCATAAAAGTAAGAGCATTATCTGAAATAATAGTAGGAGTGCCAAACCTTGTTATGATGCTTTCATAAAACTCCAAGATATCATTCTCATTAGCTTCCTTAAATTCTACTACCTCAACCCATCCTATAAAATAGTTAGTTTCTATGAGCATCCATTTATTACCAACACTTAATGGGGGATTTATCATGCCAATGAAATCAAGACCCCATTACATGAAAGGTTGATAAACTTGGATAAGCTTCAAAGGAAGAGTTGAAAGATTATTATTTATTTACAAATAAAGAAAATTATACACACCTTCTCACCCAAGCATGGTAGTCTTTGAAAAGACTGGGAAAATATTAGCCTACCCTCATGATCTTAGAAGCTATGATTCTTGGAGAGAAATGACTTCCTACTATCCCATCATGGAAATTCTCGAGCAACACCCCAAATTGATCATTATCAATGAATCTTAATAGCACACCATTAATATCCCTCATAAAAAACACACCATATATGAGACAAAATGGAATAGATTTCAATCTAAAATGTATATTTTGTGATCTACTCATATTATTAGGATACCCACCATTTTTAATAAATTTGATCACATCTTATGTCCAGCTTGGTAGAGGTAATGAATGTATTGATTAGGAACAATCATGATTGACTAGAGCCTCTTCCTTTGACTCATTAAGATATAAAGATATATGTTCATAAAGGAACTTACCTCTTATCATTTTTTTCACCTTTATATCAGCATTATATTCCATTACTTTAGTGATCCACCTTGCCCTCTTTTCACTAAGATCTTTGTTCAAGAGAAAATATTTGGTACTAGGATTATAGACCATAACATGAATCTTATTATTTGAAACCATATATATTAACTTGTTTAGTCCCCTTACAATATAAAGGAATTAATTCTCTACAAAGGTTTACTTGACTTCATAATCTTCTAAACCTTGACTAAATAATGCAATTGGTTGCTCCACACCCTCATCATTATTTTTCATCAACATGGATGATATAGTATCAAGCTTAGAAAATAAATACAACATGAAGTATTTAGTAAAATTAGGATTCACAAGAGTAATATATTATACAATTTATTTATTTATGGATTCAAAACTAATCTTACCCTCTTTGGTCAAAGAAAAGACCTTGTTCTTCCTAAGCATAGTTATGATAGGTTTCACCAAAGATGCAAAACTAGGTATGAACCTCCTTAAAAATTTTATCTCACCTAGGAAAATTTAAATACATTCCTTAAGTAGGGGTAAACATAATCCTAGAATATCCTCTATTATTTTAGGATCAATAGTCAAACCATCTTTAGAAATGATATGTCCCAAGAGCTTACCTTCATGAATAACAAAGATGCACTTCTTTAGATTAAGAGATACTCCATATTGACTACATGTTTCAAACACTTGTCTCAAGTGTTTCATGTGTTCATTATAATCTTTATAAAACACTTTTATATCATCTAGATAAACCAATAACATCTCATTGATCAAACCTTTGAAGGCCATGTCCATTACTCTTAGAAATGTGGCACTAGCATTGGAAAGACCAAAGGGTTTCTTACTATAATGAAAATTCCCCCATTTAGTATTTAATTATATATTAAAATAATCATCCTCATTGAATAAAATCTAATTATAGATTGAATATACATCTACAAGATAAAGATGTTGAGAAATTGAAACTATTTGCAAAATTTACTTCATTGAGGGTAGAGGATAGTGATCTTTGAGTGACACTCTATTAAGATCTCTAAAGTATACACAAATTCTTATCTCCAAATTCTTATTGATAATAGGAGTAAGGTTAGCTACCCATGTTGAATGTTTTATGGTAAATATTTTATTATATTCAATGAGTTTGGTAAGCTCTAACCTTATGAGTTACTCAACCTTAGGGTTGATGGGTATTTACTTTTGTCTGACTGATTTAACTCCAGGTTCCAAGTCAATGGTATGGTGTGCTAGGATATGATAAAATCATTTAAGGTCCTTATATTCCCAATAAAATATATCATTAAACTCTCTAAACAACTCAATGAATGCTTGATTATCTAATGTAGAACATACCTTGCCTAGTTTGAGGAGTTTATCCTTGAAGATCAATACTCTTTCATAATTTTCCTCTTTTGTAGACTTACAAAATTTCTCCTTATTTTTATCATTCTCATTTAAAAAATTTCTAAGATAACCAAACCCTTAGGTATCTTCTTGGTTCTTAGTTGCACACTTTGATCACCCAATTATTCTTAGAGTCTCCTTTGATTCCTTGAAAAAAACACAGCCTCATTTTACAATAAGCATGAAATGTGTTTGTCACTTGAAAACACTTACCAAGAAAATTAATTATCAGGTACAAAAGGTCTAATAATGATCTTAATATGAGACTATTTTCCCTCCTTTGTTATGGCACTTGGAGTAACAAATTGAGCTCCTATGGTAGCTAGTGTATCATCATGACTATTATTTTTCCAATTTGACTAATTGTATATTGAATGCATTGAAGTCTTCAATAAAATCCCATACCATATTCTTGTATGACTTAAGAAAAGGGTTCTTGGCATAAAAATTCTTGACCTAATACACAACCAATTCACTATCTCCATATACTTGCAAGTTATTGATTCCTTTTCTCCTTTCCCATTGAAGGCCATGAATTATACCTTCATACTCAACCACATTACAAGTAAAACTAAAATGAAATTTTTATGAAGCATAATACTATTGTTTATATGGGGATATAAGCATAACACCAACTCCTACACTAGCTTTACTTTTTGAACCATAAAAAAAAATCTTCTATAACTCATCATCTTCACCTTCTTCCTTGGTAAGTAGAGGTGTTTGTACTCCCTTTTCATGTATACAATACACTCCTAAATCAGTTTCCTCCATAAAATCATAGGGATCATCCTATAATTATTAGCATCATATTAATCAAGAAACAAATCTAAAATACCCTCAAGCTTGGAAGAAGTTCCATCATCTACAATAGAGTCCTTTTCTTCATGGGACACCTAATTTAGAATGGAAATTATCTCAATATAAGGCTCAATATGAAACCTTGCAAGGGGTTGTGTCCTAATTATCACATTGGCCCTATACTTTGTTTTAAAGGCCAATAAAGGCTATTTATATGAGATATATCCACCTGTCTTGGTTGTGAAGTCCATTAAGAGGTAGATTGTAAAGTGGGTTGGGAGATCAACCAAAACTATGTATTGTAAGATAGGAAAACTAGGACAATCATGCATTAAAAACTTCAAGCCTTTTATCAATCCTACTATTTTTTTAGGTGTATATTTAATGAACCATTTACTATGTGGATCATATTTAGGCCTAACTTGTCAACTATAACTTTGGGCATGACAAAAGTAGAAGTTCCACTATCAACTATGTAATTATGCACCAAATTGTCACATACAATGAGGGTGAGGAAAAATGGTGGAGGTTTCTAAACCTTATTGGATGGTTTAAAAATTTTAATAGGATATTTTTAAAGAGAAACATATCTATGACTTGGATTTTAGGGTGAGACACTATCAGGGATAACATATAACTACTTTTGTAGGAGATCTTTTTGACTAGGCATATTAAGAACATCTTGTTGACCAATTTTGCCCACAGACAAAATTTTGGTCACCTTCCTCCCTTGTTATTCAAAAACAATTATTTTGGGGTTACACAATTCATTCCATGGTTCTTTGGCTTGATTTTTTCTTCTTCAAAGTCTAATGGCCTTGTTCCATCTTAGTCTGGCACTTTGGTTCAACGCCTAGCTCATTGGTTTTCTATGTGGCCAAAGGGCAGTCCAAGTCAAATACCCTACCAAGGGCCAACACATCAAAAAGGGGCTGGGTCACTTATAAAACAAAGGTAGGAACTTCAAACATTCACAAAAGGAAGGATCTGATTGGGCGTGGCTCAAAATCAAAGGGTCGGGTGCATTACCAAGCTAAGGCAAAAGCCCATGGGAAAGACATAAGGCAAAGCACAGACATAATTTTTGTGGACTTTTTGTCTATGGGAAAACATCCATGGAAAAAAGTCTATGAGGAAACTGTCTACAGACACAAAGCCCACGAGAGCCCAGAAAAAATTCTTTGAAACATTTAAAATCCCATGGGAACCCGTCAGCAGTCTACGCAAATAAACAAGGGACTCACTAAAGGACCCTAAAGGGCAAGTGCCCTTGCGGGGGATTTCCGGCTGAGTCAAAAGTTTTTTTCAAAGGGTGGAGAAGCCCAGAAAGAATGCCGTAGAAGCATAGTGAAGGACCTGAGCATGAAATCCATGTGGATGTCAAGTTTAGTGAAAGAAGATAGCTGTTTGTTTTTAAAGCAAAGAGAGTGCTAACCAACCAGGAGCCCAAAATGCAATGACTTGCTAGGAAGTTCGCCCTAGGGGCCGAATGAGCCAAATAAGACAAAATGAAGAAAATACAAAGTGATAGCATGGTTCTAGTAGAAGGATGATGTCAATAGCAGTGTTTTCTTCTTCCCAATGAGGGATGCGACATGCCCACTTGCAAACAAGGAGTGCCAATGAGCCTTTTGGGTTTTTTCCATATAGTTTGTGAATTGGTCATTTTTGTAAGGATCTTTTCATAGTTTTACTAGGCACAACCCTACTAAATTTTTTGCCTAAATCAAATAAAATTAGTTTTACCTCTTCTTGGATGGATATTCTGTGTATGTCTTGAGTGTTTGATTTGTGTTTAGTCATTGTCTTTTAATGCTGTCATAGGTTCAAACACCAACACACCAGCTATCTACAAGGCACCATTTTCTACAGATGATAGGAGAAGAGTTCCATTTGGGGTACAGAAATAGAGGAGGTCACTTACAATATGTATTTCACAACATCTTGGTGAGTCCCTATTCCTATGTTTTCATAAGAACCTCCCTGCCATTTTCTTGCAGCCTGGTCTTTCTGCCAAGCCTGAGAGTATGTATGTTGTTTTTGTCTGATCTTGAGTGTGGATGTGGGAAGGTCGACCTTATTTTGGTGTATCACCTCTTTAGAGTAGTTTGTTTTCCTACATCTCTCTTTCTCCCTTTTCATCCCTCCATTATATCTATCTACATATCTACACTTGTATTTTTCACTTGCTAGAACAAACAACGATACATCAGAGGGAGCTAGCCCTTACCTAGAGACTCTCCCCTCCAACTTTGCCGGTCTCAGAGGCAAGAGGGGAGTTTCCATGTTACAAGGAGAAGGTAGGAGTTCAACCTCCTTGCCTTGGGTGTAATATATTGCGTCAATAGTTTTGGCATGCCTGGTGGGACACATAGTTTGATAACGTAGTAAGGTATCAAGATTGATGTTGGTCTTATTACTACAAATCAAGTATTTTTAGCATCTGGTGACTCTGAGTTAAATCTACTAGTTAAGCATAGCCTAGTGCCATTTAGAAATCATTTTTTGTATGTATAATCCTTTTGCAAAAAATCATGGGTTTTGTTTTCCTTTATGTGAATATAATCAGGCTCCAAATATTTATGCAATCCCCTCAAGTAGCTCTCCTAGTTGTCCTACAACGATAAGGGAAATGGTGCTAGATTTTGAGAGGCAGACAAGAGAAATCGACAGACTGGATGAGCAGTATGGGTATTAGTAGGAGTTAATGTATAAAGAAGAGTGTTTGTTTAGGCAAGCACATGCCTTACAATCCATGGAAGAGGAGGTAACAAAATGGAGAAATCCATCTATTCAAGGCAGTCAGCCTTGTGTGCCCCTTCCTAATTTGAAAAAGGCCCCCTCTTTTACACCAATCCTTTCTATCAAATTGCACTTGCTCACTCCAGTTCATCAAATACATTTGCTCTCAGTCTTGTGTGCCTAGCTTTCCAACACCAGAGGGCATCAGAGCAACCTCCCATGGAGATGAACCTTCTGAACTCTTTACATTATGAATCTTGCATTTGGGAAAGTACCACCAACCAAAATGTCCCTCTTCTAAAGACTCCTCCAATGCACCAATAGTGTTTTCCTTACATTCCCCAACCTCCCCAGGTCCTTTAGCATAATGCGCATATTCTAAGTTGGAGGAAGGATTGCCAAGAACTAACCCAGAGCTTTGAAGATAATCACGCTGGTGACCTCCAAGAAAGACTCTTTCAGGACAACCTAGCCAAACAAATTGAAGATTTAGAGGCTAGGATGAAGCTGCTTCTTGAAAGAGAGATAAAATTTCTAGACCTTGTAGAGGAGCCCCAAGTCCTTGTGGAAAACAAAGTTGTTGCCTATTCACAGGAGCAAAATTCCAATTTTGTGATCTTGAATTAGGGGAAAATAGTAGAATCATGGGGTAGAATGGAGGAAGAGAAGCAAGGTTTTTCTCAAAACTTTGAAGAAGCTAAGGCTACTCCTACTGATGATGATGCTAGAGACCTCTAGGAGAGGCTTTTCTAAGAAGATCTAGCCAGGAGAATTGCAGAGTTGGAATCCAGAGAGAAATTCCTTAGCCAATGTGTAATGGACGGTTCAGACCAAATAACACATTCTATGTCTAAACACACCCCACCTACACATTTCTAAGAGAGTTATCAGGCCGTACCTAATATTGATGAAGTGCTGACCAAGTGGAAAGAGGAGAATCATTCAATTCTAGTGCAAGGACTGTTTCCTCTTCCACATGTTTTCTCCACTTCGCCCCTTCTCATGGAGGAACCTATTTTTCAAGAGGCAGGTGAGGAGCAAAAGATCCATTCTAGAGTCCTTCAAGAGGCTATCATGAGCGACAATGAAGAAGAAATCATCATTGATGCTCCTTGTGAAGACCTTATCAGTAGTGGACAAGATGTAGGTCTTACATATATGCAGATGTTCCAGTAATATGAGGAGGAACAAATGCATGGTGAGCTCTCTTCCCCTCTATTTGATGAACTTCCTTACTATTTTCATGAGGAGGATGACTACATTGAGGAGCCTAAGTTGGAGGAGGATTAGGGGGATACTTTTGAACATCTAGAGGTCCTGATCTTTGAGGTGGAAAAGGAGAGGTCTATCTTCCTAGAAGAAGGCCTTGAAGTAGAGAGCTTTAAACAAAGAGATGATGTTCTGTGGGATGAGAAATCAATTTGTGGTTCCATTTCAGACATCACAATAGTCACCCTTCTTTAAGAAGGCCAAGAGGGAGCGGAGGATGAGTCTGATAGGATTTTTAGTGAGGTAGAAGGAAACAAGTTAGACCATTATATATTGTAGAGGGAATGTGCAAATCAAAGGGCTTATGGTGATAAGCCAGAAACCATTGATTTCTTGGTAATAAGCACCAATTTGAAGGACCAGCATTCAACAGGCTTCCAAGGATAAGCAGAATATATATATGTTGGGATAATGTTCGAATCTGATCCACTCGGATTCCAGCCAAACTAGGTGACCGACAAGAGGAGCAAGTCACCAAATCTCATTTTCTTTCAGCTACTTACCTGCCACCATAAGTCTTCTCACCAAGAAGGGGACTTAAGAAGTTTTCCCTTTGATCCAGGAGGGAGGTGAACATTCCTGGTTAGTTGTATATAGTAGTTTGTTTTCAGTTGTTTTTTTTGTTTTCCCTAAGTGCAGTTTGCACAGGTAGTGATTTTTAGCCTTGTGTGTTTTCCCTTTACGTGTGGGGTAAAAGCTTCATGTTTGATTCTCAAATCTCTTGGGGCTATTGTTAAATTTTATATAGCTACATCTGAATTCATGCACAATGGATTTTCAAGGCAACTAGGTTTCTAAGCATAGCAGGCATGCTTCCCCTATGATTCTCTAATCTGTTGACCAATTTTGCCCATAGGCAAAATTTTGGTCACCTTCCTCCCTTTTTATTCAAAAAAATTTATTTTGGGGTTACATAGTTCATGTCATGGTTCTTCAACTTGATTCATTCTTCTTCAAAGTCCAATGGCCTTGTTCCAGCTTAGTTTGGCACTTTAGTTCAGCACCTAACTCATTGGTTTTCTACGTGGCCGAAGGGCAGTCCAAGTCAAATACCCTATCAAGGGCTAACACATCAAAAAGGGGCTAGGTCACTTATAAAACAAAGGCAGACACTTCAAACATTCACAAAAGGAAAGATCCAATCAGGCGTGGCTCAAAATAAAAGGGTTAGGTGCATTACCAAGCTAAGGCAAAAGCCCACGGGAAAGACATAAGGCAAAGAGCAGACAAAATTTCCACAGAATTTTTGTTCGTAAGAAAACATCCACAGATAAAAGTCTATAGGGAAACTATCCACATACACAAAGCCCATAGGAGCCCAAAAAAAAGTCTGTAGAACATTCAAAATCCCATGGGAACCCATCAGCAGTCTACGCAAATAAACAAGGAACTCACCGAAGGACCCCAAAGGGCAGGTGCCCTTGCAAGGGACTTTCGACCAAGTCAAAAGACTTTTTTTAAGGGCAGAGAAGCCTAGAAAGAATGCCACAAAAGTGTAGTGAAGGACCTGAGCACGATGGCCATATGGACGTCAAGTTTAGCAAAAGAAGATAGCCATTTGTTTTTAAAGCAAAGAGAGTACTAACCAACCAGGAGCCCAAAATGCAGTGACCTGCTAGGAAGTTTGCCCCAGGGGCCGGATGAGCTAGATAAGACAAAATGAAGAAAAGACAAAGTGACAACATGGTTCTAGCAAAAGGATGATGTCAATAGCAGTGTTTTCTTCTTCCTAATGAGGGAGGTGACATGCCCGCTTGAAAATAAGGAGTGCCAATGAGCCTTTTGGGTTTTTTCCATATAGTTTATGAATTGGTCATTTTTGTAAGGATCTTTTCACAATTTTACCAAGCGCAGCCCTGCTAAAATTTCTACCTAAATCAAATAAAAGCAATTTTACCTCTTCTTGGATGGGTATTCTATGTATGTCTTGAGTGTTTGATTTGTGTTCAGTCATTATCTTTTAATGCTCTCACAGGTTCAAACACCAACACACCAACTATCTACAAGGTGCCATTTTCTGTAGCTAACAGGAGAAGAGTTCCATTTGGGGTGCAGAAATAGAGGAGGTCACTTACAATATGTATTTCATAGCATCTTGGTGAGTCCCTATTCTTGTGTTTTCATAAGAACCTCCCTGCCATTTTCTTATAGCCTGGTCTTTTTGCCAAGCCTGAGTGTATGTATGTTGTTTTTGTCTGATCCTGAGTGTGGATGTGGGAAGGTCAACCTTGTTTTTGTGTATCACCTCTTTAGAGTAGTTTTTTTCTTGCATATCTCTTTCTCCCTTTTCACCCCCCCATTATATCTATCTACATATCTATGCCTATATTTTTCACTTGCTGGAACAAAAAATGATACATCAGAGGGAGCTAGCCCTTACCTAGAGACTCTCCCCTCTAGCTTTGCCAGTCCCATAGGCAAGAGGAGAGTTTCCATGTTGTGAGGAAAAGGCAAGAGTTTGACCTCCTTGCCCCAGGTGCAATCTCCTGTGTCAACACATCCCAAAGATAAATGGATGTTTTAGTGTTCTTAAAAGAATATTAAATGTTTAAATAAGCCATAAATACTTTATCTTAGTATCTTTTAGGTAGAGGATTACTTGGAACATGATGAATATGAGTATACCTTACCATATTTTGACTTGATAGAGATGTAGAGATTTTTAGAATTGTCACACTTGAAATTATGTCTTGTTACCTTATAGGATGATTAGATGAGCATATGGGTATGATAATAACACCTCTTATATCCTTAATCATGGACATTTTATTGTGTACAACATAGGCTCCTTGATTTATCACAAAAGCATCTTCAACCATAAGATTGGTGAAGATCTCTCCTTGAGGTTACCAATCCTCATTAACTTGCATCATCACCTCATCATCATTTGATATGAGGATAGTAGCTACTACTTGATCCAACATAAATTTCTCTCCATTCTTATTAGCATCCATGAATTTGTCTTACTACCGATCTTCTCCCTATATAAAATTTCTATGAACTGGTACCATATCTCTTTCATTAGTGGTAGAGTTAGGATTATATGCATTAACAAACCTAATAGGATTAGGATGCCATTGGCCTCTTCCTCTTTCATATTTTTGACCATAATATTGATGATATTGGTAAGGATTATAATATGCACCTTTTTTCATAATAGCTTGCCTATTTTGATCCTCTGAGGCTAAGAACTTTACTTTCAAAACAACATTATTTTTTGCTTACCTAGGGGCAACGTTAGTTTTGGTATTGGAATTAAGAACTTGGGATACATCTAGAGTATTAGTAGAAACATGACATAAAGGAGGAATATATAACTTATGAGGCAATCTTCCATCTTGTATGAGATGATTCTTAGCTTTGATAACAAGATCATATGCTTTGGGAAGAGTGGAATCTCCTATAAATTGAAACAAGACAATAATTTTAGTCCCAATGGATTTCAAGTAAGCAGGGAACAAAAATACAATATGTGTCTCATGGGAGGAGAAAATATATGCCAAGTTTTCTAAAAAATTTCATTGAAGTCATTCATTTTTTCTTTGGGTCCCCTTTTTATCATGTTGAGCTGATGTATGAGAAAGGCATGGTCTCTTTCATTTACAAATCTAGAAGTCAACAAAAATCCAAACTCATCCCATGTTATGATGCATCCACTTTATATATTCCTATACCAATCAAGATCCTTCCATTTAAGGGACATGCAAAGGAGTAAAATGGAAATGTTCTCTTGAATAATATTATGGAAACTACAAAAGTTAGAAACATCTCTAATGTGCTCACTAGGTGTGACATAACTCTCACCATTGAATATGGGCACACCTTTCATGGCATTAGGAGTAATGACATTATATACATGAAGTTGAATTGGATTATTAGTATTGAAGGTAGGGAAAACATGAGGTCTATCCATGTATTCTTCTTTAATATCTTCAATTTCTTTAGCCTCTTCAACCTCTTCCTCTCTAGTAAAATCTACTTGTTCTTCAAAGGGAAGATTAGGCTGTGGATATTGAACTTCAAGAGAAATTTTAGGCTGAATGGGTGGGTTAGTGGGATTGAATGTTATATCATAGGATGACCTAGTAAGGACCATGAATTATGAGGGCATTTTTATAACAAAATAATGACATTGAACTAGATTTACCTTGAAAGAGTTGCTAAATGTTGAGTAGATCACCAATTTATAGCTGATGTTTGTCAAGACCAACATTCATCTTGACAAGTTATATTAAAGGAAATGGGTCCCACTTGACATGCCATAAATATTATCATCAAATATTTCACTCTAGAAGAAGTTATGTAGGCTTTTTCCAAATTTGGGCAACATGGGAACATTTCTAGGTATGTGGGTGTACCTATATTGGAAATGAGCCTCTTCATTTAAGGGATAACTCCCTCAATGTATCTTGAAATTATCTTATCTATGCCAATTGATTAATTATAGGGAAAATATTTAGAGAATGCATGAATTTAACCTAATCTAAAGGAGGTGATGCATTGAATGTTCAAAGATATAGTCTCAGGATTGAACTCACTAACACACTAACAAATTATGAATAAAACTAATGCAGTGTCTTTAATGGTTTTCAAGCAAAAATGTTTCAACTAGTGGTAAATTTGATAGACTTAGGTTAGAGAGAAATGATATTAAGGATTGATTGAAAGCACTTAAGTTAACTATCCAATCTATACCTGAGACATCAACCTTTAGACACACTAGATGACCTACAAGAAAGTTTATTATCACTTAGGTTAAACATAGACCTACAAATGGAAGATAAAACCCACTTTTTCATATCAAAAAAATACAAAAAACTAAGAAAAAAATAGTAAACTGCTACAAAACACTCTATTCATTACTCCAATAGGTGAAAAATATAATTTTTGGTAGAGTCTAGTCATACCAACTTGAGGGATAGTTAACAATAGATCAAAAGCTATTGTTATAAAATAAAGGGCCTTTAGAGAGAGATCTTGGCACTAAAAGAGGAATCAATGAGCTCAAATCCATTTGAATTATAGTTACAAATGCTTCTATAAATTATGCTCATTTAGATCTTTTGATTGATTTGGGTCACTTCAAGTGGTTACACAGTTACATTATTCTCTCATTGATGTTCCCTGATGGTTGTAATGGTGGGATCAAGTTATGTCAAGATGGGTCCTGACATCAATGTAGTTACAAACATTAGATTAATCTGTTAGAGCTTTATCCTGGTGCTAACTACTCTTCACTAATTTTTCATGACATGAAAAAGTGGAGAGAAGGGTATTTTTAATGTAGTTGGTCTTAGAGATGAAACTGTTGGAGTTTACGTGTATGCCTTCATGGCACCCTTTAAAATGCTAGCTTTGGGTTAGACAAGATCATGATTGAACTCATCTCCATGTTCATGGGTCCACCAAAAATGGGAAAACCAATCTCCCTTTTGATCTTATTAGGTCCAAATAGACCTATTATTGCCTTTGAGTATCCATATAAACTAAGAACTCATCATGTACATAGGTCCTTATTCTAATAATGGTGAACACAGTCATAAAACAAACCCTGCATTATGCAAAGCCTCGAGCCAAATGTCCATATTAAGCTTTAATGGTAGTCCCTTTATGTTCTTGATCACCTTGGATGCATAACCATGCCTTTTTTATGGAATTTGATTGAGCTTTAATGGTGGCATGTGCACTTTGAAAATCTTACCTTGCTTTAACCTTGGTTATGTGTTTGATCTCCAGGAAGTCCCTTATCTTCTTGAACTTTAATTTCATTGGTCATCAACTAAGACTCAGATCATTAACTCATTAAACTTTACTCACACCATCCAATCTCAATCGTAGGATTTAACATGAGCCCTTGAATCTATCCTTGACCTATCAATTCTATCTAAGTTGGTGCCACTTGGCACTCCCATATTTGCACTTAGGATCCACTACTAGTCTACCTACTTTATGTTCTTATGCCACATGGTGGCCTCTCAAACTCTTTGACCTTTTGACTCATCTCACACTATCAGATCAAGATGTATGAAGCAACACAAGCCTTTGATTTCATTGGGCCCCATTCCATGTTAGGCAAGCTCATGTCATAGGATCATCAGTATGATTGAACATTAATCATTTATCTACTTGAATTTGAAAACAAATGGCTATTTACCATGATCTAAATTTTACATCCACATGACCATTATTTGACATCCATGAAACCATAATTGACATCCATATGAATGTCAAATTTAAGACCCTAATGATTTTTTTAAAGCTTAAAGTTGATGTTTGTGTAAACATCTCCCATTATTTGACCAACTTTGAAAGCTTGGATCTGGAAGTGAAAAGGTCATGGAGGCACCAAATTTTCAAGAGATTTTCTTGTTACTAAAAGGATTGTGCCTTCTTGATCTACTAGTTTTAGGAGTTTTCTAAGTGTGTTTATAAAGTGTTCAATTGAGCTAACATGTGTGATTTTTCATGACATCCATGCACCTATCACTGATCATTTAAACATAAATGAATATTTTATGGAGCTGAAATTTGATGTTAGTATGAACATCTTATGTTGTAGGTCAAACTTTAAATGCTCATAACTTGAGCTAGAAAGCTTATGCAGACTTGAAATTTTCAAGATATAATATGGGCATGTAGAGCTCCAAGGTATTGCAATCCTTTGGCTCATGGTGCTTCTTGAGTGAAGATAGAAAATGTTCAAACAAGTTGACCAATGTGTTTCCATGTGATGTGTAGAATGTCCTAACCCCTTAAACTTGATAAGCTAAAATTTAAAGGCTTAGATCTGAAGATAGAAGTTTTATCAAGATATGCAACTTGAAAAGAATGATCCTAGCACTAAGTACATTGATTATGGTTTGATAGTCAAGTGATGTTTTTTGAGTATATTTATAAATTACACAAGAAAGTTATCTAGTCTAATCTCTAGATGACATCCTAGAGATGACTTGATTCACTTTTAGCTTGTGATTGAGCTACTTCTTGATCTTTGAAAGCTATAATGACTTTCTTGAGGCTTGTATAAACTCTCTCTATAATATTGGTTGTTTGGACACCATGAAAACCTTACACTTGCATATATGACTCTAAAATGACCCCTAAGACACCAAATGACACAAGGACTAAGCTAGACTATGACCAAAGCTAGATGGCATATGAAATGACATTAAATGAACTTCAATCATACCTTATGACATTATAAAAAGTCCCTATATAAGATTATTACTATAGGGGATTAACCAATTTTGGCATAAGGTAAAAATGGTCAATAGTAACCTTGTTTGAACACTTGAAATAAATCATCTTAACATAAGATAACTCCTTAAATTGGCATGCTTAAAGGTCTGCCCCTTCTTGATTGATGAAATTAGATTCTTCAAGTTGGACCAACTCACAATTGGATTTAAGGAGAGAGTAACCTACCCCTATAATTTCAAATAAATCACTTTCCTGATATTTTGAAGTTCTTTCATCCTCAACAACCATGAATGAAATTGCAAGCTCTTAGAGTTACCTTGTTTTCCATCCTCATTAATTGGTTTATAACTTTCTCCTAATAATATTACAAGTTCTTGGGGAGTGTCATGATGAAAGAAAACTACCATGTAATTAAGAAGATCCTATAAGTCACCTTAATCTTATCCAATGGAATCATATATCTCTTGTGGTTCATCTAGTCCTTGTATCCCATCTTCTTCTGCATATTTGAAGGTTGAATAGTGTCATTCCTTTCAAAAGGGTCTTCCAAGGACAAAATCCTCTTCAATATCTACTAATTCATCATCATAAGATTCCAATTAAAATTGGTTTTATTTGATTACCTCTTCAAGGATAGGCTCTCTCTTAATGAGTGGCATAGGATATTCTTGGAGTGACTTCAAGAAAAATGAGATATATGCCACATTTTCTTCATTTAGTTGCTTGTTGTCAATAACCATCACCTCCTCCTTATTTTGAATAATGGTTTGGATAATTCCCATGAAGGAAATATTTTATATCCTTGAATTATCTTAGACTTTTTTGATTTTCCTTCTCTCTTCCTTGACTACCCCACTTGGTTCTAAGATGGAAACTTAGGCTTAAGAGTTTCTTGTGTTGAGTTTACTATATTTTGGGGTATGAAAGGAGGTGTGATAAAATAAGATGGTGTTGATTTTATAGCTTCTATTATTTGATATAATGTTGGTCTACAACCTCAATTTACTTGGCAAAGTAGGATTTAAAATCAAGCCTTGACTGATCAAGGGTATGCTCTTGGTGACTATCCCCTTTAATTTATTCTTCTCCTACCTTTTGAGTTATTTTTTGGATAGATTTCCAAATGGGAAAAGTTGGTAGGGATTTTGAGGACTTTGATACTCAATTAAGGGAAGCTTTTGAATGGTGATGGGCAGCTTAGTATAAGATTTATATGGGATGGATGAGGGGAGATAATATGGATGATGGTGAGTCTACTACCCTTCATACACTATCAACCTATCTTCAAATTTATAAATCAAACCCTCTATGTTCAAAATATCATTATTATCCCTTAAAGGACCCTTCCTAATGAAAAATGACTAGTCTCTTTTATCTTGATGTAATGAAGTTATAACCCTCTCAATCAGATGTTTGGGGATCTCTTGCCATCATTGTTCACCATATATATCCCATAGTCTAATAATGTATTTTTCAAGCCTGATATACATTGACTTGGGGCATGAGTGGGATGGTCATGACTATCATGGTACTACCATGACTGATTAGATTGACAAGTAGACTGCCAAGGAGATATATGAGGCTCACAATAGGGTTGGTAGTATTTGTAATAAGAGGACTCATCATAAGGTTGACAAGGTTGGATATATGGCTGATAGGGATCAAAATAGGATTGGTAGGGATCATGATGGAGATGGAAAGTATCACAGGTCTGCTCATAAGGGAATGGAATGATAAAAATCTATCCCATGTATAACCATGAATCCTCATTAAGCACATGAAAATGAATGAAAATATAAATGATAACCTTTCTTACCCTTGAAGTGATTACTTTCCACGAAATTGTTTCGACTCCTGATTGCAAATGTTACTAATGTGATGCTTAAAAATCTTTGAGATGTTGCTTCTAAAATTTACTTAGATTTTATATGTCTTTCAAGACTACCAAGGCATGCTTATAGGTAACCAAAAATTCATCCCACCATGCATGCTATAACTATTAGCTAAATATGTTGCACCCTTGCTAAGGGAGACTATTCACATCCACTTCAAACCTAGGCTAACATAGGATTAACCTATAGGTTATAGGTTACCTATTGTCTAGGCCAAACTTCTAGTTTTATGGGGCTAGCTCACATGATTTTTCAACTTGACTTATCTTCTAAGACCTAATCTATTGTGATGAAAAGGCATAAAAAGGTTGTAAAAATGAAATTTACACTAAAATGGTGATGCACTAACATGACAACTACATCCGCTTAACTTGAACTCAAAAAACACTAATAGACTAAGCAAAGGATTCAACCACTATCTCTAATGGTATCTATGCATCAATATTTCATGTAGATGTTGACCTTGGATGGATAAAACATGAGGGTAGTGAGAGAAATGTCTAATTCTAGACTCTTACAGTCATATCTCCACTCATACACTCAACCATAATCATTTCTAACACACTACACAACTTGCATAGATAACTTATCAACAATTAGGTGAAGGCATTAGACGTATATAAGGTAAATTAAACCACTTAAACATATCATACAATAAAACACAAACTAAAAGTTGATCATAAAGAAGCTAAAGCAATCCATTAACTATATAATATATCTCATAGAGTATAAAAGAGGTTGAGTTTCCTCATGCCCAGGAGAGGGATACAATAAAAGGCCTAAAATCCCCCCCCCCCCCCTCCCCCCCCCCCCACACACACACACACACACACAAATATATGTATATGTATATGTATATGTATATGTATATATGTATGCATGTATGTATATGTGTGTGTGTGTGTGTGTGAGTGTGTACACACACACACACACACACACACATATATGTATACATATGTATGTATACATATATATGTGTGTGTGTGTGTGTTTGTGTGTGTGTGTGTGTGTGTGTGTGTGTGTGTGTGTGTGTGTGTGTGTGTGTGTGTGTGTGTGTGTGTGTGTGTGTGTGTGTGTGTGTGTGTACACACACACATACATACATATATATGTATGTATGTATATATTATTAGTGTAGGTTTTTATTTTTCCCTATTTTTTAATTAGGGAAATTGTATTTTTGTGCATACATGGAGTTTTCCTACATTTGTGGGATAGGCTAGCTTATGTGGAGATGTGTGTCATAGATGTGTCATAGGTGTCATAAGGATGTCATAAGTAACTCCATTGATGGGAGTTACTTCTCTATTCTAAGCACCTTGTCACCACTTTTCATGGAGGAGTTACAGTATATTCTTGGGGTGCCTTGGCCACCTTTTGTGGAGGAGTTACTTACGTGCTCTCCTATATGTATTCTTCACTTTGGCCATCTCATGCTAATCAGATTTTGGTTTTCTCCATTTTGTCTTGTGCAATTTATCTTCTTGTATAATTTAAAATTGCTTTAGCATCTATGTGGTGTGCACTTGCTTCATCTTGTGTGATCACATCTCCATTGCATTTACATTATCTGAATTCTGGCAACAACTCTGATATGGTATCAGAGCCAACCTAGTAATTATGTGTTTGGTTATGCTATTAGTTTATTTTGAAATAAAGAGGAGTGGAGTTCTCTTTATTTTTTATTTCTAGATTTGATATATAAAAAAAACTTTCAATATCATTTCTTGTATCTTTTCCTTGGCATATTTGGCCTTTGGGTGTCTTGGCTATCTTCTCTTCAGTCTTTACAGGTGTAGCAGCAACTTCAGGTGCTAGTTTTGCTTCAACTCAGTTGTCATTATTGTGTGTAGGGAGTAGAAGGAGGAGGGTGTGATTGGGGATTCGAGCCCTGATAGCGACAAGCTGAGTGATGTCAGTGGATCAACACTGGCAGAGCTAGAAACTATTACCTCTTGTTGTGGTAGCTTTAGAAAAACACACGACACAATCGGCACGGGCCTATAAACTACTTAGCCATTAGCACCACCTTGGGATATTCTATAACATTGGTACCTTGGCTCTTGTGCCACTTGGAATCAACCTCCCAAGCACAATTTTCATCTTATAGTGTGTTGCTTCCATCGTCATTGCTGCAACTGCTGCACTTCAAACTGCTGCTATTATCATCATTGGCAACAGTAGATGCAGGGTTCAATTCCTGGAAACACCACCACAACATGGAGTTCTAGTGTCTTTTTATAGTGTTGTTAGTGTGGCTAGGTAGGTAGCGCACGTGGTGAGGTAGTGGAGAATTGTTTTTTAAAAAATGGTGCTCCTTTTTTGGTTTCCAACGCCCCATTTGGTGGGCTCACCCTCTCTTACTGAATGGTAAATCTGCTTTTAATAAATTTTTGATCTAAAATCAATCATTTAAATTTTTGAATTAAAATCAAATTTTAAATTAGCATTCAAAAAAAAATTACTTTAGAGGGTTTTTTTTAAAACTTGTATCTCAACCTACGAAGATGAAGGGTGAGGCCTGGTTTGGCAGGAGGCCAATTATCCCTCACACAAACCTCCTTTAAATTATTCACTCTATGAAAAATCCAATGAGTGGTTATAAGGTCACTTTATTTCTAAAAATAGGCATTTTAAAAATGTTTTAGTGCTTTTTTTTGCAAAAACACTAGTTTACGAGAAAATTAAACATTTAATATCTTGCAAATGGTAGCTCAGATTTGGGTGCCATTTTTTGCAAAAGTGTTTGTAATTAAATTATCCATCATTTAGGCTTGTTATTTGTCAAAAATTCACTAGTTTATAAAGTGCCTAAAATTTTGGTCTCCTGGGATGCATTTTTGGTTGAGTATGACGTCCTATTTTCTTATAGTCTTGCACTGATTGCTCTAAGACGCATTCTCAGCTGAGCCCGACATCTTTTGAGCATGAAATTTCATATTTTGGGGGGGGATCAATATTTAAAGGGGGTGCGATTACTTTTCACAACTTGCAAATCTTTGCTTTCATTCTCCTTTTTGCATAATTTCACAACTTGCAATCAACACGTCTTCACCTAAATTCTGCTTAAAATAGATTATTTTCAACTTAAACCCCTAACACCCTTCAATTATCATGAATGGAAGGTTAAAATGTCAATCATTCTTAAAAGTAAAGGGTTATATAGGATCACCATGGGTAATAAAGTAGAACCTAACACTGATTTTGAAAAGGTCAAGTGGTACAACCATAGTGATGAAGCCTATGGATTAATGAGCTTGTCAGTGTCTCCAAAGCTTCTCTTCCATTTAGAAACCTCAAATACTCCCAAATACATATGGGACACCTTAGAACTCTTATTTTGGAAGCTTGGTGAGATGACAGGACATGAGCTTGAAAATGAACTCATAAGTCTAAGTCCTAGCAACTTTGACACCCTACAGGACTTCTTCACTAAGTTTAAGGCCCTTAGAATGCAATTGAAAGAATGCGGGATAGAGAAGAAAGATGATCAACTCATCCTTTCTATTATCACAAAGTTAGGTCCAAGCTATTCAGTCTTTGTCTCCACTTTCCATGCCACATAAAGTGCTCTTGGCACTACATGGAAAATGCCTTCTTTGGATTCATTCATTACCGACTTGAATAGGGAACAAGATAAGCTAATTAAAATGGGCACAATGAAGTCTACTCGACCCCAATATTTGATAGATAGAAATGGTAAGGATAAGACTTCAACAAAGGAGGATAAAAAAAATAACAAGGACCAAGAAAAGAAGCAAGAAAACAACAATTCTACCAAAAACAACACTGAGTCTTCATCCTCCAATGATAAACCTAAGAAGGAGAAGGTTAAGTGTGCATATTTTAAAAAGATAGGGCATGATGAACACAAATTCATGAAGAAGCAAATAGATCACCTAACTCATCTTTTAGAGAAGCACAACATAGGTGTTCCTGAGTCCATCAAGTAGAATTCATCTACCCAAGATTATACCAAGGCAAAAGGCAAGGGTAAGGAGAAAGAAAAGGGCAAGGCCCTTATAGCAACTGTATCTTCTACAAAATCATGGGTCATTGATTTGGGTGCTTCTCATCACATGGGCTCTTCACTAGTTGAGTTTTCATCTTTAGAGCCTTGTAGCATGACTTCAATTAGTTTGGGTGATGACACATCAGTTTTTACTGCAGGGAGATGGTCAGTTGAAATGGAAGGAGGAATATTCAATAATGTTCTAAGTGTTCCTTCTCTTTCAACCAATCTCCTATCAGTGTACCAAATCACTCACATTGGTTAGGGCATGAGAGTTGAGTTTTCACTAGATTCAGTGGCTATCAGGGAGTTGCATAATGATACTATAGTGGTAGTGGGTAGGGCAGATCACCAAGCCAGGTTATACACCTTCTCACATTTTGCATGTGATTCTTCTCCAACAGCATTACTGACTCATTCAGATGAAGTTAACAAATTGTGGCATGAGTGGTTTGGCCACCTTAACTACCACTACCTTGAACAACTTTGCAAAAATGACATGGTCATTGGCTTACCTCGTGTCCAATTCTCAAAAGGACTTTACAAGGGGTGCTCCCTTGGGAAGCATCCCGAAGAAAAATTTGACAAAGGCAAAGCTTGGAGGGCTTCACAACCTTTGGAGTTAGTCCAAATTGATGTATCAGGACCCTTTCCCAAACCATCTTTCACAAGGGCCAAGTACATCCTCACTTTCATTGATGATTTCTCTAGGTACACTTGGATATATTTTCTCAAACAAAAGTCTGAAGTGTTTGAAAATTTTATAAACTTTAAGGCTCTTGTTGAGAAATAGAGTGAGAAATCCATCAAGGTTCTTCAAATTGATAATGGAGGGGAGTATGTCAGCAACAAGTTTGAGCAATTTTTCACCACATAGGGGATTGATTTATAGTGCATAGTCACTTATAGTCCTTCATAGAATGGGGTTTCTGAATTCAAAAATAGGTTCTTAAAAGAAATGGGTAGCTATATGATTCACTCCAAATCCTTAGCACCACAGTACTAGGCTGAATCCATCAATTATGCTTGCTACATTCAAAATAGGGCTCCTCACAAAGCTTTCA
>JARHVA010003306.1:1867500-2063848 GCA_037957365.1 Torreya grandis
TTATTTATCTATCCTCATATCACCAAAACTTTGTCTTGCCTTCAATATCCTATGACTTCCTGTAGGTGACAATCCACTATCAAAACTGGGTGTTTTAATGGTATTATGGGGTTTGAAACATCTTTCTCTCCTCCTTTATGTAGGGGTGATGAGTTTTTGGAAGTATAAATATTTGTATTTAAATTCATGAACATATTTTTACCTAAAATATTCTTTTTAACTCTATGTATACATGCCTTCACATAGCCAAGTCTAAGGTTTCTTATGTAGTCTTGTCCATGTAATCCTAGGGGCCTAGGATTTAAATGAATGTGATTAACTAGGATGGGTAATGCCTCTCCATCTAGTTAGGCAAGATGAAAAACATTATGTTATTTTCATTCATATATCAGATAAGGACCATTCCATAAGCTATCAAACTTGGTATGGTTTCCTAGTTTGGCCTTATTTGAATCCCATTTAAGGACTAGGTCCCCTTCCTTAAATTTCCTTGCAATGGATTTCTTGTCAAAGGGTTTTTTTACCTAATCTTGGTGTGACTCTAATTTCTTCATTACAAGGTCCTTGGTTTCTTCAAGTTCCATGAGATCTATCATCCTCATGCTCATAGCTCACTCTCCATCAACTCAAGCTTATGGGTTAACTCCAATTCAGGTAATTCAATAGAAATGGGAAATTTGGATTCCCTTCCATATATAAGGACATATGTAAAATTTATAATGGAAACTTTGGGAGTCACTCTATCATCCCATAATTTTGTCCTTAGTTTTGTATGCCATACTCTTTGATTCTCTTCCATGGTCCTCTTGATAATCCTTATCAAATTTTTGTTTGTGGACTCTACCAATCCATTACCTTAGGGGTAGTAATTGGAGGATGTACTAAGGTAGATGCCCAATTTAAGTGCCCATTCACTTATCTTCATACCCAAAAATGTGAAGGCATTATCTAAAATTATAGTAACCAGGACTCCAAACCTGGTCACTATGTTATCAGAGAAGTCCAACACTAATGTTTCATCAACTTATTTCAAGGAAATTGTTTCTACCCACCTGGTGAAATAGTTAGTTTTAGTGAGCACCCCTTTTTCATTACACTTGAAGGTAAATTGATCATTGATATGAATTCCAAACCCCATTTTATGAAGGGTTGATCCACCTGGATTAGGTTGAGTGGAATAACTGTCAATCTTTATTTGCTTATAAATAGAGCACACTTTTGGAATTTCTTGACCCATACATTAGCATCTTTGAAAATACTAGGCTAGTAATAACCAACACTCATTACCTTTGTTATTATTATTCTTAGAGAAAAATGGCCTCCTCTAGGTCCATCATGAAATTAATCCAAGAGATTTATCACTTTATTGTCATCAATTAACCTAAAAAGTACCCCATTGAGGTCCCTTATAGAAATAACACCATCAATTAATGCATAATGTATGGATTGAAGCCTCAAATACCTTCTTTTTCTCTATCCAAACCTTGAGGGCATTCTCTTGCCATAAAGAAATGTGTCATGTCCTAGACCCAACTATTGTGAGGTAGAGGTGCATCTACTTATGAGTTATATTATGTCACCAAAATAACTTCTTTTTTCTCTTGAATATCATCTACCATATGATCACACAAGCATGTTTCTCTTATCAACTTGGTGACTTTGATATCCACCTCATACTATATTACTTTGGTAATCCAGCCAACTTTTTTCTCATTCAAATCCTTATTGGGATAAAGTCCCTCAACCTAAGATGAGACACCATAATATGAACCTTACTATTTGAGATCATTGGTCTAAACTTTTTGAGGCTTCTCAAAGCTACAAGAACTTGCTTTTATATGAAAGTGTACCTTACCTTATATCCCTCTAGCCCTTGACTAAAAAAGGCAATTGGCTACTCAATTCATTCATCATTATTTTGCATCAACATAGTTGATATATTGTCAATATTTACAAAGGTGTACAATATGAAATCCTATGAGAAATTAGGATTCATGAGTGAGGGTGCTTGTAAAATGGCTTGTTTGATGGCCTCAAATGTTGTTCTACCTTTATTTGGCCAAGAAAACATTTAGCTATTCTTTATCATGGTAGTGATGGATTTGACCAAGTTTGAAAAAATAGGTATAAAAATTATCACAAATTTTATCTTCCCAAGGAAACTATGGATTCCTTTCTTGTGTATGGGTAAAGATAGTGCCAAGATATCACTTATTCTATTAGGGTCAATGGATAGTCCCTCCTTTGAGATAATGTGACCCAAAAATTTTCCTTAATAAATAGAAAACACACATTTCTTAGGATTTAAAGAGATCTCATACTCTCTACATCTTTGAGAGATCAATCGTAGATGCTCCATGTGGTCACTAGCCTTTTTGGAGAAAACTATGATGTTATCTAAGTAGACAAATACCATTTGATTTATCAACTCTTAAAAATCCATGTCTATGGATATTTGGAAATTTTATCCAACATTTGATAATCCAAAAAGCATATTTTGGTAAGCATATGTACCCCACTTGGTGGTGAAGGCAATCTTATACTAATCTTCTTCTCTTACTAGCAACTAGTTATATCCTAAATACCCATCCAAAAGGGAGAAGTATTATTAACTAACAACTATCTGAAGTATTTTCTCCTTGGATTGTAAGAGGTAATGATCTTTCAAGGAGACCCTATTTATATCCTTGAAGTCAACACATAATCTGATCTCCCCACTCTTCTTTCTCATAGGTAATGAATTGAATACCCATGAGGAGTACTTAATGGAAAATGTGATCTTGGATTCAATCAGTTTAGTCAATTCTTTCCTGATAAGATATTCGATTTTGGGGTTTACAAGCCTTTGCTTCTACCTGATAGGCTTAGATTATCCTCTATTTCTATATTGTGTTGGGATAGATTGGGATCAATTCCTCTTACATCACTATATTTGTAAGCAAAGATGTCTACATACTCTTTATAAAGTTCTGTGAAAGCTTGCCTTTTAGCTTTAGTTCTTACCTTTCCAAGATGGAAGATCTTATCTTTGAAGATAAGGATTCTTTCATAGTTCTCTTACCTTGTTAAAATCACTTCCTTTTACTTTATCATATGATATGCCTCATGAAAAATACTTGCAAGGGTGACTAGTCCTTTAGGAAGCTTATTGTATCTCAATTGAACTATTTTCTCTTCATATTGATGTTGAAAGTTGTCATGGTTTATTGAAGATAATTTTTGTTCCTACTGAAAGAAACAATTAATTTACTTGTCATTCTCAAAGACATACCAATGAGCTTCATTGTCTAGATCTAATGGTATTACCACCACTTTGACATATGGCTACACCTTGGTCCTTTTTAACTCATTTGGGATGTCAAAATGAGCTCCCATAGCTACCAACCTATCAACATGTCCATTTTAGTTCCTTGACATATCTTGGATGTTAAAAGCCTCAAAATCCTCAATTATTTCCCACACTCTATGTTTGTAAGACTTTATTAAGGGATTCTTGGTGATATTTTGGCCTCTAACATAATGCACTACCAATTCACTATCTCCATATACTTGTAACTACGTGATCCCTCTCTTACCAGCCCATTGAAGGCCATGGATAAGACCCTTATACTCTATTTATTACAAGAGCAACTAAATTGGAATTTGTAAGAACTGAAATACTTTTCATTTGAGGGGGATACCAATATTTCAATTACACCCACTCCATTTTTGCTCCTTGAACCATCAAATAATAACTTACATAAGCCACTAGGATCTTCTTTTGGTCCAATGAGGGATGGCATGGACTGATTCTCTTCATGTAACTAGTAAACACCCTATCCCTCTCTTCAATACCTTCTAAGGGATCACCCAAATGATTTTCATTTCATAGTTCATCTAAGAACATGTCTGGTATCTCCTTAGGGTGAGTTTTTAATTCTTGACAAACCATATGTTTATCCTCATCTAGGATGGTGCAATTGAGGTTTATATTGTCTAGCCCATAAGATTATATGTGTAATTATGCAATGGGCTCAGAATTAATAGATACCTTAGTTACATATTTTGTTTTTAATGTCATGTATGACCAATCTACTATAAGATAAACTCTAATATTTTTAATGAATTCCCTTGATAGGCATAGGGAAAAATGAGGAGGTACATCTAGGATCAACATATCTTGAACCAATAAGAAACTAAGACAAGCATGCAAGGTCAAATTGAGATCTCTAATGATGTCATATGTCTTAGTATAAGAACCATCAAGTTGTAACACTCCTTTAGATTAGGGCTCATACTTTAGACCAATTTGGTCTACTATGGACTTTGGCATTAATGAGGTACTATCCCCACTATCCACCAAGCAATTATGCACTAAAGAGTCACCAATTATTACTAAAATGTATAAGGGAGGAGGTATGACCACCCTATGTGATTTCCCTTCATTATAACCTTTGGTTGAATTGGTGAGAACCATATTCTCCTTTATTAGTTCCTTCTCAAGAACCTTGATCCTTGACAACCCTTCTTGGAGGATGTCTACCTGACCAAGCATGGAGAGCATATTCCACATTGGGACACTCACATTGGATATTTTAATTTGTTGCATAATGTTGATGGATGAACCACCAAATTTTAGTTGTGTTTTAGGAGCCATAACTACACCTTGAGTTTTTGAGCTTTAGGGAACAAAGGCATTCCCCTTATCTTGATTCCTTGGAGAAATTAGAACCTTTGGAGTAGTAGCAAGTTAATTTAGATTTAATATTGAAGGAGTAATGGTAAGAGGCTCTTTGAATATTTCTTTATTACCATCCATTTTCCTTCTTTTGAACCTTATATTTTTTACCATTGGGATGTATGATTAGATAGAACTAACTTTTTGATTGAGTGTATAACACTCTTATTGATCATAGTTAATCATTGTAGCACCCAACTAGATTGGTCTTTGATTAGGTCCATGAATTTGTTGAGGATATTCTATTTTTTTCATCATGGTTACCTATGTATTTTGAGCTATAATATCTTGATTGTATCCATAATTATAAACTTGTTGCCATTGATCATTGAAATCTTGAGTGAAATTAGTGTTTGGGACAATAGATTGCCCAAAAGACTAATTGTAAGGCATGGTACCCTCATCTTCTTGAGCAACATTATTTTGAATAGGGACTAGGGTATTGGAAGTGTTTGAAGCATTTGGATTATAGTTGCTATATCTATTATATTTAGGATGCCCTTATGCTTGGCCTTGACCTTGGCCTTAGAAGTGTCCTTTGTAGGGTGGCCTATTTTCTTGATAAGATTGCTAATAAGGTTGATATGAGTCTTGATAAGGCCTATTGAAAGATTCATACCTCTTAAAATTCACTATCTCATTTCCCAAGGACTAAAATATTCTCTTAAGCTCTTAAAATTTCTTATGTTCTTGAGAATCACTAGATTGACTAGTGGAAGATTTTTATTGATTTGGTGTAGATATGGAATAAATTTTAGGCATAGCAGAAATGACATAAAGGGGAGGAATAGAAATAGGGGATGGTATAATATTAGGGAATAAATGCATTAGTGGTCAGGGTGTTAGCTTGTCAGCTTTGACTAGATAATTTTATGCTTTGATTACCACCTCATATGTATTTAGCAATGTGTTTCCTCACATAGACTGGATCATTATTGTGATGTCATTGTTTAGGGCCTTAAAATAGTATAGGAAGGAAAAGTTAGGGGTGGGCCTAATAGAGACTGGGATTCTATCCCAAGTTTTTTAAACCTTATGTTGAAATCTTGCATGACTTCATGAGGGGCTCTTTTTATTGTGGTCAACTACTTTGCAAGTGATAAATAGCCATTCTTATCCTAATTTTTTTTACACAAAGCCTCTCATAATTGATCCCATGTGGAAATGGAATTAGCATCAAGGATTATATACCATTTTAAGGCTTGACCTTTGAAATATATGGCTAATAACCTAATTTCCACATTTTCTTCATTGATATCATGAATGTTGTAGAAGTTGGCTATATCCATGAGGTGTTCAGAAGGGGTTGTAACTTGCTCTCTAATAAAATAAGTGATAATTTTAAGAGATTATACTAGAATAGAATCATACTGAAGGAGTGATAGAGGAATTTGGCCATTAAAATCCATAAGAGATCTAAGGACTACCATGTCTATGAAAGGGTTTAACAAAGATCTCCTTGTAGGGGTAAGCCTAGAAAGTGATTTAGGAATGAATTTGACTTTATATGGCTGTGTAATAGCAAACCTTAACCTGTTGATTGAATTTAAAGGAAATTCAAAAAATTAAAAGAGATTAACTCTTGAAGCTAACCTTATTGTCACCTTTGGCATGAGTTGAAGTCACCATTTTGATAATAGAATGTTGAATGTTATTTTGGAGTTATGAGATGTTATTTCTTGGAATCTATAACTAATACAAATTGATCAAACCAACATCAAAATTTTATTAATATTATTTGAATTGCATCCCACCAAGTATGCTAAAAAATATTATGTCTTCAAATTGCACCCTTAGATAGGGTTCTTTAGTCTCTCTCCAATTGAGATACACTATTAGGACAACCCCAGGTTGTGGGTCACCTATGGTGGGGTTGAACCTTCAGAGAAGGTCTACTTCCTCTTGATGGATCACTTATACTAATGTTTCCACTAGGAAAAGAGTTAGAAAGTGGATAAGGCTCCTAATAAATCTAAAAAATTAATGCACCAAATTAAATAAGAAATCACACAAGCATGAAATATACACTGAAGAAACATAAGACATTACTAGTTCACACAATCTCAAAATCTAGCTAATTGGATAAGTATTTCATACATTAGGTTCAGGAATTAATGAATGAATCTAGGAGGAATTATAAGACTCACATCAAGATTATATTAATGGTATAAATAATAATCAACTAGGAAACCCTAAAATATTTAATAAAGGAAGAGATAGTAAACAAAGTTCAAAAGCAAGAGATAGGTAAAGAAAGAATTTATTAGCTTCAAGAGTTATTTCATACAAAAATTTTAATGGGGTCTAGCCTTATCAAATGAGAGTCTTCACTCTTACATAATTGAGATAACTTCTTATCAAAAGTGAGAGAGTGTCTTCCTAAAAACCTAGAGAGAGATTTTCAAAATGGAAAGAATAGGAGATATAGGAGAAAGGGGAGGGAGAGAGTGAGATAAAATTAACCAAGAAAAATTGGTGATTTTCCACCTTTTATTTAATACTCTACCATCCTTTATGTCTAGTTAGCACTAGTTCTCTATTGACAAGTTAACTTGCATTTGCTCTAACTAGTCTTCAAGTTATTCTCATTGGCTAAGAGATCCACTAGAAGATAAGGGTTTATTTTACGTGATGAGTCATAACTAATTATATTAGATAAGAGATTTTTATGGTTTTGAATAACATTGAATGATCTAACTACTTTCTCTAATCCCCCAATCTTATCTATGAATTCCTACACCATTTCCACTTGATTCATTATGAGGGCAAAGTCCTTATATCCATGTAATTGGTAGATCCATGCCAAAGTCTACTCTCAATGAATATTTATCAAATATGGGACCATATTGAAAGCTAATGAACCTCTCCATAACCATTCATATCTACCCCTACTCAATATGTGATCATAGGTCCTACTATAGATTGAAAACCACTCTCTTGTATTGGTTTTCTTATAGCTATATATTAATGCAAAGCCTACAGGTCACATAGATTCCTTCTTGATCTCTATATTAGGTCTAAATAGATATATCCTACCTCTAGACCCTATGGATGTTGAGAAATCATTTTATGCATGGATACTTATTTAAAGAGCAAAGATCATAGTCATGAAATAATTCTGCAACCCTAAAGGATGGACCTTATGTGTTCCAAATCTTCAAATCAATTGTTCATGTCATCAAAACATTTTTGTTGACTACCCCTAATTGTATAATTATGTATATTTGTGATATTTAATCAAGATATAATGGAAATGGGATGATCCTTTCAATATTTTCCTCTATTTTGACCTAAGTCATAATTATTCTTCACTTGAAATATCTTGTCTTTTGACCTTTAATATTGATCATAGATCTACTTCCTCATAATTGAATGAGCACTATTGATCTACCTAGATCCACTATCTTTGACTTTTAATACTGATCAGTAATCTTGATACACTTTAGATGAAAAATATTATATCTTGATTATCATGCACCATCATTATTCCTCTATATAAATGAACATGAGCCCTATATCTTCTACCATTTTAAATTACTTAAGACACTTGGTAGCTTCTCATTTATCTTTAAGATCCACTAACTTGTTGACTCATCACTCACCATTGATTTGGAATCTATGATCAAATGCATGCCATTGATTTTATTGGGCCCATTAACCTTGTCAGTCACTGCACACCATTATAGCTCTGTTTAAGTGCTTGAGATCTTGACAATTGTCATCGATGCATTCATGCTAACTTTTTGACTTGATGCTCACAATTGATCTCAAATCTATGATCAAATACATGTCATTGATTTTATTAGACCCACTAAAATCTATTAGATCATTTTTCACCATTAGATTTGATATGATCAAATAATAACTATTGATCTTAGACATTTGAATTAGAATGACTAGTTCATGAAGCTTAAACTTGACATCCCTGTGCATGTTTCACTCTATAAGTCCAACTTTTAAGCTTTATATATTGAGATAAAAAAGACATCAAGATATGAAAATTTTAGAGGATGATATTGGAAATACAAGTATCACGTCTTTGTGGTCTTTTGGCTCTGGCTGATTCCTTAATTGTATTTATTAAATGCATAATCAAATTGATTTGTCTATTTTTTCATGACATGCTTGTGATGGTCTAGTCCTTCTAGGTTTATAATTGAACTTTCAAGGTTCAAAATGAGTCTCTAAATATTGTGAAACCCACTTTATGTCCATGAAGGTCATGATCACCATAAGCAATTGTTGATCTTTACACTTTGCAATCTTAGACCTGTTTCCAAGCCTACTTTCCAAAGATCAACAAATTGCACTTTAATCTTAGTTAAAGTGTTTAAAAATCTTTGTAAGTGATATTTGATCTTATTATTCATAATTAGTCACCTACCCAATCAGGAACCCTATTTAGCTTGATAATCCATCTAGAAACTTCCATAAATTGATCTATCTAGGCAAATTTTTGTGTGTAGGCCAAAATTGGCCAACAATTACATTATTCTTTCCTTTTATGCTTCTAAAAAGTCTATGCCAAGATTTAGGGATTTAATTAGAGTTTTAAATTTAAATTATATAGGGAGAATAAATTTCTTACCATAAACCAACTCATACAGCATAAAACCTCTTGTGATTTTACATGTAGTTATATGTTCCCACACATCATTTGGAAGACATGCTACCCCATCCTAGCTGTGTATAACTACTGCATTTGTAATAATGTTCTCCAATTCCCTATTTATGATGTCCACTCAGCCATTATATTATAGATGGTATGGAGTATATTTATTTTTTTTACCTATTTTCATATTCTTAAACAAGTGGTGCAACCAAATCATATGTGAATTATGGTCCTTGATCTATAATTATTTCCTTCATAACTCTATACCTTGTGAAGATCTCTTCATAAAGGAATTTTGTAGCTTTTTTGTCTCTTACATGTGTTAAGGCCTTTACTTCTACCTATTTGGTAAGGTAATATGTACACATCAATATTACATACTTTTTGTTAGATGTTGGATCTATTGGACCCAAAAAATAAATTCCCCATTTTTTAAAAATGTTCTAAGACAAACTAGGGTTGGATAAGGATTTCATTAGAACATGCAAGTTTCCCAATTCTATCTATCACAAAATTAGGTGTATATTATTGTATAACTATGTAAGTTACACTAATAATATACTATAATAAGGATCTTGGAGATTATCCTCTTAGATAAAAAATATCCCCCATGTAGACCTTCTCGATCTATTTAGAGGAGATATTAAGGGTATTAAAGGATTATATTAGTATTTATTTAAGGGTATACCTCACCCAAAGAGTCCTAATAATTCAATGAGGACATGGAAGACCTCAAACATGTAGAGAGACCCCAAAGCCAATGCATGCTTTGAGAAGGTTAGTGATGGATTAACAAGTGACTAATCAAGTTTTGATCTTTTTCATGTGTTGCAAAGAATTTTTAATCCATTTATAAAATTAATTACATATTAAAATCATCCAAGGAGATATTAAAATACATTTGTTTTATAATTTTGGTTTTGACCTCTTTTTCACTCTCTCGATCAAGTACAGTCTTGGAGCTCAAAGGTCAAGATTCACTTGTTTGACACGTGTCATATAAGTTGCATGGGAGTATAAGGAGTTATTTAAAGTTGAGGAAGGTTTTTATAAACACATTAAATTCATTTATACATCCATAAAGACCCCTAGTTTTATGAGCAATCATTAAGATACTTGCTCACTCTCAATCCTTCAAATTGCCTTTTTGCCACTTGAAAAACCAAATTGTTTTGAACATTTATCACACATGGGAAATATTTAAGACCTTAAATTTGGAGGTTGGTTTGGGGCCTGATTTTAATCTATAAATATATATAATTTTACATATTTCACCTTCAGAATTAGATAACCATCATCAAATCTAATTGCAAGTTTTAGCTTACCTAGCCCTATCAAAAGAACAGGTTTCCCAAAACCTCTTGAAACCTCCTACATTGCCTTCAAATATTCCTATAAACATATTAAAATATTAATTAACTACCCTAATAACATTTTTTACCCATTTTTAAAATAAATTAGGCACATGTGGGCTATATTAAGGCCTAAAATGGCTAAAATTGTAAGTTTTGAAGGTTTTCAACATAGTTAACCCACATTAATGTAGTCGTGAAGAACCAGGCCTATTTAAAGACCATAAATGGTCAAGAAATAATAATATGGAATGGAAAATACCTTGGAATTTTATAATAAATATTTTATTGGAATTAACAAGCTTAAGGGTGAAGACTCTCTGGTGGCCTAGGCTCTCAAGGGGTCTTTAATGGTGGAGTGCAAGTTAAATGAAATGTTTGTAGGTATAATGGTGTCTAAGGTAGGAAAAGGTATCCATGTTAACATGAAATAATAATAATTTCAATTTATGTTCTCCCAAGAAAAATATGCTATCTTCACTAACCATTAGTGGTCAAGTGACTTCTAGAAGTGTAAGTGGGAGAGTTTGGAGGTTGGGAGAGCAAGTTGGAATATTTAATAAAGCTTCTATATATTTGGAGATATTTATAAAATATATTTAGACATGATGTCATATTTTAAAAATATTTATTATCCTCTATTCCTCTTCTTCTATATATATCCCTTCTCTCCCTCATTTTAAAAATATGATTCATGATTTAGCAAGGGGAAACTCTGCCAAATTTTATAATGAGATAGCCTATTGAAGTGAATAAGATTAATTAACCTCTAGTATGCTTTAATATTTGTGTGTATTATGGTTTGTTTGATTAGGATCATGTGGTGGGATTTATACCCTTGATTTTTATCCTTTCCCTTCACCTTTGTGTATGATAGGTTTGATTTTGTAGGTCTCGAGTCATGTTTATCAGTCATATGTCTGATGTATGATGTGAATGAGTCCATTTTATACATATTATATCTCATTTATATAATATTTATAAATAATTACTTATGCAAACGTATCTAGTGTTAGGGTTGTGTGAGTTGTAGGTCTTTTGGATTCAATTGTGTGTGTTTTAGTGTAATTGGATTATCATTATATGGTGTATCAAATTAATTATTTATTTATTTCTTCCTTTCCCCCTTATAGACCCTTTCCAAATTCATATAATTAGATTACTAAGAGCTTAACTGATACACTTAGGTTGTTGGCCTTGAACCTAGAGTTTCACCTCCATTATAGGATACCCATAGACTAGAGGTGTTCTCTTTTGTAGTTTATTTTGAGAGATCATGAAGAACCCTCTCTAAGGGTGAAAATTAATGCTACAATAGGACCCATTAATTGGGGAACTTAATCAAATATTAAAAGAGTAAAAAGGCTAATATAAATCAATAAATTAATTAAATAAGATTAAATACTTAGTTGAATTATCCAGTTGAAATTAATTAATATATAAAAATAGAAATTCAAAAAAAAAAATTAAGACTGCCATTATTACCTTTATGAGTTGTCAAAATATCTCAAAATATCCCAATTACTAAAAATCATATTTACATGACAACTTTTAACTCAATTAGATTTAGTCTCAACTCAAACTTAACTCACCTTGGGTGAGAGTTAATTATTAAGACTATAAATATAAGGCCATACCCATTAATGTTTAAGTTATTTGGTCGTAATGTTATAATGAAAAAATATATGCAAAGAAGCCTTTGCATTTAATATTACCATGCTAAATTCATGAGCCAAGCAACCAAAACAAGGTTCCAAGTAAAGGTAAAGCCAACAAAGCTACATTTATGAAGTTTTATTAATGAAAAAGTAGATCAAGCCATTTATATAGTCCATTTGGAGCTCCAAACAAGGTAAAAGAAGGTTTTATTTTATGTTTTAGTTGTGTTTCATATGCATGCTTATTACCTATGCTCTTTCTAGTGTCTAGGCTAGAGGTGTTAGGATTTTAGTGTGTTTCTTTATGTTTAATTTCTTGGAATAACATAATTCAAATATACCCTCTCATATTCCTTGTTCACATAATGGCATGCCCAATGGGACACTTCATGAGTGTGCACCCCAAAAAATTGTTTTGTTCTTAAGCTTTTGTTCTATTTTTGTTTTTTCTTTAATCAAATAAAAAGGGGCCATAAAGTATTAATAATTTTTTATGTATTCAATAATTTTTTATAATTTTTTTTATAAATGTATATAAATGTTTCATGAAAATTATTTGAATTTAAAAAAAATAGTTATATTCTAGTAATTAAGATCAAATTAGTGGTTGCCACTTTTATTTTTTGTTTTCTTACTAAAAAATGGATGATATAGAGCTAATAAATGTTATGTTATTCAATTTTTATATCTAAATTTTTGAATATAGGTGATATTTGGAACTATGAACAAGATAAAAAACGGTTGTGAATAACTAGTGCATAGTTTAGAAGTTATGATCAAAACATTAACTACCATTTTCATTTTCTATTTTCCTTCTAAAAAATAGTTGATATAGAGCTAATAATTTTTTTGTTATTAACTATTTTGATATGAGTTTTTGTAGAGAGGTGATAATTGGACATATTAATAACCTCCAAAATTTTTGTGAATAAATATTTCATAGTTTATATGTTATGATCAAAACACCGACTACTCATTTTTATGTTTTTGTGTATTTAGTTTCATTTTTAACATTGATTTTATAGGTTAACCTTCTCATTTTTTACTTACAGGTTTTAATAGTTTAAGATTGATTTTTGTGTCTTATTGAGCTAAATTGAAGGAATATAACTTTTACCAATAAATAATGAAATCCCTTGACACTTTTTATAGGATCCAAAGATCAAGAGAACACATTTTTAAACACTCTAAGTTACAAAACTCATTTACAAATTAGTGTTTTAAAAATATTATTGATTGAGTTATTTTCATTTTGTTTAAGTTTCCACATAATGTTAGGGGGATAAAATTCATGACATATTTAGATTTGTGATATAAAAATGAACTCAAACTTTAGTTAAATACTCATAAGAGTTTTCATTTTTATGTTTGTTGTTTGAGTGCTTGTTTAACAAAATAGGTGTCACGTGTATGATCTCTTCCCATCCCCTTTAGGGAACTTGAATGATAAAAAATGATCACTTTTTAAATTTTCCACTTTTATTTAAAAGTGTGTAAGTAAAATCACTAAGGCCCTCCCCAAGTCCAATTGATTTGGGTAACCCCAAAATGACCCTAAAGTCCTTTCATGTTATTTTTTTCATGCATTTTGGGTTATGGGTAGGAGCTTGCTTTTCCCTCACAAGTTATTTGTGGTTGCATTGACATATGGATTCATATCCTAGAATAATACCAACCCCAATCCATGGTGTGGTATATAAATTTAGGGTGATCCATTGGGATGCTTGTTTGAGTAATTAAACAAGTTCCTTTAGTGGCACTCAGCCTCAAAATGTAGGGGCAACTAGAACATCACACTACATTGATAATTGATGGATGTAATGGTTGTAAAAAGTACTAGATTTTGTCATAACAAATCAGTTGATATTGATATAAATAATGTGATTGTGCCTTAGTGTTTTCCACACATATGGGACCATCTATAAATGAATGAAAATTGATAGTTTACACAACCTCACTTACTACAGACATATTGTTGATGCAGGGTGAGTAGCCCGAAGTTATATGTCATCATACAAAATCTTGAGAGAAGAGGGGGTTAAAAACCCTATTTTTCATGCACTTTCACTTTTTGGATTAACAATTTAAAATCCTCTCAAGATTAATTATATAGACATAATTTATTATTATGATGAAACCTTGTTAGTTTTAGGATTTAGGACATTAAACTTAGCTACTTTTGTCATTTTGTCCCTTTTACTTGCATGCTATAGTGTATAAAATATTTGTTTATCATAGCATGTCAAAAAATGAGTCTTATTTACCCATTACTCCTTTATTTGAAGAGGTTTTATGTCATCCATTTTGACTTCACACCTTTGTCTTATCCATTTTATCAAAACTTTCATTTATGTATGTCACTTGATTGAAAAGGGTGTCATTACATTGCCTAATTCATTTCAAATCATGTGACTTTGAGTCTTGAAATAAACCTTTTTTCCATATCTTTAAATCATCATAATGTCATTACAATACTCAAACTATTTAAAATATTTTTTTCATTGTGTCCAAAATTACAATTTTAAACCATGTGTGCCTTTTGGATCTATGCCTAGTGCCATCATGATGTTCATTCATTTCTAGCTTATTGTATGTTTTGAAAAGCCTTGTCTTCTAAATTAAGTTCAAAATTAACCTTGACAAGTTCAAATCCAAAAGAATTATTGATTTCTACCTATGCCTCATTTAATTTTGTCCTAGACATTTATAATTCACTTTTGGATTGTGTAATTCAGGGTAAATCCTTGTTCCATTTAAAGAAAAAAATTGTGCCTAGATTTGGGGAAATGGTCTATCTTCCATATGCCTAAAGCTCCATGTATTTTTATGAATGATCAAATGTGTGTCTAAACACAAATGATTAGTTTGTTTCAAAGTGTTTCAAATTTTTTAGATTAAATCCCTTACCTTTTAGACCTATTTTTGTTTAAATTATAGATTTTGTGCCTTTTTCAAAAGACCTAGAAATACCTATTTTGAGCCTACATTTTGTGCCTTGTTTTTCCAAAAGACCTAGCAACTTTTGTTTTTTTAAACCTAGTTTAGATTTGTTTGAAATACTTTATACCTAAGTTTGGAATTTTTGTTTTATTTCATCCACTTGACCATTTGTTTTAGACTTTTGATATTATACTATTTTATACCAAGTTTTACCACAAACATTTTGGAGATACAGCTCCATTCTTTAGACCAAGTTAGATCATATTTGGAACATTTATCATTTGGACATTTTTTAGAGTTTATATAACTCAAGGCCTTTTTAAAAAACATTCATCATTGATTTGGATATGTCTTGTTACATTTATAGTGGAGCTATGTACAATCCAAGTTATGATAACATGTTCACACAAGGTGACTTTATTTAAGACCCCTATTGTGATGATGTTGTTTATGAGAGAGATCCTTATCCTCATTATAATACTCAATATATAAAATAAAGCTAAAATCCTTAAGTATGTAGTGACACCTTTTTTGGGCCAATTGATGTACCAAGTTTTCCCTTTTAATGTTGATAGTACCTAATATCCTACCTATACTCCTTTAGCTTATAAAAGTAACCAAGCTCCATAATGCCCTACCATTACCATTATATGACCTTTTTATTTGGCTCATGATAGCAACCAAGCTTCATAATTCCATACCATTACCATTATAGGACATCATCCTTAGGGTTGTGCAAGTAACCACACTCCACAATGCTCTACCATTACCATTCCAGGACCTTGTCCTTTAGCTCATGATAGAAACCAAGCTTCATAACACCCTACCATTAATATTACAAGACCTCATCCTTTAATTCACAACATAAAATAAGATTTATAATTCCCTAACATTACTATTTTAATCCCTTACAAGCATAGTCATTAATTATCCCGACGCATTTGTGTAATTATAACTAGATGGGTCACAATTACCATCCTAGATTGATAATCAATCTTTTTAAATCCCATATTAGATGATCCTATTTAAAAAGAGATAATTAATAAACCACCAATAATTCTTCCTCAATTGAAAACCTTTCCCCACTTTGGAAAACCCATGCTAGTCTTCAAGCCCCAATAGAGCCAATTAGTACCTATCCAAAAAAGCCAATCATTCAAAGATCAAGATGTGTTCAAAATTGGTATTTTTCAACTAATTATAAACCAAGACCAAGAGAACCAAAAAATACTTGATTTTTTTGTTGAAACACCTATTTTTGATGAGTCAACATGTGATGAATCACCTTTTAATATATCCCTATTATTAAGGAGTCTCACTTTGACAAGCCAATATTTACTAAATCACATCTTAATGATTATAACTACCATTGGGAAAATCATTATCTTGACCATTGTATTTTTTTAAAGAGCCTCCCTTTGACAAGTCAATCTTTGTGGAGTTATATATTGACATTTCCCCTTGTTAAGGAGTCTCACCTTGAAAAACCAATCTCTATGAAGCCCATTATGCCATCACATGCCATTACTTGTCCAGTACCAAACATTCAATAAGAACTCATTGTAGTAACATACATAATGGATAAAGAATCAACATCAAATTCAAGTTTTAATTTTAAATTGATATCAAATTTAACATTAGAACTAGAATCAACATTAGTATCTACCATATATTCAAAGTCTTTTGATTTAGACTCGAATTAAAAATCATAATACATTTTTGGTTGTTAAAAAATTGGTTATGCGTGCCTTGAAATAAATTTGAATATATTTGTGATCTTTCCACAATTTTTGAGGATGATTAATTTGACATCAACATAAGTTCTCCTAGTATATTCTATGAGGAATGTGTTACCTCTTACCATTTAATTACCATCCCACATGCCATTATCACCACCCAACATAGCCATTATTTTAACATTCCACCTCCCATAAGTGTCGATTAGGACCAAAAAAATAATACCTTGTTGAATTGAATCTATGGTGACATATCAGTTAAAGAATATCAAGGAGATCAAGACCAAATTCATGTAGAAGAATAAAAATATCCCAGTGAAACCTTTTTAGAGGTGTTAGAGGATAATAAAATTCCCACCTTAGCATCTTATAGTGAAATAGTTTTGAAGGTCCTAGAAGATAATCAAATTCAAAAGTCAACATTCCTTAGTGAAACCTTCTTGGAGGTGTTATGGGATAATAAAGAAAAATTCATTGGTGGAAACCTCATCAAGGAACCAATAGTTGAGTATAATAGTTCTTCACTACTTGATGAAGACATTATCAAACATAGTACAACTTCCAATCTATAATATAATCAAATGGTAGCTACTCTTCGACCCAAATAATAGAAAAATCTAGTGGTCCTATCAAGAGTATATTCAAAAGACTTCCACCCTAACATAAACAAAATTATGTCAAATCTAAATTCAAAAACATTGTGTGTTCCTAAAAATATTGATCTTTAATTATTGCCTAATAATTATACATTACATTATCATCGACCTTCACATTGCCAAATCAGACCTATAAGCCAATATTTATCTATATTTACCATCCCTAGATGCACTTTCCTTTATAGAGGCTACAAAGACATCTTGTCTCAATGTTTTAAGGAAATATATTCAAAGACAAAAAAAGATCATAATGAAATTATTGGAGTCCAAATCTATAGTAGGTTCTTGATAGAGAAGATATTTAAAAGAGGTGTGGGCTAGCAATTTACATGATTGACTATTCTAGTTGTATCATATGTTGATTAGTATGTGCATCTCCACATTAGTAGGAACAAAAAAAATATTTACCTTACCAGAGCTATAAGACTTAAATTTTCCATTTACCATTCATATTTCCATTATTTCATACCCTTACCATTTACCTTACCTTATCACTTTGGGGTAACCCTCTTACAATTATCCCCAATTATCATAACATCACCATCCTTGAATAATGCCATATTGTATATTGTCCTAAAATACCTTCATTATTTACCAAGGTTATTTTTATCTTCCCTAACCACCCCTTTTGATCTTAGTTCCATTGGTTCTTATGACACCTTCTACGAGGGGATTCTGAACCAATTTTAGTAGTTTTAAAATTATTTGTTCAAAATGGTAGTTTATGAAAGTAGTATGATAGTAGATCTAGCAATTACATCTTTTATTTATGCTTAACTAGTATTAATGATTACAACCACCTTTTGGAAATTAGTATTTCACCTTGTGTTAATAATTATAAATACCGATGGGAAAATTAGTATCATCTACCTATGCCATTATTTATTAATTATAAACACCTATGGGTAAATTAGGATAACACCTTTACCATGCATTGCTACATCACCTCACCCTTACTATTATCATTTACCTTACCATTTGCCTAAATTTGTGAGCTTGCTACTACCTAGTTAGATCTCATCACCTTTTGTGTTGATGGGAATACAATGACTTAAGTTCCTAATGAGACTATGTAGTTCATAATTTATTCACATTGAGGTTAGTTTCATCACCCCATTTCCAATGCTCTTATCATTTTGTGAGAAACCTAAGCTACAGTCTAATTATTTTTTGAGGACAACCATTTGACGTTTCATAATTCTCAATCAAGTTGAGATACTAGAAAATTCCAAAATTTTTCAAAATTTAAAAATATTACACATTATAAAATTGGCTTACACTCTCCTCGAGAGATATGAAGCCTAAAAAATGAAAAACATTTATCCTATTTAGGCCTAGTTAGTCATACTCAATGTACCCTACTAGGGAAGATCCATTATTCATTCCAATTCATTCCAATACCATTATGGTTGTGACCTTCCCTTTGCATATATTTTCATTAGGGGCACCACATATTTATTATTCCATTAAGCCTTCACACATAGATATTGACTTGGTTAATGAAATGATGCTTTTAGTTTCTTTTACTTTCAAGCTTTGTGTGTGTTTGTTTGCTTAGTTAGCTATTTTTTTATCTATTTCTTTGATTTCATTATTGTGCCTTGACTCATTTTATATGAATTCATTAGGTGATTCTTTGTGGATTATTATTGAGTCCATCCTTCACATGTCAACATTTTCATCTTGGTTTTTATCATTAGTGCATTATTTTTAATTATTTATTAGATTGGGTGTTAGTCTTTATGAATATTTTGAATATATTATCATGGTTTTTTATATCATGATGCCTATTGTCACACGTTAAATCTAAAATCAGATCAAGAAATATTACAAGCAATAGAAACACAAAAACTTCTCCTTGGTAACCTTGGAAAATCCTGCCACCCTCCTTGATCCAATCAACCCATTGACCATTCTAATTTTATCCATGATAATAAGGATGAGAATATCCAAATTTTTAGGTAAAACTAAATCATTCATATGAATCAATTCTTATTATTCTATTCCTCATTCCATTTTGTCCCACTTTTAGATGAAGTACATTGACATGAGGTCTATTTAGACTATGTAGGTAGTGCTTGGATACATGATATATCTCAAGTCAAATCAACCATATTTACTCTTACAATCATCTCTTACATCACTTTATACATCCTCATGTGCTTGATTTTTTTATTGATTCTTCAATCATTAGATCATCACATCTATGTTTGTGCCCACTCATCTTTAATTTTTATGATAGGTTATGTCCTTGAGCTATGCTTGCCAATCTACCCTATTGGGGCATAACCAAATATAATTATTCAATCTAGGTCATCTTAATTATTATAACTACCTATGGGAAAATCATTCTTTCAAATCATCCTCCCTATTGGGGCATCTACCTATGCCACTAATTATAACCACCTGTGGGCAAATCAGTGTGTCAACTTTTGTTACTAGTTATAACTACCTTTGGATAAATCATTAATTTTTATGTGTGTAATCATTATATAATTTTTATTAATCTCACCCATAGGTTAATTTCATTCTTTTTCTTTATTATTTTTGAGGGATCATCCATCAATCATATGTGTCAATGACTCCTTCAAAGGGGAATCATTATAGGCTTTTCAAACATTATTTTGAGCTTCTTCTTCAATCATTATCTTCTTTCCTTCTTAATGGAATTTTTAATTCTTTTAGAATACATTATTATGTATATATATTTTAAATACTTCCCAAATAGGGTCAAAATGTAGACATCTAATTCTAGCCACAACTAGATTTTGACTAAACTTCAGACTGATTCTTACCAACCATTACAAATTAAGCCTAGGAATCACTGAACATCCCAATTTTGCTTGAGAATCATTTATTAGTTCTCATAATCATGTTGAGGCATCCCTATTTTGGGTATTATCCTGTATGTAATAATAACCTCTCATGGATTCACCTCCAATAACCTTGCCACATAAAAAATGTTAATTTGGCCTATGGACCAATTAAGTGGGGCACTTAATCAAATATTATAATATCAAAAATCCTAATCAAAATTAGTTAATTAATTAAACAAGATTAAATTCTTAGTTGAATTATCCATTTGAAATTAATGAATATCTAAAAATAGAAATTCAAAAAAAATAAAATATCAATCCTTTCATTAATACCTTTATGAGTTTTCAAAATATCCCAAAATATCTAATTTGAGAACTATGACTAGTAACTAGAAATCACAATTGCATGACAAATTTTAACTCAACTATAGTTAGTCTCAACTTAACCATAACTCACCTTGGGTGAAAGTTAATTATTGAGGCTATAAATAAAGGCCATACCCATTGATGTTTAAGATATCTAGGCATAATGTAATAGTACAAAAATAGATGCAAATAATCCTTTGCATGTAATGCTACCATGCCAAATTCATGGGCCAAGTAGCCAAACCAAGGTGCCAAGGAAAGGTGAAGCCAATAAAGCTCCATTTATGAAGATTTATAAATGCACAAGTTGAGAAAGCCATTTCTATAGGACATTTGGATCTCAAGGAAGGTAAAATAAGGCTTTAAATTATGTTTCATATGCATGCTTGTTACCTGTGCTCTCTCTAGTGTTTAGGGTAGATGTGTTATGATTTTAGTATGTTTATTTAAGTTTTACCTCTTAGACTAACACAATATTAATCTCCCATCTTTGATTCCTTGTTCACACCTAATAAATTCAAAAATATGGTAGATAAATGAAGAACATGAGATGTATATGACTTGATAGAGATGGTGAAAGGATTCTAAACAAGATTGGAAATGATGGAGATGATAGCATAAAGTGGTAATGTTGAAATTCTAGGTGAATATGGTGAATAAGAGGTAATTATAAGGTTTTTATCTATAAAATTGAGGTTAGATGATTTGGATAGAGGCTAAACAAGTAGTGGAAAGATTCTAACAAAATAAAAAGACTAACAGAGGTCATGGTAAAGGAAATAGGTAAGTCTACTTGCGATATTGACTTTCTATGTGGTAAAGAGAGTCTTATAGGAAGGATAGTTGAGATGGAAATATATTTTAAAGGTGATAATATTGAAGACCCCATTAGGGTAAATGTTGTATGCACAATATTATGTGGTAATGTAACTATGTATTTAAAATATCTCCAAGTAAGGAGACAAGGGAAATGTAAAAAGAAGGTGATCATATAGGAATAAATGGTTTCCAAGTTCTTGGGTCATTTTTTACACCAAAAATTGTAACAAGAGTGGTTTAAGAATATTTATTTATTTATTCATAAGAGAGAATAAAAGAATAATATTTCCAATAAAGACAATAAGAGTGGGAAGTTACCATGGGAGTAGCTCCAAAATACATTGAGAAGTAACAAGGAGAAGGATATATACATGGAAAGTAAGGTTATATTGAAATAAAACAAGAAGGGGAGGTTTCCATTAGAAATTCACAAATATGATTTAAAAAAACAAAGATAAAGAGTGATATGAGTAGCATATAGAGGAATAAATCCTCATGTAAGAGGATATGAAGGTGATAGTAGTTAAATAAAAAGAAGGAGATCCATTATGTGATGATGGGAATGATTTTGTAGTGTCCCATGAGTGGTAAAAATTAGAATCATCATTGGTAAGTGATGTAAATAAATTTTTAATCTATATTTTGGAGGGTATAATGGTAGAGAACAATGAAAGATATAGGTTTCTATAAAGGAAACATCATAGGTGAAATAAGAATGAAACCATGAGGAATTGCAAGTTTCCATGAAGTTAACAATGGAAATAGATGACATGAAAGTTAATATACAAAAAGAGAGTATAGTTGAACCATGTTAACAAGATGAAAACATATATAAGGATGAGGAGAAAATAAACATGGAGGTTGTTGATAATGGGCCTTTTAGAGTTCATCAAGTGAGAGTAATCCATGAGAAACATGAAAGTAGTGAAGAAGATGTGGACATCATATCCTTGGGGCATGATGAAGTTGTTGATGAGGTGTTTGTGGGAACTATTGATTCCATTAATATGTTTTTTCAATGTGTAAGTCTACCTATGGATAAAATGGAAAAGAAGAGGAAAAAGTGTGGCATATTCCAAAATGCTCATTTGTATGAGAAGCATAGTGAAGAAGCTAAACAAGAAGATAATATGGTAAATTTTTTTGAGGAGATGGTTGGTATTGATATACTAACCAAGAGACATAAGGAGGTAGGAAAGTGTGGGAACATGATTTTTATCAAGAGGATATACATGAGGAATCTCATTTTTAATAGTTAGAGGTGGTAGAGAAGACTCATAAAAACAAGTGAAAAAGAGTGGAAAGAATAAGAAGAACTTATCAATAGGAAAATTATTGATAGAGAAGGATATAAATTATAAATGATAATATTGGTGGTTGGGAAAGTTGAGAAATTGGTGATAGAGGTTGGTCCAAAGAGAATTTGGAAAATGAGAGATGACTAATGTCACTCATGTGGAATAAAGGCATGCAATAAGATTGAGAAGGTAGAATTATTTCTACCAAGATGAATTATTAATGAAAGTGTTGTTGTACATATGGGAGTAGAACACATAAGTATCAGAGAATAAATTCTTATGAGTCAAGTTTTACCTTGTTCTTATATTAACAAGGAGAGTGTAAGGTTATTTGCACATGGTGTGGTTGTGGTGAATAAAGGAGAGTATAATCAACCTAGAGATGATGTAAAGAGTTTGAGAATGGAAGAAGATAAGGATGAGATAGAGAAATTAAGTTTGTTATCATCCCAAAAATATTATTAAGAGTATGATGTTTCAAGTATATATATGGAGAGAATAGGGGCGTTAGAAGAGGAATTATAAGGTGAAAAGTTGAATGTAAAAGTGGAAAATTATGCACTTAAGAAAGAAAATGAGTATCTAATTTTCATATCAAAAAAATAATGTAGAGAAGAGTATGAGGTTGTATCAAAGATACATATGGAAGACTATGTTATTGAGGAGATGTTTCTATAAGCATTAGAAACACTTGATGAAGAAGACAAAGAGGATGATGAGAGAATATTTGGGATAACTCTCCACAAGAAGATAGATGAACTTATTGAAGACATATTGAAGGATGAAAATGGATAATAATATTATGTTTTAGTATAGATGGAATATTTTCTTGACACAATAATGAGGATAATGAGAGATGGGGAGCTAAATACTAGCATATAGATAGTAGTAGAGGCCATGAGTGATCATTTGGATGCCCAAATAGATGTTTAAAATATTGAGGTAATATCATTTATGAGAGAAGATTTAAGTCTAGATGGATGTGTTTGGTTCAAAGAAAATTAAATATGGATAAACAATGATGGTGAAGGATATCTGAGGATGTGGGTAGTCAGTTGTGGTTTTAATCCCACAAGGGAGAATGAGAATAAAAAACAAGCATTTTGGTGGAGGTGGTCAGATGGTGTGTTTCTACCCATAAGAAAATGAAGATGAAAAAGGCTAAGCCTTTGTTATTAGAAGATGGTTTGTGGTGGATATAATCCCACAAAGAGTGAAATAAAGATACTTGAAGGTAAATTGAGGGTAGACATTAATACAATAAGAGGAAACTAAATGTAGAAGAAAATGCATGATAATTAGTTGAATTACTTGGTATGTTGGAAGAAAACACCATGGCCATTATACTTCATGGTAAAAAAAAATTAGTTTTACCACTTATTCCATCCATATTATTAGGAGATCACATTTTAAAAACCTATGGTGTCTAATGAAAGAGAATCAAAGGGTTTGTACAATCTTGTATTGACCAAAAAAAGAGTGCTTGTGTGTTTATGTAATTTATTTCATTTGTTTGTTATTTTAGCATGGTTACTAATTGAACAGTTAGATCATGGAATTTATATGATAGTTCATAAAATTATTTTATGGTACATTGGTTTGATAAATTATTATTAAAATTCATAAGGCATAAATATCATGATGTGAATAAAGTTCTTAGGAAAGTCCAAGTGGAAAAAATGTTATGACTTAAGAAATTTTTATATAGAAAGGACATTTTATTAAGTGGGGGAGGAGATAATTTGAAGACACATTCATCCAAGAATTTTTTTGAGGAATATACTTATTTTAGGTCAAAAAAATGAACATGTGTGGGTGGTAGATGAAAGGCAAATGCTTGGCTTACATTTTACATATGGATGAAAGCTGAATAATTTTCTAGACATAATTTAGAATAGTTTTCTAGGCATAATGAAAAAGAGAATGAAGGAAAATAATTATGAGTTTTTTTAGGACACTATGAGATTTTTAATAATATCCATGAATGTAATAACCCTATAAAGGAATGAGTGTGTATGTGAGAGTGAGTAGTTGTGCATTCTTTGTAATTTCTTATTATTGAATTCAATGAATAAAGCTTGTTGAAGCTTGTCAAGTCCATAAAATTATTCTCAATGTGTTTCCATGAAAGAGTTCCTAACCATAAATCATAAAGATAAAGGTAGTCATTAAGTGGGCCCCCTCTTTGTTCTTACACAACATTTTTTTGAAGCTTTATTCATATGCCTATGCATATGCACCTAGTGTGAATCTATAATCATATGTCTATGAATTATATATGCCTCCATAATATGTAATAGTAACTAAATTTTTAAAGATTTTTAATTTTATGAAATTGTATTATATACCCAAAATGATTTTTCTTCTCATAGAGGCTTGTTGTTATATGAAAATACCATTGAAATGCCCCTTTTTTGAGGTGAGGGATGTATCCTGAAAGCCACTCATTTCAAAACAAAAGTTAAATGTATCATAAATAGTAATATATAATCATTGAATATCATATAATATGTAGAAATTTATGTCATCATGTTAGGATATGTATTATTCAAATCATATATGTAACATATGAGGCAAGGCCTAAATTGTTGAATCCAGATAAATGTATCAATGAAGCTCATATTAATAGTTGTTATAGAACCATCCTACATAATAAGTAGTGTATGATATGGATCATCTCACTCATTAAAATTAACAAGATCAATACACACAAAAAAACTACAAGTGAAAAAATAAAAAAGGGTCAAGGGCCAACACTGAAAGTAATTAATAATGATATAAACAATTAGCATGTTCAATTATCACACAAAATATATGGCCAAGGGCCACAATTAACGAACATATTAAAATGTCACAAAAAATAAACAAAGATATAATATATATGATCAATCAATTTTCATACAATGGGCAATAACCACACCCAATATAAAATTAAAATATAGTCTAAGATGTACCAATAACAACATCAATAAATCATAAAACTAAAAATATATCCTACATGTATAGTTAATGTGATTATATCCTATAAAATATAGTGTCCATGTTTAAAATTTAATGTATATATTTTATCAATACATTTGTAAAGAGTATATAGCTCAACATACTATTGGAGTTATAGAATGGTAACATTTGTAGATACTATAACCTTTGGATAAGATGCTCCTAACATGGCAAGTTCATTGGGTAGAGGCAAGTCCATGTGAAACATGTATGTCCTACATAACACTCATTAATACTAGTGAAATGCATGTGTGATAGAAAAATATTGTGCTATATACTAACCTTAAGATAAATAAAACATGACACTGATGTAGAATATATGTTTATTCATGCTTAGGTCTTGATTATATATATATATATATATATATATAATGTTTTTATATTTTTGCCATATTTTAATTTTTTAAAATTTTGAAATAGGCATAATAAAAAATAGGAGAAAAAACCATGGGTTCAAAATTAGAAAAAAGGGAATGGATTTGAACAATATACAACATGTATCAAGTTAAAGTTTGCACTAAATATGATGGCATGACCATGTATGAGTAAGATGATACATTTATAGAAGAAGAGGAGAAAGAAAGAAAGGTAGGAAAACAAGAGGACTCATGAACTCTCTCTCTCATGATCAAATGAGTTACAAGCTAGAAATAAGATGAAGCCAAGATTGTTAGGAATGTGTTGTCATATTATTTATTATCCTTCTAGGCCATGTGTTAATGAAAATCTTCATGAAGAGTGGTGGAGGAAGCCATCTTGGTAGTTTTGATGCTTTTAAATATAACTTCCCTCCTAAGGAGTTACATCTCTAATTATTTTAGGGTAGTTAAAATTTATTCACTTGATACTTGTCATAGTTGAGAAACTTTTATTTGCATCTTTCCATTTGTAATGCTTCTTAATTCTTTGAGATTTACATTTAAGATGGAAATTGATGGCTTCCTCTCATGTCTTATCTTTTCTATCAAGGTCTAATTTTCAAGGTAAGTCTAGTTTTGTGCTTTAGAGACCTACACCATGGTTTTTTACTACAAGTAAGGTACTATAGTAGTTAATATATCATTTTTTCAAGCATTAAGATCCATCTTCAGTTGTAGTCTTCACATTTTTGTGACAATAAAAAGGCAAGGAACATTCATGATAGAAGAAATTTAAGTAGTTTTGAAGGCTAGGGAGTTATTATATCTATTTAATGATCCAAAAATCTTGAATATATGCCATTATAGGATTAACATGATACTTTTAAAACCCTTTTGATCTTTGAGGTATTATAACTGGTTTGTAACTTTACCTTCTTGAGGTTATATTGGTCACCTTTCATCATTTAGGCCTACTTGACCACTTGAAGCCTATTTTATCACTATATAAGCTTATAAAATGACTTTTATATAATAAAATAACTTTTAAATTAGTACAAAAAATACCTAAAAATAGTTAGGATGACTTGTTGACGTTAAGACTTTGAAAATAAGCTAAAAAAGGAGCTTCTCAGGCCATTTTTTATACATCCTTAGCACACACATACTGACATTATAATCTATTAGATGCCTAGGTGACAAATAAATATCATAAAATTGGTTTTGAAACAATTTCAATAATTTTAGGTAATTGTATGAGTTGATCTCCTCCATCAGGTCTTGTTTAGGGTTTAGCAAGGGTTTTAGAGGCACTTAAGGTCTTAATGTTAGTTCATAAATATATGGGATTAAAGTTTTGAAATAATACCATGAATATCATATATACAACCCTAAATTAATTCAATAATGTTTTTAATATCCCATGCAACTCTTTATACAATTTCACATGTACTAAAAGTCACCTTCTTTGGCAATTCAAGCTTGAATGTTTACTCGAGAGAGGTCATTTGGAAAGATAGGTTATGAAAAGGATTGTTTTGATATGGAATAACCTAAATGATGTATATTAAACTTAAATTGACATTAAAAAATGTTTTCCTAAAGGAATTTCCCCTTTCAATTAAGTAGAGCATGAATTAGCCCATTACTAGGGTTTGGGGACAATCATATGTAACTGACTCTAACAGACTTTATTAAGAACTTTATCTCTTTATCAGTGAGATAAAAATGAATTAGATATTATTAAAATGTAATATTCACTTATTAATACTATTGAATCCTTAAAAACCTCAAAACTTTCAAGCTTCTTCATTTTTTCACACAGCTTATAGGTGTACATTAGGCATTCTTAGGTGTTAAGCTTTGAGGTTGAGCTCCTTTTAAGTTGTTTTGGTCTTATTTTTTGTCCATATTAAGGATGAAAATTTTTATCACAATATATTATACCTAAAAAACCTTATATAATCTCAACCAATAATCACTATTATTCTTTTGCTCTTATATGTCGATGATAGGCCTGTATGTGCACATTAGGCCTTGAGTTCCCTTTTACTTGTGATTTATCCTTTTTGACCCTATTTTATCCATTGTGACCCTATATATAATGTGTTAAAATATATTAATATCCCCTCTAGGTCTTGAAAAGAGTCAAATTGAGTTATATGTTCATAATAAACTATCATAGTTAGGTTCTTGTCCTCACACAATCCATTTGGTAAGGTGTCTACTTTTCATATGATAAACTGCATATATCCTCATTTATTCCATTATTAAAAAATAAATAAATGAATGGGCCCAATTTAATTAAATATAAATTTTAAGATAAATCATAGGGTTGATAAACCAAATTTCATATTAGTTTCTCCAAGATGAAACTCAAGATTACCATTACCATCTTAGGTCTCCAATAGGCTTGAAATAATCTTTAGTTAAAGAACTTATGTGAAATGATATATTTTCAAGAAATAATATTTAAACATTTTAAAATATTATTACATTCCCTATAAACTCTTCTTGACCTCTCAAAACTTAGGTCTCATGCACACACCTACCCTTATTTGGTTCATTTCTTATGCATAGGTTTATAACTATGTAGTACATTACATGAATATAGGTAAGTTCGAGTTTGATACATTATAATTATCTAGAACTATTTTTAAGACATTTTATAGTGTTAAAATATTTTAGAAATGATTTAACATCACTAATGTCCCTCTTATGATTAACTCTTCTATATGAACACAAAACTCACACTTGATTAAATGCTTAATGCTTCTACAAACTTTACATCCTTGCTTTTGATTTTAGAAATCTGACCTCAAGGATTGTGGATATATTGTAATAAGAATGAGGGGAAAAAAATTATGTATTCAAAATCCATGTATACATTCTTAGTACAAGTTTTAGGTTCAAATTTTTACCTATAAGTCTGTAGATCGGTAGGTTAGCAATATTTATCTTAACTTTGATTTAAGAGAATACTTTGAGATTCTTCACATAATATTACATAAAGTCATCTAAAATAAATCTCAAGGGTCATTTAGATATATTTAAGTCTCTTCTTGAAGTATGAAAATCACCTTTTTATGCCAAACATTCCTCTTTCATGTTACAAACATGTAGTCATTCCTTCATACTTACAAACCTATTAGAGGATATTAAGACCAATGATATGTATGATATAATATCTAACATTGAGTAGATTAATAGGAGGAGTGAGGTTTTATAGAATATACTTGAGTAAAATTTGATTTTATATAATGTTCAAACCAACCAAAATCTTACATGTAGCTTCATATTTAGGCTTGTAAACTCACTTAAATAGAGTTTTTACTCTTTATGATGTTGGCATGTGCCAAGTGGGTACTAGAAAATATTTTGAGATGGTAGATTAAGTCTTTAATGATCCCCTACAATAATCCATTTCTTAAAAAGTGATTAAAAATGATCTAAAAAGATCCAAACCTAAGCCTATTGGGCCCCTTTCTGGCTAAGTATGGTTATGCACCAACTCTACAGATATATTAGCCTGAGGTGTTCATTTAGAATGATTTTTTCTATAATACCTTCTACACTGGCTATAGGAATCTTTTTAGCTCTTACACCAATTTTTAGGTAGTTACTTAGCACCTAGGTTTTGAAGGGCATATTCATAAATGGCTACATGTGGAAATAGAAAAACAAAGGTTGTAAGGTGATGGAGCTAGTGAAATGATCAACCAAGGCCCCAACTTATCACTTAGTGTCTACCCTCCACCTTTACATGAAGATGTTTCTAAGTTCTATAAATCCAAGTTTGAACCAGTATGTAGGAGATGTGACTTTGAGATAGAGAAGGTCTAAAATATTGGTTTTAGATCTAGTAAAGCAACCACCATTGAAACTTAGGACTAGCATGGATGCCTTGGAGGCTCCCCATTATAGTTCCCAATCTTGCCTATGAGCCTCTAGACCTTTAGTATATTTAGATGAACATTTTATCTATTTTACATTTTGTACTTTATTTATCCAAATAATGTTTAATAAAGAATGATGTTGCACTTAACTAAGTATTGATCTAGTGTATATGGTTATGGTGGTGTTCATTTATTGTGAAATATTTGTAATAGTGTTAATGTTTAGATTTAATAAATGAATGATAAGTTATAACAATCTTTTGGTCTAGCTTGTTAATGACATCTTTGTATAAGTGATGAGATCAACATATTGTATAGAAATACTTTAAGTGCAAGAAGGACCCCATGCCAAGTGATGATATATGTGCCTAAAGAGCTATCTTAATTATTAACCCTTAACATAAAGTAATTCCCTTGACACATATTCATGTTGAATGGTGCTAAAACTAGTTAGACAAAAGCTTGTGCCCTTGAGATCCTAACATCAGCCTAATATAGGTTTGTGCTCATATGACTAGAATAAGTTCCTTGAATAGTATTTACACATATGGATAATAATATTCCACCAAAAATGGCTTTCACTAATGAAATTTCCAACATTGTTATTGAAATGACTAAGTCCCCTAAAGAATGAGTAATGCCATAGCATGATTATCCCAACATGGGTCTCAGTTCTGTCTCTACTATATTTTGGGTGAATGCATATGGCTTATGCCTTATGTGAATTTATGCCAATGTATTAGAGTGAAAAATGTTGAGCACTATAGGATTATCATAGGTTTATGCTTAGTTGTAACAAGTCTAGAATTGACTTTGACAATCGACCCTTTTTAACAACATTTTAGTTCTATTTCTAGGACCCATGTTGAATTTTTTTATGTAATGTTGTAAAAAAATAATGCTTTGACTCCCCCTCAAGAACATTGAGCACTAGATTCAATAGGTGGAAAAAAATACTCACTTAAGCATACATCTTATTAAGAATAAAAGCTAATATAGTGGGTCCAAAACAACCTATATGATGTTTTGTATGAGGTATTAATTTATGACCTACCTAAGCATGTGTATCAATGGTTGGCTACTTATGAAACCCATATAATATGAAGCTATAGATAATGCTTTGAGTGGATGAAATATCACTTAGAAAAGATTAAGAACCTTGATGTCACTTGGACCAAAGATGTAGATAAATGGTGGTAAGGAGCATTGAATACTTATGTGCTTTAGTTTGTAGTATCGACATACTCCTACCCTGAAGAAGTAGAGTATCAATTATTTTTCAAGCCTAGAGGCATGTTTGTGAAAGAATTTGGCATAGAGATTAAGAAACTAAAGGTGTATTATTACTTTGAAATTTTAAGAATGGAAGGCTAAAGTCCTTGCATGTATGAGTAGTGTAATGAGGAATAAGGGGATGTGTAAGTGAAGTGAAATAGAAGGGGATGAGTAAATTAACACCTGAGAGCTCAAAAGATAGACTTATAACAAGAGAAGGTGAATAATGATGGAAGATCTATAACATAGAAGTGCTAAGAGAACCTATAGTAAGTGGGAAGGGCATGGGGAATTATCTCTTGAATTACAGTAGCATGAGGAGAGGAACAATGAAGACAAATCAAGCTCAATTATTGATGGTTGAAGAATACATTGGGTCCCTACAAAATTTAACCATTGAAGATGCACCAGAAGCACTTACCCCCTTTGAACCTATGATGTTAGCTCATGTACTAGATCTTCCATGAGAAGAAAGAAGAGTGATAATTGACCCTATTATACACATTAACTTTGACTGGTTTACAAATTTAGAGTATAGTTTTACAGTTGAACAAGTTATCCCTTATGAAGATCTTAGTGAAGTTACCTCTAGGCCTTTGGGTGGTAGCTCAAAAACATAGAACATGAGTGCAAGCATTCTAGTTTAGTAAATGTCAACTGCATAGACTTAGAAATAACCCATAAGAAGTGGCCCAACACCACAAGTGAGTAGCATCATGACATTGACTTCAATGGTGCCAACCAAAATAATGGGGTTGACACCTAACCCAATGATTAGAGGTGTTGGGGGACCATTTCTAGGACAAGTAACATGTGGAAAGCACCTCATATTCTAGCACCCCCAAGTAAATTTACTATGAAATGGCCATGTACTTGGAAAAATATCATGGCATGGAAAATTCCATAGATCATGTGTTAAAATGTGATCTTCAATGGCATGCTCAGTGTATAACCTAGTCATAGCAAAAGGTAACCCAATTTGTGATAACTCTACTTTATTTCAATCATACTTCATACAAGAAATTTAATCCTAACTAGGCTATGATTGATTATAACACCTTGAAAGAAGCATTTCTGTAGGAATTCAACATACCCGATTTTGAATAATAGAGCATCACCATGCTCAATGAAATTAGTCAAGGGCTATCAAAGAACATGTGCCTATATGATGATAGGTTTAAAACTCTTCTTTCCAAGCTTCCTTATGACATTCATCCCTATTAGCATGTGTAATTATTTGTTGGAGGATTAGTAGTACCATTTATAAGAGTGATCTCTATGAAGACATTCATAGATCCTTGAGAAGTGCTTGAAATTACACTTAAAGATGAGGTATTCAAAAGTAATGACACTAGAATTAGCCCATTTATGAAAGTGTATATTGCATCCATGGCTAGCCAACTCCAAACATTGACCACTAGTTCATTGTAAGATGTTTGAAGTGGATTATGGTGTAATAACTATGATATGGAAGGCCTTAATAGGAATAAATACCTCAAAGGAATGTGTGCACATTAATTCAAAGATATGAGGTTTGTTATGAAGTGCATGATTTTCATAACTACCATTTATTATAATACACTAGTTAGGTTAACACAAGCATATATTGTTAGTTGTGAGATGCCTACACTCATATCATAGCTAATTGCCATGTAATCAATGAGATGAATGAAAATATGGAGAGAGGTGTACAACAAGAAATTATAATAGCTAGAAGGTAGATAATCTAAAGAAATGAGGGCTATGGTCAATAGAATATAGGTTATGAGATTCAAAAAGGCACCAATGGGCAAGGTAGAGGATGCAGTGGAGGAATATTTCCATCGTGATCATTTTATAAGTGTGGTTTGACTGAGCACTATCAGTGTGACTACCTCACACATCCAAAATGTGGGTATTATTGAGTAACACATAAGGTTAAGGAATGCCTTAACTTGTATAAAAAGTTAAACCAAGGCCATCTTGGTGTAGACAAAGGCACATGAATGATCTAGTGTGAGCCAAAAGTATAAAAATAGGATCCAAGGGAATAACCAACTAGCACTAAAAAATCCAAGGTTAAAGTGACTACTCATGGTGTGCTTAACAATTAGCCACTAGTTATACTAGTACCAAAGTTAAACCTAGAATATGGGGAACTGAGTCATACTGAGTGCATCACATAGCCAAATTCTAAAGTTATGCCTTACCCTTACCCTATATTCCATAAGGATGTCTTGAAATAAGACATGAGCGTAATTCAAAACCTATAAGGGGAAATCCAATTGGTAAAATATATAGAGGTGCAAGTTGCTACCTCCCATAAGAAGCAAGATAACTAGGAGGCTAAGGTAAAAGAGCTACTAGAGATCTTATGCCTCATATAGATATAAGGGATGTACCCCTACTGAATAATTTGATTTTAGAACATGCCAAGTAGAAGCTAGTTGAAATTTTGGTGACACACATTTTAAGGGAAGAAGAGGTCAGGCATACATAGAATGTGGAGTATGATCAAGAGATCTTAGTAAATTCCACCATTGATGGATGGTTTATATGTGAATTCCTCATAAACACAAGCTCTTAGGTCAATATCTTGATAAAGAATACATGCGATAAGATGGGTAGGCTAGTCTTGAGGCCTTCCCCTTATGTGATTTTCATGGGAAAAAAATATAGGATACAACCAATTGGAATTATAAATGGAATCATTATAGATATTATGGGTGTAGAGTTATATTAGGACTTTGAAGTGATCAAGTTGATTGAGAAAGATAATTATCCATCACTCCTAGGTAGGCCATGGTGCCACATGAATAATGTTGACATGTGCTTCAAGAAGCAATATATGACATTCAAAAATAGAAAGGAGAGGGTCATGATCCCCCTCTCAAGTGACCATGGACCCCCTTATGTATAAAGTGTTTATCTTGCAGATGATATCAATCATATCTATAACATCATGTCATAAGGCATCGAAACTATCAACCTAAATGACCAAGAAGTGATTTCTTGGGATGATGGATAGTTAGACTTAGACACTATTGATGTAGCTTGTGACTGATGGGTCAAATAAGGTTACAAAACCATTATTTAGAGGTTCCATGTAGTGAGTGCCAAGGCACCAAAACCTATGCGGATTGGCTAGGTCTAGATCGATTATACTTTGCAAAAAGTCCCTTGTACTAGGAAGAAGGGAAACATAGTGTTTTGCCTAAGCAAAGGTAGAATTTTAGCACTCTTATGATATGAGGGGATAAATATTTTAGAATATTATGTTTGTGACCTATATTCCTACATCCCAAAGGAAGTAGATAGGATGGGTACACAAGTGTATACTTTGATAATCACTACCACTCAATGGTGGGAAGCACAAAGGTCTAACTTTCCAACATGGAAAGATGTAAATGTAACCATATACACAAAATTTTGAAAAATTAATGAGGAATTATACATTTATACATACTCTATAAATTTGAACCCAATAGCACACATACTCTTTTTTGAAGAAACATGGACTGACTACACTACAACACCCTAAGGAACTTATGGGTACACACCTTATATAGAACCCTTAAGATGTGGGAATGATTTTGGTATGTGTTTAATGAAATTCACCATGAGATATCTAGTTAGGATTTATTGAAGGAGAAATTTATGCACACCTTCTCCTTTTCCTCATGTAACCTAGAATTAATTGAGCCATTACAAGTCATTTGAAGAGCAATGTTTGAGGACACTACAATCTTATAGGAGTGCCTATAAGATATGTTTCGAGAGAAAGGATTAACACTCCAAATTTTTTTTAGGATAAGTCTCTAAATAGTGACTCAAGTGATGAAGATATATATGTTTTGAAAGTGTGAAATTGGACATTCTTGATAGGAGAGAGGAAGATTGTGCACCAAGTGGATGATAGTTCCCCTGATGAAAAAGATCCTACTCATCTCCACATAAAAATAAATAAGGAGATTAGGAAAGTTGATGAAACACATTAGGAGATAAATTATCCCTACCATGTACCACTCAAGACCACCTAGGTTGATAACAATGTGGAAGGAGAACCAAAGGTGGTTACTCTAGGTGCATATTGGTCTGATGTGGAGCTGACATGAATTGTGGATCTCCTAAAGGAGTTTCAATATTTGTTTTCATGTAATTAATGAGACATGAAGGGAAACAACCCATCCATTATAAAAATTCACATAAGGATGGTGGATGGCATACAAACTATCAAAAATCACCCCTATAAATGAACCCTAATCTTTATGCCAAAGTCAAAATGGAGGTTGATGGTATGTTAGTCATAAGAGTAATATACATAGTACAAGAGTTAGAATGGGTGAGCCATATGTTTATTGGCATTAAAAAGTATGGGTGCATCTACATTTGTGTTAATTATAGACTATTAAAAAATTCTTGTGTCATTGACCCCTTCCTAAATCCATTCATTGATGAAGTCTTGGATGGAGTTGCAGGCTAAAAAATTTATACTTTTACTGATGGTTTCTCTAGATGCCATCAAGTCCAAATTAAAAAGGAGGACAGGCCTAAGACAACCTATAAATTATAATTAGGTTATTTCACCTATAATGTGATTCCCTTTGGGATCAATAATGTCCCTGATATATTCTCTAGAGTGGTCATCATCGCATTCAAGGATTTTATTCATAAGTTCCTCTAGGTGTACCTTGATGATTGGACTATGTATGGGCTTGTGAGAGACCATTATGATAAATTTCACCTCATATTTTAGTGGTTCCAACAACTAAAAATATCCTTAAACCTTAAGAATTACATCTTTGTGACACATTTTGTAACTTTGCTCAGGCACATCATCTACAAAGATGGTCTACTCATTGACCCCATGAAGATTGCTATTATTCTATACTCTAGACCCCTTCCACATAGAATACATTCACACCTTTCTTGTCCATTATGGATATTATAGAAAGTTTGTAAGGAGTTATGTAAATATTGAAGTGCTTCTAAAGGAGTTATGCAAAGATGTCCCATTTAACTAAAGTACAATGCAATAGGGTACCTTTGAAACTCTGAAGCTCAAGTTGGTTGGCATGCCTATCCTTCAATTTCCTAACTTGATGAATTAATTACACATCCATGTTAATACATTATGATCTATAATTGGTGCCATTCTGGCACAACCTATGGAAGGTAAGATGGATCATCCTATCTCTTTGACAAGTCATAAATTGACCCCAATAGAGCAAAATTACATAACTATTAAGCGTGAATCACTGGCCATGGTCTACACCCTCCATAAATTTAGGCAATACTTTTTGGTGACTCCATTCATATTTTTCACTAATCATGGGGCACTTAAGTACCTTTTGAATAAACCCATTATCCATGGGTGAATTTTTAGATGGATATTTCTATTTCAAGAATTCCAATTTTCACTTGTAGTAAAACCTAGGAAGTAAAATTTGGGACTAAACCATTTATCTCACATCAACTCTAGTGATGCAATAATTTGCATTGAATATGATATGCTATATTCATAATTCTACATAGTCTAACACATTCCAAAAGACTTGGAAGAGATAGCCACACTTCTAACATCTGGGTTTACACCCTAGACCATGATGACCAAAGAGAAGAAGTAGCTCACCATTTGTAACACCCCCTTTCAGAACATTAGTTGGGAGATGTATCAATTAAGTTTAGATGAATTCATATACTGATGTGTTTTGGAACTTAAAAGAGACTCTATTCTATGAGAGGTACATGAGGGGATCATAGGAGGCCATTGTAATAGAGATGTAATGAAACAAAGTGTTATAATTAGTCTTGTGGTAGCCAATCTTGTTCCAATATTCAAAATATTGTGCTAAGGCATGTGACATATGCCAATGCACATGGAAGCCAAACTAATGGGATGAGATGCCTCTCATCCACATTCTTTCCCAAGTGCCATTTGAAAAATGGGCCATTGTTTTTGTTGGGCCAATCACTCCCATAAAAATATGCCTAGGCATAAGATATATTTTGGTGGCCATTGATTATTTCATAAAGTGGGTCGAGGTAGTAACTACTAAGAACTATAGTACATTGATTCATATGGGAGAACATCATAGGTTGTTATGGGTTCCCACTCAATTTAAATAGCAATAGAGGAACACACTTCCTTAATAAAACTATGAAAATCCTATTAGCTAAGTACATGATGGTGCACCACAAGACCACCCCATATCATCCCAAAGAAAATGGCATAGATAAATAATTTAACAAGATATTGGGAACATGCCTCAAAAAATATGTGATGTTAGTCACAAATATTGGGATATTGAGTATCAACAGTTTCATGGGCATACCACATAACCTATAAGAGCCTAAACAAGGCTACACCATTCTAAGTAGTGTTTGGTGCAAAGGAAATTATAATGATGGAGTTATTGGTGCCATAATTGTTCATTTCATAAATTGGTCATTTGGATGACTAAGAATCATTGAGTGTGAGACTGGAGGACTTAGAATGCTTAGATGAAGTGTGTACCTAAGTAAGGTGCAGTCAATAGATAAAGAAGTCACACCATAAGTTGTGGCATGACAAGCATATTAAATGTAAGGTACTGAATGAAGGACCAATGGTCTTTATCTATTACTTCAAGTATCTTAAACACATAAGAAAGCTAAACATTAGGTGGTTGGGCCCATATTTCATCCATAGTTTATTGGAAACTTATGCATGCAAGTTGTGCATGTTATCAGGTGAAATGTTCCTTGGGAATTTCAACAGTAATATATTGAAGCCATATAGGTAATAATATGGTGCTTGAACCATCAAACACTAAATTCTTAATTATAATTTTTTTGTGTTATGCTGACCTAAATTACATTTGGTGCAAGCCAAACATTTCCTTATATTTTGTGATTATTATTCTTATAAAGTGAATAAGTGATGATTTTAGGCCCATAAGAGAAATATTCTAGCACTTCTACACATAATTCCATTTCGGTGAGTTGAGCATGGATGCTTTCCAAAGTGCTTGAGGCTAGACACCTATGTTTTTGGGTGCATGGAATTCACTAGACTTTGAACATATGAACACCAAGGGAGAAAGAGAGGTATAAAGGATGCTTATACATATAAGAAGAAATAAAAGTGTATAGGATGCTAGTGCACAATTGATAGAAAGAAAGCACATAATATGATCATGTGAAAGAGATCTAAGAGGAGATTGAAGCACTAAATGGCTAGTGTAAATGATTTATATGGGGTAGGATAGGCCAAGGCAAATAGATTAAAGTGTACATAAATCAACCAAGATAGGAAAGCACACTTAAAATGAAAGCATAATAGTCAAATAAGATAGAACCATGGAGATTGAGTGATGCACATGTGAGGAACTATGCCCAATTTACCATAAGGAAGGTGAAAGGTCATTCCAAGTAAACAAATCACAAGATAAAGATCATCAAGACAAGCTGGCATCCACATAAAGTGAGGTAGGAAGTGGTCATTTGAACTACATGTCACCTCACCAAAAATATCATTAGAAGAATTTATTGAGGTGATAGTGGAGGCACAAAGATCTAAATTAAATATGTGTGTGGTAGAGGATTTTCATGGATTTCATGGGTTTTAGTGAATTCCAATAAATCAAGGAGACATCACACCATTAACCACCTATAATTAAGAAGGCAGTTGAATTAAGGGTATAAAATAGTAAAGGGCCAACTAGTTTAGGTTACAAACCTCAAAATAATTTGTACTAAAAAATGTAGAATAATGAAATAGAGACAAACCATCAAACCAGAGCCAAAGAAAGAAAATATAACTATAGTGAGACCTTAAGTACCCACAGACACTAGAAGTGAACAATTGAATAGAGAGAGGAATTGTGTTTGATTTGAGATTGGGATAGAGAAGTGTCAAGCACAAATTATCTAAGAAATAAGGATAAGAAAACTATAATGATGTCAAGGCTACCATTAATGACAAGAGAGTCTTAAGATCCAAATTTTCAATCATAGATCTCATGACTATGAAGAGTGCTAACAAAAATTACAAGATTCAACAAAGTAAATAGATCATGCTTCAACACCAACATATTCAAAATTGGGAAGAAGCACATGATCTTTGGGTCTTCCTAGCACACCATGACTCCCTAGCATAGAAGTACCAAAACTTCATCTACCTCCCCACCTTCTCTTATAATTACAATACAAGAGTAATAAGGTGGTACACCTAGTATATCAAAGAATTTAGGGAAGAATGTTTCATCCTAGAATATCTCCCTTAAAACATGTTTGGAATGGAAACCTTTGCCATTATGAAACACTTTTGTGTATTACACCTAGTGATTATATATGGCAACTGATCTAGTTGGATGAAGCTCCCTATGCATTTTTTTGACAAATACTTTAGAGATGCACTTTTAATAATTCATAACATGCATTAGCTAGACATCTTAGTGAAAAGCATGGATTTAGAATAAATTAGGTCGTAGTACCAATACATGGACCTAGGAGGAAAATCAACCAAGGATGAGGAGGATGAATTGGATTACACCAACATCCATCCCCTCCAAAAGAAATTCATACTTGGGCACATCCACATGTTATATTATGAGATGAATCTAAGAAAGAAGGGCATGAGCACCAAGAAGGATGATGATATCCCTCTCTAGATCAATGATGAAGGGAAGCTAGTGCTAGTAGCATAGAAGAAGTCTCCCCAAAATAAGAAAAGGTAGATACTTGAGGAGATGTAAGAGTGCATCAGATTGAAGATAACCTTTGGTGATGAAACCACTCCCTTTGTACCAAATAAGAAGTGTGTGGAATTCACGCCATGGATTGCTTTTTCGAAGCTAAGGTAGAGGAAAAAGAAATCCAAGGGGCTAGTTACAATTACCATAATAACCTTGGTAGAGATGGAGGCACAAGATCCATACAAAGAATTAGAATCACAAAAGGCACATGAAGAGACTAAGGAGGAAGGAGGGATGCAAATTTACATCATCTAGGAAAAATTATTAAAATAAGAGCCCAGTGCCAAATAAGTTTAGGAGGTCCTTCAAGGTGGAACTACCACTACACTTAGAGAGGTAGAAAAGCTACCCAATACCTCATCCAAAGAGACCTCCACATAGCCTCCACTAACTAAGGAGGAAAAAATAAGCTAATGGAATAAAATAAGCCTCAATGAGGAAGAAATAGTTATTGAACTAGAATTAGTGACAAAAAAAGAGGCTATGAAGGCATCTGACATGACCTAGGAAGAGATTGATAAGGTCGAGGCTGAGGAAATAAAGGATGAGGAAGAAAAGACCTTAGAAATAATAAATAAGAGGAACGTAGAGAAAAATAAGGCTTGGGAAGAAAGGGACAAGAAATAAAAGGAAGAGAATAAGGTTACCATAAGCACAAAACTAATGGAGGAGGAAACATCAAAGACACCTAGTGCCCCCACTAACACAATAAAAGAAGTTGTAACATAGGCATACCCAAGTATTGAAGGGGTGATTGGAAAAAAGGAAGGAAATATTGGCACCTTAAAAGAGAAAATGGAGAGTACTAAAGAAACCTAGAAGAAATAAGAGGGTGAAACTAGTGTTGAGGTAGAAGAAGAAATAGAACAAGGGGACAAATCTGAGGAAGAACCCTTATTAGAACAAGATGAAGGAACCTCATAGGAAATTACTAAAGAGAGCACTATAAATAATGAAGAATAAGGAGAATAGATATATTTGGCCATCATTGAGGAAGAAGGTGATAAGATAAGCCTAAGGTAAAAGGCATAGAAGGGGTGGATCGATGAAGATTACTATATGTTTGAATACATGCCCCATGTAGCTACTATAACAAGGATATGCCAATAGTTGTCATTCATCTTTTGTATTTATATGGATGAGCCTCATTTTGAGGTGTCATGGAAGGACATAATGGGAGTGAAGGAACTAGAAGAAGGGTATGATTCTCTTCTTATAAACCCCCATGCAATGAACCCAATCAGGTCGGCCAACACACTCATCTAGATGGCCTCCGATGTAGTATAGAAGAACATTATTAATGATGTTAGAGATTCAATATGGAAGAAGATCATGATAAAATCATAAGAGTAAGAAAAGGCCATGAAATTCAAATTTCAAAAATTATCTAAGTGTATAGAGTAAGCCTATCCATCCCTCTTAGATGATGCGAACACTTTAAAGTTCTCAGAGGTTGACAAGGTGTGCATGTTAGTGGAGCAAATGCTCCCAAGGTTGAAGGTAGATGTGATGATAGAATAAGTTGAGGAACCATACACCACATTAAATAAAAATCTAGCTAAAAATATCAAAGAGGTGGAATACCTCTTCATGAAATTCAAGAGGGCACATATGCTACTGATGCATTCTTTTTTAGCTTCTCTAACCAATCATCAATCATATATACACATCTCAAAAAGGAAAAGTGGGAGAAGGAGGAGATGATATTTCAAGTGTAAACTATGATAAAATTAAATCATAGATAAATAATGGTAAAGGTTAATGCCTTGAGCACTCAAATCAAATAATAGGAACAAATCCTAGAAGCACTCTTTTGTGCCTTGTAAACCAAGGCTTGCAAATAATGAGAAATCATAGACAGAGGAGTGGTAAAATATAAGGCAAACCTTAAATCCTTCTAGAAGGAATTAGATAAGATGGATTACTCACACTTAGTGATACATTAATAGATATATACAAATCCATTGAGGAACTCAAGCTCACCATTAAGGGATTTAAGGACTTCAATATTGAACTAAAGGAGAGCATGTTAGAGTTCTACATGATAAGAGCATTGAAAGACTAGTCTGAGGTTGGACTAGAAATTTTGTATGGGGTAAATGTTAGGCCCCTTTTTTTATAATTATGGATCCATGAAAACTTAGTAGATATCTTGGTGTGAGGTGATCATTTGGAATGATTGTTATTCTAGCACCTTTTTTACCAATTATAGGAATACCCATAGATCTTGTGCTAGCTGGCAAGTAGTTACTTGGCACATTGATTTTGAAGGGCATCTTCATAAATGGTTACATATAGTGAATGGAGAATAAAGGGAACAAGGTGATGGAGCTAATGAAATGATCAACCAAGGCTCTATCTCAGCACCTAATGTGTACCCTCTACCCTAGAATGAAGATGATTATAAGTTATATAATGATAAATTTGAACAAATATACAAGATAAACAACTTTGAAATAGTTAATCCCTATAGAATTGGTTTTAAACTAGTAAATAAACTGCCACTCAAACTTAGGACTAGCATGGATGCCTTGGAGGCTCCCCATTATAGTGCCCAAGCTCACCTATGAGCCTCTAGGCCTTTAGTAGCTTTAGATGAGCATTTGTTATATTTTACTTATCATGTACTCTATTTATCCAGATAATGTTTAATAAAGAATGGTTTTTCAATTAACTAAGTATTGATTAGTATATATGGTTATGGTAGTGTTATTTGATTATGTAATGTTTTTAATAGTGGTAATTCTTAGCTTTAATAGATAAATGTTAAGTTCTAGTAAGCTTTCATTTCAATTCATTAATGGAATCTATGTATAATTGATGATGTCAGCATATTGTATAGAAACACTCTAACTATAAGAATTACCCCACAACAAGTGATGATATTCATGCCTAAATAACTAGCCTAATCATTAACCCTTAACATAAAATAATTCCCTTGACTCATCTTCATGTCAAATAGAGGTAAGACTAGTAAGACAAAATATTACACCCTTGAGATCCTATCAACAACCTAATATAGGTTTGTACTTATATGACAAGAAAAAGTTCCCTAAATAGGCTTCATACTTATAGATAGTTAGACCCCACCTAGAATGGCTTGCAAAAATTAACTTTCTAGCTTTGTTATTATAATGACCAAGTCCCCTAAATAATGAGTTATGCCATGGCATGACTAGCCCAACATGGGACCCAATTATTTCTCTATTTCACTTCAAGTGAGTGCATAAGCTTTGTGCCTTATATGAATTAATGTTGATGTAGTAGAGTGACAAATGTTGAGTGCTAACGTATTATTCTAGGTTTGTTCCTAGTTTTAACAAGTCTATAATTAACTTAGACAACTAACCCTTTTCTACAATATAGCCTACTAGGTTTAAATACATTTTTGTGCACCTTAACTTCTAAGTGATTGTTCATATACATAAGGGACTTAATCAAAAAAATCAAGACATAAATTGGAAATTAACTAGGCTACCCTTATTTTCTATATATATTTGGATCCAACTCTCTTTCTCCTCCATGAACTAACCTAAAATTGATAGCCTTCCTAAGTTTTCCAGGTAAATCTATGAACCTGATGGATAAATGAGCTATTTTGTGCCTTTTTTGGCTCTATAACTTCTTCATTTTAATGGATTAGGGTTTGAGGGATCTAAGAGGAGACTAAGAAAGTCTTGAGAGTTGATATTTAGAATAAAACATTTCAACTAGGCTTCTACATGCCTATTTTCTTCAAGAAACTACCTATCCTACCTTATTGAACTCCTGGAGATGATGAACCAAGTGATCATGGAGTATTTACTACCTTGATTAAGGTAAAACAACATGCCAAGATATTTCTCACCCTTATTTCTATACATCCTTCTCATTATATCTTTCTCAAACATTAAAAAGATGAGTGAGAAATTAAAAAAGGCATTTCAATGATTTAAAAGTAGTATTAAGACATTTTGAGTAAGTTTTGCAAACAAGTAGTAGTATCATGACCTCCCACAAGTGTTATATGATAAAATATATGACAATTCAATGACATAGACCCTCATATTTGACCCTTTCTTAGATAATCATATTAAAAAATTGAAATAAGTAATGCAAGACAAGGTAAAATAGCCTTAAACTTTCAAAAAGTATCATAATCTCTCCAAAATACTTAAAATGCAATGCTATGAACTTACTAGTTCTAATCCTTGGTTTATTTTCTCAATTTAGAACATATTTATCCTTGAAGGGTCACCATTATTCTTCTTTGATCATGGTTCAAGATTGACCTTGAATTCACATTCAAACCTTAACTTTGTCAAACTTACTTTAATATATGTTAAACACATGAAGGAGACCATATTGAATGACCTTGATGGCAAGACTAGGTGACTTGACCTTATTTTCAACTAGACCATCCTAGAATACTTTGAAAACTACCAATAATTTACACATTACCTATCATATTGAGACCAACCATGACCAATACAATACCTTTATGATGGATATAAACAAAATTAAAATAATCAAGACCAATGTTTTCAATGATAATCATTAATGATGGTCAATTTTGGCTAACATATTTGGTGACATCTTATGATTGCATGCTTATTATGCATCAAGAATAGTGGCCTTGATCATCCATCGGGATACGGGGTAATGAATTATACTTTAATTAAATTAAAAATAAAACTTAAACTTGATATAATCCTTGAAACAAACTTAAACTAAATAAAACTCAATACATGCACCCCACACACACGTGTCCTAAGATACTTGGAGGAAGGACAACAATACAATGCAAGAAAATAACATGTGCTCTAAGCACTTAGGAAAAAAAACCTATTTTAGTATGTACAAAGCTAATAAACTAACCTTATCATCATGGTTTCAAATGTATCCCATTTATTGTGATACTCAACTCTTCTCTATTAAGCTTTGCAAACTGAAAGGCATTATGTTATTTGAAACCAATGATAACATAGAGCCCACTCCACAATGTATCAAATTTGGTATGCTTAACAAGTTTAGACCTATACTCATCACACTCAATACAATACCTCCTTATTGATATGCTCTTGAAACAACCCTCATATCAAAGGTATTATTCACTTAGGATTGATGGCATTATATGGTATTCATAGCATGATTTCTTATCTCTTCCCAAGGCCATCAATTTTATTAATCTTATTTACATGGGATCATTCTCCATCATCTCAAGTTGATGAGATAACTCTATATCTATTAATTCAAGTGAAATAGGTATCTTGACATCTCTCCCATAAACAAGCATGTTGGGTGAGTTACCAATATCCCTATTGGGTGTGATTCTATTAGCCCATAGGGATGCCCTCAACTTGGTGTGATAAGATATTTGATTGTATTTTACTATCCTCTTAATGATTCTAATCAAATTTTTGTTGGTGGACTAAGATATACCATTCCCTTGAGGATAGTAATTAGAATAAGATATTAGATAAATTCCATACTTGAGATCCCACTCAATTATTCTTGCACCACTAAATGTCATTGCATTATCATAAATTATTGTTGAATAAATCCTAAATCTAGTCACTAGGCCTTCGTATAAGTCAAGAAATAAATTTTTATTAGCCTCCTTGAGAGTTATTATTTCCACCCACCTTGTGAAATAGTCAGTGGTTTTAAGCACCCATTTATGGCCAACACTTGAAGGGAGGTTGATCATACCAATGAAATAAAGACCCTATTTCATGAACAGTTGATCAAATTGAATAGGATTGAGAAGAAAGGATGAAATCCTCTATTTACCTATGAAAAATGTACACTTTTAACTTCTCCTTACTGATGCAAATCCTAGGCCTATAACTTATTATCCATGACTTTTATCTTCATTCTTATGACACCTCACTATCTTGACTCTCTTCCTTATATGGCTTTTTCAATCTTCACTAATCTTAATAGCCTCCTTATGTATGAACCTATATAATAAACACCTCAGTATCATTTCTAACTTGTATTTATACCTCTCATAAACCTCTCATTCATACACTCAACTCATTCCATCCATTAATTCCTCTCTTCTCTTTTTTACTCATTCACTAGCTACACATCTTTTTAAGGATCAAAACACTCAAATCTTGTTCTAGATCTCATGTATACATTATTTCAACATGGATGAAATATATATGGAATAAAACACTTGTTTCAACTCATTTGAAACTCTATCTCATCCTTCACTACCTCCTACACTTCTTAAGCTCTCAATCGAGTTCCCCTCCTTGTAACCTTTTTTAAGGAAAATTTATTTACTTAAAATAATATATAAATGATACAAAATATTTAGTCCCATATTTTGGCATCCTCCATCTACATATTTATTTCCAAGAAGTTTCATCACTTAACTCCTTATGCGCATACCCTTTCCTTTGTAACCATTATACAAATTAGGCCTCCTAAAGGACAAAGTTTCCTTGTTTGACTTAACTACATAGCCTCTATAAAAAACAATTCCATATATTGATAGCCTTTTCCACCACACAACTTCTAACCAAGTTTCATTTCTTAACTCTTCATGCATATCCACTTTTTTATTACCTCTACTAACTTAATTAGGTATCTAAGCCTAATTACCTTGACACAGGCTAGTAGACCCTCTGTACAATGTCATACAAGTCCAAAATCTCCATAATTTTCTAGTCCACATTATATTATGTAAAATGAACAAGTTTCATAATATTTCAACAATGTAAACTCTTGATATTCCACTTTATTTATTTAAACCCTAATCTAGGTTAACATAGACTACAACTAGTCCATGTGGTTTTAAATGAACCTAGAATGACTTTTGAACAATATCTGATGATGTCATGACTAGGATAAGGACTGTCTTGGTTGTCTTAAACACTTCTGATGACTAATATCTCTTTATAAACTCTCAAAAAAATAAAATAATCATTTAGATAGTATTTTGAAAATATAGTTTGACTATACAAATTAACACAGAGGTAAGTTTCTATCACTAGGCTCCCATATGGGCTAATCCTAAAACTAAAATTCTAATCCAACATACTCCCTCTCCATAGTATCAATACAAACTTTGGCATTCCATATCCATGCATAAAATTACCAAATGTGATTAACCTTACTTGATTTTCTATGTGAATAGAGCCTTCAATGAGTGTAAATATTAGTTTTAAACACTATCAATGAAACTCTCAAACTCTTGTATATATAACTATAATATTAAAATATTAGCATACACTTGTTATTTTATTCTACACCCTTGCTCACTAATAACACTTTCTTTATTTGTTTTCTTGGCTTCAAATAGAGACATAGAGGATTCTAAAATCATATTCTCACATACACTTGTAACCATCATCAAAACACCTTAACAAGAGTCAAGGAATCTTTACTTAACAATATAATTTATCATACAATAATTTTCATCACAATACCTTAAAATATCCCTATACACTATTCTCTTAGATTCAATGAACCATACATAGAATTCTTTTCATAAACCTACAAGACATAATTCATTGCAAACTTAAAGTTACATCATAATATTTCAAGGGATTAAAGGATTTACACACATAAATTACATTCCCAAAATGAAACCAACATGAATGTACATAGGAATATATTTCAAACATTATAACTTTTATTGATTCCATCTCTTTACACTATGAACTCTGTCAAAATGGATAAAATATAGAGTTATTTTATTTTCATTCATTAATTAATTCTCTTCCATACCTCTACCTCCTACCAACCTCACACTGACCCATCAATGAGTATACCACCTTTATTTCTTTCTAAAAACTCATTACATTCTTTACTACATACAAGGGAAACTTCCCTACATTCAAGGTCACTTCACTCAAGTGAGAAGTTATATGATAACATTTATATTATCATTAATATTCTCTATATCATACATGTATAAAAAATTATACACCCTATTAAGACCATATATGACCTTATACTAACATCTTACATACCTTACATTTCATGACAACCTTAAAAACACTCTCAAACTCTCATATAATATTCAAATTGGCCCTTTTGGCAGGAAATTGCCAAAGGGATACTAAAAGAGACTAAAGACTCTTTCAATCACTCAAATACATTCCAAAGGATATTTTGATACCCCAAACACATGCATAAAAAATATAAATCTAGTCATGACAAAATTTTCATTGTTTCCTTTGATTCCCCTATAGCATACTTCCCTTGAGGGAAAGATTTGAGCTCCAGCTCAAATAGTTTGGTTACCCTTCTTCCTTGCTTTCCAATTCCTGATCTTCTCTCTAAATTGAATTTTATTTCCATTTTTATTTTTTCCTTATTTGAGTTTATCCAAATTTATTCTTTATCTTTGCCTTTTACTCTTCATCTTGTCTTGCCTTATGAAGAAGTCTTCCTTCATCCTCATGTAATGTATTGGTTTGTCTATGTCCTATTTTGTTTCACTATCCATGGCCTCCACCTTTTTTTTACTTCACATAATATGCCACTTTTTATACTATGTTCATATCAACTACATATACTTTTTTTTGACTTGACTCTTCTTTATCCACTTGTTGATTCCTTGAAGTCACTCTTTACCAATGTATCTCTACACGTTTTTCATGCTCCTCTTCTATAGTTGCACTTACTCTTTATCTATTTGAATTATCTTCATATATTTTTTCATTTCAATGACCTTACATTATTCATCATTACTTGTTCCATATTTGATTTCTTGGTCCACATATACCTCTTCTTTAGGGTCATTTTTGTGAGCTTCTTGACTATCCTTGCTTGCCTTCAAATCTGACCAAGCAACTGTTGCAATTATCTAATTTTATGGAATTAATAAATTATTTATCAACTATATTTCCTCTCTCTTAGAGATATCTTCTATTTATTAAATTGCTTCATCAAATCTTGGCACTATTTTCCATATTTCTCTTTTTTTACTTCAAGTCCAAGATGCTCCTCATCAACCTTATAGACTTAAAATGACTCCTCTTGCCTTAGCAAATCCCTATCAATTATATCATTTTTAGATATAATTTAAACATATTATTATAGATTTAGATTAGTAATTTCAAACATATTTTTCCATTTATCATCCTTTCTAACAAATAGCTCATTCAATGCTTCCTTATACATGTCATCATAAACAATCTCCTTACCTTTATTTTATCTTGGAATTTATAGGGACATGTCTTATTCATCATGATTAATCACAAAATTATTTATTTCTTCCCTTTTACCTTTGGGGACCTCTACTTTAATTTGCATGTGTTTATCTTGTCTTGGACTCCATTGACTTGTTTGTTCATACTAAAATTTTCTTACTTTCTTTGTTGGTCCTTTGCTTGTATTTATACCATATGCTTCTATTTGATGAATATATTCTAATATTACTTTTTCAAATATTTTTTAGACACAATTTCATCCTATATCCATGATATTTTTTTAAATTTTTTGGCCTACACTTGTCCTTGTTCCTATCAACTTGTCTATGCACCTTTTCATTATTATTTGTAATATCAATAAAAAAATCATAACTATCATTTACCTTCTCAATAATTTGTAGTTTTATTTGATTTTCCTCCATGTTATTTTAATTTTAAATCTCTCTCATGTGTCTATATTTCACTTCTTTTTCCTCTATGCTCTCTAAGGAATCAAAGAATTCTGACTTAGCTTCTGTCTCTTTATGGACTAGTTAGAAATATTTGACATTATCATCTTCTTCACCTTTGACCTTTTCATAATACTTTTCTTCCTTATATACAACATAAACTTTTTCCTTCTTATTTTCACACTCATCTCTATGCATGGGTACTTTTCTTATCCTATTTCTTGTAACACCTTGCTCATGAATATATTCATACCTAAAGATATAAACTCAAATATAATGTTAAATAGTAAAATAAGAGACCATAATGTCCCTTTGGGTGCCTCCTATATGGGCACTCTCCTCTTATTTATACTTTATTATTCAAGTGATTCCTTTGGAACTTCTCTCTCATCTTCCTTTAGGTTCTCCATTATGAGAACACTTTTCACTTCTTCTCCTTCATATTTCTCATTTGGCAACTTACATTGCTTCAAACTTCCATGGCCACCTATATTTTTATTTTCTCAAGACATTCATATTATTCCTTTTCTCTCTCATTAGTAGCTCTATTGTCCACTTCATTATCTTTTTCATAACCCATCCAATCAATGGGTTTCCTTCTTTCTTTTGTTTGTTTTCTATCATGAGTATCAATTGATCTATAATCTTGAGACCTTGTCTCAAGTCTCTTGTTTCCTCATTAAACATTATCTCTCTTATATCTTATTTCATATTATTCTCATGGAAATTATTCTTGGACATGTATTTCATCTTGAGTTTTGCATTATTTATTTTCTCTCTACAAGTGTCTTCTACATTTATTCCATTTATTTGGTACTTCACTTGAGTACCATGCTGGTCTGCACTTGAGACCTTGTCATATCTTGTCTTCATTTGGAACCTTTCTTCTAATTTTACCACACTTGAAACATACTTCCTCTTTTGATATTATTCTTGATCTCTTTTCATACAAGCCTCAATGACCTTAGGCCTCATCTTAACCTTTTCCTAATAACTTCTTGATTTTCCTTTTATAGGTTCTAATTTACTTCAATTTCAATAACTTTACACTTTACTAAAATAAAAAAACATAATATACCTTGACTTGAGTCCTCATAGTCTTTGTACTTACTTATTGGTGTTAAATATCTCTCATATTCTTCATTACTAGCTATACTTCTCATTTTCCCCCTTGAATACCTTTTTACTATCATATTCTCTCATACCTCTATCTCTTTTATTTTCTCACTTATTTATCAATATTTATGCCTGCAATGTTACTATCTCCTCTCCTTTTAGTGATTGACTCTCTTAGCTTGGATTCTATTTACCTTCCACCTCTACCTATCTTTTCTCTCAAACTTTGTCATTTATCAGTCTCAATATCTATCAAAATTTATTTTAAAATATTCTTGAAATATTTCCATTTCCTATAATATTAACAATGAGAAATAGCCAACATATCACATACCTTTATGTTACTAGTACTTGTGTGTTTTCCTTAACTATAGAATATTTATCTTGATGTGATACCAAATGATTTAGATCCTAGGCTTATAACTTATTATCCATAACTTTCATATCTTCATTCTTATGACGCCTCACTATCTTGACTCTCTTCCTTCTATGGCTCTTTCACTCTTCACTAGGCTTACTATCCTCCTTATGCATGACCCTATTTATTAAAAACCTTTGTATCATTTCTCAATTGTCTTTAGACCCTTCATAAACCTCTCATTCATACACTCAACTCATTCCATCCATCAATTATTCTATTCTTTTTTTTACTCACTCACTAGCTACATATCTCCTCAAGGCTCAAAACCCTTAAGTATTATTCTAGATCTCATGTATACATTATTATAAAATGGATGAACTATTTAGGACATAAAACACTTGTCTCAAATCATCTCAATCTTTCTCTCATCCTCAACTACCTCCTACACTTCTTAATCTCTTAATTGAGCTCCCTTCCTTGTAGCCTTTTTTTGGAAAATTTCCATACTTAATGTATAAATGATCCAAAAGATCTATACCCAGATTTGTGCACCCTCTATCTCCATATTTAGTTCCAAGAATTTTCATCACTTAAATACTTATTCAAATACCCTTTCCTTTATAAATGTTTGACCAGTTAGGCCTCCAAAAAAAAAGCTTCTTTGTTTAACTTAAATACATAACCTCCATACAAACTAATCCCATATATTGGTACCCTTTTCCACCACAAAAACTTCTCACCATGTTTAATTTCTCAAATCTTCATGCATATCCACTTTCTCATTACCTCTACTAACCTAATTAGGTCTCTAAGCCTAATTACCTTGACAAAGGTTGGTAAACCCTCTATACAGTGTTGTATAGGTCCAAAATATCCATAATTCACTAGTCCACATTATATTATGGAAAATGAACAAGTTTCATAATATTTCACCAATGGAAACTCTTGATATTCTACTTTCTTTATTTAAACCCTAATCTAGGTTAACATAGACTACAACTATCCCAAGAGGTTTCAAATGAACCTAAAATGATTTTTGAGTAATATCTGATGATGTCATGACTAGGATAAGGACTGTCTTAGTTTTATTAAACACTTTTAATGACTAATATATCTTTATCAACTCTAAATAAACTCAAATAATCATTTAGATAGTATTTTGAAAATATATTTTAACTATACAAATTAACACAATGATAAGTTTATATCACTAGGATCTCATATGGGTCTAATCCTCAAACTAAAATTCTAATCCAACATACTCCATCTCCATAGTATCAATAAAAACTTTTAACTTCCATATCCATGCATATAATTACCAAATGTGATTAACCTTACTTGATTGTCTCTATGAACAGAGCATTCAATGAGTGCAAATGTTGGTTTTAAACACTATCAATGAACCTCTCAAACTCTTTTATATATAAATACACTATTCAAATATCAACATACACTTTGTTATTTTATTATACACCCTTGATCACTAAGAACACCTACTTTATTTGGTTTCTTGGCTTTAAACAGAGACAAAGGATTCTAAAATCATATTCTCATATATACTTGTAACCATCATCAAAACACCTTAAAAAGAGTCAAGGACTCTTTACTTAATAATAAAATTTGTCATATTATAATATTCATCATAATAACTTAAAATATCCTTCATTATACACTATTCTCTTAGATTCAATGAACCATACATATAATTCTTTTCATAGACCTACAAGACACAATTCATTACAAACTTAAAGTTACATCATAATATTTCAAGGGATTAAAGGATTTACACACATAAATTACATTAAAAAAATTAAACCAACATGAAGGTACATAGGAGTATATTTTAAACATTCTAACTTTTATTGATTCCATCTATTTACATTTTGAACTCTATCACCATGCACAAAATACATAGTTCCTTTCTTTTCACTCATTTCTTCATTCTCTGTCATACCTTTGCTTCCTACCAACCTCAAAATGACCCATAAATGAGTCTAACACCTTTCTTTCTTTCCAAAAAATTGTTACGTTCTTTACTACATACAAGTGAAACTTACCTACATTCAAGGTCACTTCACTCAAGTGGGCAATTATATCATGACACTTAGCTTATCATTCATATTCTCTATATCATGCATGTAGAACACTTTAGACACCCTCTTAAGCCCATATATGACCTTATACTAACATCTTACCAATCTTACATTTCATGACAACCTTCAAAACACTCTTAAACTATCATATAATATTCAAATATTTAAATTGGCCCATTTGGTGGGAAAATGTGAAAGGGATACTAAAAGACACCTAGATATTCTTTCAACCACTCAAATACCTTCCAAAGGATATTTTGAGACCCTACACACATGTATACCAACTAGACATCTACTCATGAAAAAAAAATCATTATTTTCATTGATGCCACTACATCACTTACCCATACATAAAAGTCCTTAAAAAAGCTAGGCCAATAGTACCCAAATCTCAATACTTTTACTATTGTGGTCTTAGGTGCAAAGTGACCTCCTATTGGTCCATCATGGAATTACTCTAACAAATTATCAATCTGATTAATTTCAACACATCTCAATAATACCCCATTAAGATATTTTATAAATAGAACTCTATCCATAAGAACATAAGGGATGGACTGTAATCTGAAGTACCTTCTTTTTGCTTGATCCAAGCATATAGGATACTCACCTATTTGAAGAAACATTACCATATCTTGTGTCTAACTTAGATGAGATGAAGATAGAATTATATTGGAATCATCTTTCAATTCCAAAATAGCCTTTTATTCTTATTTAAGGACTAATTCTAAGTGTTAACATGTCCCTCTTCCTCTTATCAGTTTGGTAGTTGTGATCTCTACATCATACTCCATGAACTTGGATATCCACCCATGACATATATTTTGTTATTAGAAACCATATGACTAAATTTATTAAGGCTAATTATAACTACCTACACTTACTCTCAATAAAGGTATACCTTTCTTCATAACCTTCTAGCCCTTGACTAAAAAAGGCTATAGGCTACTCAAAACCTTCACTATTATATTGTATCAACATGGATGAGATGGTGTGAATGTTATCAAAAGATTACAAGAATAAATCTTTTGAGAAATCAGGATTGATCAATGTAGGTGCTTGTGTAATGGCTTTCTTAATAGTCTCAAAATTATTTTTTCCTTATTTGGTCTAATTAAAGACTTGTTGCTTATTCAACATGGCTGTAATAGGCTTCACAATGTTGGAAAAACCAAATATGAACTTTCTAAAAAACTTAATTTTCCCAAGAAATTTTGACAAACCTTTCTTATGATTAGGTAAAGATAAAGCTAATATGGCACTCACCCTTTCAGGATCTATAACAATCCCATACTTTGAGAAAATGTGGCCTAATAACTTACCCTCATTAACTACACAAACACACTTCTTGGGGTTTAAACAGATCCCATATTCCATACATATTTCAAAATCAATCTAAGATGAACCAGATGATCACTAACATTCTTTGATAAAATTATTATGTCATCAAGATATATTATCACCATTTCATTGATCAAGCCTTGAAAATCCATATCTATGGCTATTTTTAATGTATCCCCTACATTAGATAGATTAAATTTCATTATTTTATAGGCATATGTACCCCATACAGTATTGAAGGCTATTTTATATTGATCTTCTTCTTTCACCAAGACATGATTGTAACCTGAATAGCCATCCAAGAGAGAGAAGCCTTTAGCTCTTGTAACCACTTGAAGAATTCTATCTATGAAGGGTAAAGGTTAATTATCCTTTAATGATACCCTATTAAAATCTCTAAAATCTACACATAATATAATCTCTCCACTCTTCTTTCTCATAGGGACTAGATTAGCAACTCATGAAGAGTGTTTAATAGGGAATACAATTATTGACTCTATCAACTTAGTTGACTTTTTCCTCATTAGAATCTAAACTGTAAGATTAATATGTCTTTGTATTTATCTTATAATATTATAATTTGGATCAAATTACATGGTATGTTGGGATAATCTATTATCAAACCCATTAATATCACTATATATCCAAGCAAAGATATGGGAAAATTCTCTACACAACTCAACAAATGCAGATCTATTAGTTAAAGTACATACCTTTCCAAGATTAAGAATATTATATTTGAATATGGACACACTTTAATGATGTTATTATTTGGTAGACATTCTCACTTTCTCCTTTTTCATTTGATCACTCTCACTAAATATGTTCTCAGGAGTTACCAGCCCTTTGGGAAACTTATTGGATCTCAATTGCATAATCTAATGTCCATATTGATGCTACAATTTAGATTATATTTTACAAAAAATCTCAAATTATTATTTAATTAAACATGTTATTTTATTATCACACTCAAAAAATTTCCAATTGACATCATTATCTAGTATTGATGGTCTGACTACCCGCTTGATATGTAGATGAGTTTTTGAGTTCTTAAAACCATTAGGAATGTCAAATTGAGATCATATTAAGTCTAACCTATCAACATGTTGATTTTATTCTCTTAGAACTAATTTTATGTTAAAGGATTCAAAATATTAAATAAGGTCCCATACCCTATTATTGTAAGACTTCAGCAATGGATTATTGACATCACTATTACCTTCCACTTGATGGACTACTAGCTCACTATCTCCAAAAACTTTTAATTATTTCACTCCTTTCTTTCTTGCCCATTGAATCCCATGTATAATATCCTCATAGTTAGTTTCATTATAAGTGAATTTAAATACAAAATAGTATTTCTCATTTCAAGGAAAAACTAACATTACACTTGACCCTTCTCCATTATTACTTCTTGAACCATAAAAGAACAACTTACATAAAAAATCATTATATATACTTGAATTAGAAATAGCTGGTATGGATGTACCATATTCATGAAAATAATAAACACCTAGACTAGATTATTCAACACCTCTATATGGATCATACTCATGGTTTTTTATCCCCACTCATCAAGGAAAAGATTTGATATGTCTTAAAAGAGGTAAAACTAGTTCTTGATCATTAGGATGATCCTCTTCATTAATGATGGTGTAGTTCAAATTCAAGATGTTTAGCTTGTATGGATCAAGATGAAATTTAGATATAGATTTATATATGATTGTAACTTTAGTATCATATCTAGTTCTAAAATTCATATATGACCAATCATATGATAAATATCCACCAATCTTGGTTGTGAAGTCTCTTAACAAACATAGAGTAAAGTAGGGTGTCAAGTACACTAAAACAAAATCTTGAGCGATAAAAAATTTGGGACAAGAATGAAGAGTAAGACTCAAACCTTTGATCACACCCATGGTCTTGGTAGTTAGACCATATAATTGTAAGACACATTTGGTATTAGGCTCATACATTAGGCCCAACTAATCATCTATTTGTTTAGGTATCACTTAGCTACTTACCCCATTATCTATCATGTAATTATGTACTAGGTAATCTCCAATGATAATAGAAACATAAAAGGGAGGTAGTTTACAATCCTTTCTTGGATACCCACTAGTAGGTATAGGTGTGTTTATTAAAATTGAACTCTCTTGTATTGATAATGTCTTTAAAAGGCTAAGTTTTGATACATCCTATTGAAGTATCTCCCTTTGGCCAAGGAGAGCCAATGCATCCCACATAGGAATACTGACATTCAACCTCTTCATTTGGTCCACAATGTTGAGGCAAGAGATGTTAACCCTTAGTTGTCTTCTAAGAGATGTCATACTATTTTGAAATTGCATAGACTAAGGTATAAAATAACCTATTACATTATGATTTTTATTAGTTTCTTGGCCCTTAAGATTTGTATTAACCTCTCTTGTTCTTTGATACATAGTGGCTACACTCTTACCTATCTATTGAACATCATTAATTGCTCTAATTTTGGATCTTGTACTGACTGATATGGAAGTATTACCATTCTTACTTGTGCCTCCCAATTGATTGAATATATACCAATCTTCCTCTTTCCAATTTACTAATGTAGCATTAGATGGAAATTACTCTCCATTTATCCTTTTAAGATGAGGAAATTCAACTTGTGTCATAGAAAGAATTATTCCATTTTGTGTCATACAATCTTGATTAAACACCTCATTCTAACTAGAAGACTAATTATGAGGCTAATCCCAATGATAAAACTAGTAATTCTCTTATATAAAGTTGTTCTAAGTAGGTACTAGAGCTCTATAAGTGAATGTGGCATTTGGATTGTAGCTATTATATGGTCTAACATTGGTAATCTATCTTTGCCCTTAAAAATTAGATTAAAAAGGTGGTATATTTGGTTAATTGAAATGATAGGACTAATATGGAGATTGATAAGGTCTATGATGTTAAGGCATATACCTCTCAAGTGACACTAACATATTACTTTGGGATTGATAAATATTCTCAAGATTGTTTATTTATCAACTTCACTAGGAGTAGTTTGCTCATCATCAATAAGTGTGGGAATGGTAGCAAGAGTTAGTGTATGGGGATATATATCAGGAAAAAATGGCATGGGAGGTCTTTTGGATATCTTTCCAAATTTTATGAGGTTATTTTTGGCCTTGATGACAACATCATAGGCTTTAGGTAAGGTCTCTCCTCCCATAGATTGTATCATAACAACTATGTCATTATTCAAGGCCTAGAGATAGTAGATAAAAATATAGTTTGGATTAGATCTCACAATAGTTATGATGCTATCCCATGTCTTTTGGAATGTATAATTTAAATATTTCATAAAATTTTGTGGAGATCTCTTGATAGTGGTTAATTATTCATATAGAGATAAGTGATCACTCTTGTCTTCAAACCTCTTACTCAACTTCTCTCCAAATTGGTCCTATGAATAAATGGAATTAGGAGATAATGTCCTATACCATTCCAAATATTTGACCTTAAATTATATTTACAATAGCCTAATGGACACATTATCTTGAGTGATATTGTGAATACTAAAAAAATTAGACATATCTCTAATGTGTTGAATGGGAGTAATGGTGTCTTCTCCACTAAAGTATGGGACACTCTTGAGAGATTACATAGGGATATCATCACATATTTCAAGGTTTATATGGGATCCACCATTGAAATCAACAATGGGAAAGTTTTTAACCATCTTTCTATCTTTAGGAGAGCTTAGAGTGTAATAAAAATGGATATTCCTTCTGGGAGTCTTGGTGTAAGGGGTATAATAAAGTAATCTCTTTATCTTGACTAAAAATGAAGGTAATTCAAAAAAATCAAAAGGAATGACTTTTTCACTTGACCTTTTAGTCACATTTGGAATGAAAATTGGATACTAGTTTGCAACCAAGAGGTGAAAACTTACTAAAGTCTCCAGATGCTGCATGAAGGAGGTTATTACAGCTACAAAATTTTCAATAACAACATTATTCTTAGACAAAATTATTGAAACTTAGTCCCACTAAACATGCTATAACTATCATAAATATAATTTTCACCCCTAGGAAGGTTGTTCAAGCCTTCCTAACTAGATGATAGCATGGAATCAATTATAGGCTATGGGTGGCCTAATTGGTGAAGTGAATCTATATATTGGGATATCTACCTTGATGATTCACCCAAAACTACAAATAGCATATTGGAATTACAAATAAAAGGGATAGAAAAGGACTAGAACTAGTAATAAAACATGGAGGTAATGTACCAAATATAATTCATTCTACTTGTCAATTATTACACTATGAAATATAAGATTACAATATGATTTTCACAACTTAAAGATAACTCCTCCCATGTAATTTTTTCTATATGAAGGATATGGATAATATGATATCTAAGGTGATTAATCAAGAGGACTAAAGGAAGACACTAATGATATTTTGACACTTGAACTCATAAAACCATATAATACACTTCATATGACCTATGGAAAGATAAATAACTCACATAGAGGCATGGATGGAAAGTACAAATGCAAGGAAGTAATAAAACTATCATTAACATTCATCAATAATTCATTTCAAATTCACTAAATACAAGACTAAGAAGATGTAATTCAACTTGAATTTTATTTCTAAGGCAATTATAAGTATCAAATTTTGTAAGTATTTTCCATACACATTTAGAGGTTACATTCAATGCCTTACAAGGCTTTATTTATAGAAGAAGAGAAATAAAGGTAGGAAAAGAAGAGGATTCATGAACTATCTATCATGATCAAATGAGTTAAAAAATAGAAATAAGACTACACCAATATTTCTAAGAATGTGTTTTCATATTATTTATTATCATTCTAGGATATGTGTTGATGAAAATCTTCATGAAAATTGGTGTAGGAGGTCATCTTGGTAGTTTTGATGCTCTTCAATCTAACTTCCCTCCCAAGAAGTTACACCTATAATTATTTGAGGGTAGTTACAAGTTATTCATTTGACACTTGGCATATTTGATAAAATTATACACCCACATTTCCCTTTGTAATACTTCTTCATCTTGTGAGAGTTACATTTGAGCTTGAACTTGATGGCTTCCTCTCATGCCTTATCTTTTATATCAAAATCTAATTTTCAATTAAAATATAGTATTTTGCCTTAGAGACCTCAAAAATGGTTTTTTTCTTCAAGGAATGTACCATATTAGTTATTAGATTCATTTTTCAAGCATTACAAGCCATATTTCATAGTAGTCTTCACATTTATGTGATAAGAAAAAGGCAATGAACCTTCATGACATAGGAACTTCAAGTAGTTTTAAAGTCTATGGAGTTATTATATCTATTTCATGATCAACCAAGATTTCATATATGCCATTATATTCTTAACAAGATAATTTTAAAACCCCTTTTACATTTGAGGTCTTGTAACTGGTCTACAACCTTACATTCTTGAGGCCATATTGGTCACCTTTCATTATTTAAGCCTACTTGACCAATTAAAGCCTATGTTATCACTATGTAAGATTATAAAATTAATTTTATAGAATAAAAAAACTTATACCTTGGATCAAGGAAACCCTACAAATATTTAGGAGGACTTGTTGATCTCAAAACCTTGAAAATAAACTCAATAAGGATATTCTTAGGCCATTTTCTATACATCCTTAGCTCACATGTGATAATATTATACTCTATAATATATATATGGGAGGAATATAGATAATAAAATTGTTTTTTAAACCATTTAAATCCATTTTGGGCACTTTTTGAGCTGATCTCCTCCATTGGGTCTTGTTCAGGGTTTATCAAGGGTTTTAGAGGCACTAGAGGTCTTAATGATAGTTCATAAAGATGTGGGATTTAATGTATGAAATAATACCATTAATATCATTTATCAAATCATCCATTACTTCCATAATGTTATCATTATCCCATGTACCTCCTCATATAAGTTCATGCATACTAAAAGTCACCTTCTTTGGTACTGTAAGCCTGAATGTGCACTCAAGAGAGGTTATCTGGCAAGATAGGTTATGAAAAGGATTTTTTGAGTTTTAGTCATATAATTTATGTATTTTAAACTAAAATTTTTATGAAAAAATAGTTTTATAAATGAATTATCTCTTTAAACTCACTATAGTCTGAATTAACCCATTATTAGGGTTTGGGGACAATCATAGGTAACTAACCCTAATAGAATTTTTTAAGCACTTTATCTCTTTATTAATGAGCTAAAAATTCATAGGATATTATTAACATGTCCCATTAATATATTAATACTCTTAAATCCTCAAAACACCTCAAATATTTTAAGTTTCTTCACTTTTTTCATGCATAGGCCTATAGGTGCATATTAGGCCTTCTTAGGTGTTAAGACTTGAGGTTGAGCTCATTTTAAATCAATTTGGTCTTATTTAATAGTTATATTAAGTATAAAAACCTTTATCACATTATATTATACCTCAAAAACCTTTTATCACCTCAACCAACAAATCACAAGTATGATTTTGCTCTTATCTAGTTATGACAGGCCTGTATGTGTACATTAGGCCTAGAGCTCTCTTTTTATTGTGATTTGTACTCTTTGAGACTATTTTATCCATTATGAACCTATATATAATGTTTTAAAATATTTAAATATCCCATATAAGTACATAAAAGAGTCAAATTGAGTTGGATGTTTATAATAAACCATCACAATCAAGTTCTTGTCCACACACAATCCATTTGGTAGGGTGTCTACTTTTCATATGAATAAATACATATATCCTCATGTATCACATTATTAACCCAAATAAATAAATTAATTAATGGTACAACTTTAATTTAATATACATGTTTATAACAATCATAAGGAGGATAAACTGATCTCATATTGGCTTCTTCAAGATGAAACTCAAAATCATCATTACCTTCGTAGGTCTTCGATAGGATTAAAACACTATTTAGTTAAAGAAAAAATGTGCCATAATATATTTTCAAAAAATAATATTTAAAAATTTTCATCACTTATTCCATTCCTTCTTCACTCTTATTTAACTCTCATAACTTAGGTCTCATACAGACACCTATCCTTGTTTAGTTCATTTCATGTGCATAGGTTTGCAACTATGAAGTACATTACATGAGATAGGTAAGTCAGAGTTTGAGACCTTAGAGGTATATATAAATATTTTTAATAAATTTTATAGTGTTTAAATATTTTGGTAATTACTTCAACTTCACTAATAAACATCTTATGATTCACTCTCCTAGATGAACACAAAACTCACACTTGACTAGATCTTAGATGCTTCTATAAATTTTTACCTCCTTCCTTGTGAATTGATAATTTTGACCTCAAGGATTATGGATATGTTTTAATAAGATGAGGGAAAAAAAATAATGTCTTCATATTCCCAATATACATTATTATTACCATTTTTTGGTGAAAATGATGACCTATAGGTCTGTAGTCATGTAGGTTAGCATTATCTATCTTAACCTTACTTTAAGAGAAGGATTTGAGATTATTCACATCATACTCCAAAAAATAATCTAAATTAAATCTTAATTATCATTTATATTGATTTAAATCTCTTATTTAAGAATATAACTCACCTTTTTTAAGTCGAACATTCTACTTTCATGTTATAGACATGTAGTCATTCCTTCACACTTACAAACCTATTAGAGAATATTAAGACCAATGATATATATGATATTATATCTACCATCAAGGGTATTAATAGGAATATTCACTCTTAATATAATATAATTTAATACCATTTTATGTGAGATAATGTTCAAACTAACTAAAACCTTATTTGTAGCTTCTTATTTATTCCTGTAAACTCATGTAAATAGAGGTTTCACTCTTTATGATGTTGGCACCTCCCGAGTGGATATTGGATAATGATGTGAGATAAATTATAAATTCTTGAATTATAAAATCATTAATTTTTGGATATGAGCTTACAAATGCCTTAAAAACATCAAAAATTGTGCTTGATATGTTTAAAGACATCTTTATACATCTTAAATTCTTAGTGATTGTTCATAAATCTAAGGGAATTGATAAAATTACTCATGCCACAAATTATAAGGGAATTAGGGTCCCCTTAGTTTACCAAGATATTTTAATCCAACTCTCTATCCTCCATGAACTATATTGAAATTGGTGGCCTTATTGAGCTTGCCAAGTATATCTATGAATTTGATGGAGAAATGAGATAGGTTTTTTCCTTGTTTGCCTCTACAACTTCATTTTCATGGATTTGGGTTTTATGGATCTAAGAGGATCATTGTATAGGATTGGGAGTTGATATTCATAATAAAACATTTCAAATATGCTTCCACATGCCTATTTTCTTCAAAAAACTACCTATCCTACCTTCTTGAACTATTGAGATGATGAACGAGGTGATCATGGAGTATTTACTACCCTATACAAAGGTATAACAACACTCTAATTCAATTATCACCCTTCTTTCCATACATACTTCTCATTATACCTTACTTGAATGTTATAAAATATGAGTGGGTAGTTACAAAAGGTGTTTAAACATTTGAAATGAAGTCTTAAGACATTTTGAGCAAGGTTTATAAATAAGTTTTAGTATCATAACCTCCCATAAGGGTTATATGACACAAGATATTTCAATTCAATGACATATACCTTCATATTTGACCCTCTCTCAAATAATCATATTAAAACATTGCAATAAGTAATGAAAAACAAGGTAAAAGAACCTTAAACTTTCTAAAAGTAACTTAATCTCTTAAAAATGCTTAAAATGCAATGTTATGAGCTTACTAGTTTTGTTCCTTAGTGTACTTGGTTAGTTTGGAATATATTTCTCATTGAACAGTCACCATTCTTCTTACTTCATCATGGTTCAAGATTGAACTTGACTTCACATTCAAACCTTAACTTTTTCAAACTTACCTTAATCTTTGTTAAATAAATGAAGGAGAGCATATTGACTGACCTTGATAACAAGACTATGTGACTTGACCCTATTTTTAACTAGACAATCCTAGAAGGCTTTTCAAGATACCAAAAATGATATAATGCATATCATCTTGAGACCAACCATGATTAATATAAGACATTTATGATGGATATAAATAAATTTAAAGTTATGATGACCAAAGTTTTGAATGATACTCATCAGTGGTGGTAAATTTTGGCTAAAACATGTATGATTAATATAGCACTCAAAAGAAAGATTTTGCATGAATAAATGTATGTAAAATGAAATTAAGTATAATACCAACAAATTAAATGTATTAAGGCTCAATTTGTTGAATTTTTTATTTGATTATCTAAAATTCTATAGGTTAGCATTGATTGGTTCAAGATAGTAGTGATAATTGATATTGACTATTTTTGGTTGATAATTTTTTTATGGAAAACATAGTTTATGCTAATAAAATTATGAAAACATGTTAAGCAGCATAAAATGTAAGTCTTAGGTCACTATTTTAGACTGTTCATATTAAGAAAGTGAAAAATAATATCCAAAAGGCCAAAAAGACACAAATATACAAGGGTTATAAGATTTATTTAATAAAGAAAATGTGTAAAAAGTGGAAGAATAACATGACAAAACAATCAAGAAACTATGTACAAGAAATTCTTGATTTTTTTATTATTTGAATGTTTTTGAATTTTTTAAATTGAAAAGTGATATTCAAATATCCCATTAATATGAGTCACAATAAAAATCTATAATAAACTATGCATGGATCACCTTTTTTGGATTAAGAGTGTTAGATTAGATAAGTCATAAACTAAAAAAACATCATGATCAGGTGCATTAATGAAACTACCTAGAACACTAATTGTGTAATCCCAAGTAGGATAAGTAGTTATAGAGGAATTTGAAATATGACAAGGATTAATATAAGGTTTTTATGAATGTTATACTATTTATATAAAATTTTGATCTGTATGTATCAATAATTTAGAAGTTATGCATGTGATGGTGATGTTTTTGAACTTACCATTTTTTTTAATGTGATGCTTACTTTTACATTGGTTGATTTCAGTTTTTGTTTAATGAATTGGTTATTTATAAATATTTCATATGTTCAAAAATTTTATATGTGATTTGTTATTGAATACATGTATTGATGCACTTCTATGGTTGATGCGGTAGAGGAGGTACCATATATTATAAAGGGGATTCATATCTAATTCCTAAAACTGTGACCATTTGGTTTCAATAAATGTTCTTTAGGCATGTTTGTATAATGGAAGGTATAACATGGAGCTTTTATAACCAAGGGTATCTAAGTTTCATGTAAAATATTACATTCTATGTTTGAACTAGAAAATGAATGGATATTATAGTAAGACCCACCTGAAAAATTAACATGATGTGTCCTAAAACAATTTATTATTTCCCATTGAATGTTTTGACGCTTTTAGATGTTTCTTATATATCATGTTTTATGTAACACAATGAATTTATTAATATCATTGTACATGCATTCTCACTTTATATATCATAAACTAATTTACTATGGATGGGTTTTGATCAATTTATGCTCATATACATAAAACATGGAAATGAAAATCATCATACACTTTCTCACTATCATCAAAGTTTACCATAATACGTGGTTGGGAACTTTGACTAATTATACCAATAATTCCATATAATGGATTAAAATATGACTTAAGAGATGGGTTTTTATTATATGTATGGTGAATGATTAAATAATCCTTGTTTTTTTCATGGTTTAGGAATGGGTAACTGAAAAATATTTAATTTAGCATTTTATTTCTTGTTGAGGTTTAGTTTCCTCTATAAGAGTGATTAGCTCAATGATTTTTTTATCACTAAGATATTGAATATGGTGTTTGAGATTGAAAAATATATTACTAGAGTTCCCATTACATCTATGATAATCACAATATATATTGTTATAAAATGATATACTTATAAGTATACTCATGTAAACCTATAGTGGTAGAGGTAGAGTAATGAGATTGCACGCAAGTAAAATTTGTAGTAAGTTATCAGGTGCTTTTGGTAATATATAAAATTTACTTATTGGTTTATTTGATAAAATAATATTGTTTGAAGGTTGAGATATAACATTGAATGTGATATTTACATCAATTTTAGTATTTATTGGCTTATATTTGTAATATGATTTGCTTTGAAACTTTTTTGTAGAAGTTGAATAATATGCAAGTGCATATTTGAGTTTGTTCAAAGTTAGAAGTTTTACTTACATTTCACTTATTCTATGAAAAAATTATCAAATGATCTAAATTTATTTAAAATTATTGACTTATACAAAAGTGCAAGCAAATTTTGTTTGAATGTATATTATAATTCATTATCTATCAAGGTGTTAGTCATTTTGGCAAGAATGGTTTTATGACAATGTACATAGTCACTAATAGGTTCATTAGTTCCTTACTTAAGTTTAATAATTTGTGAATAATAAATATTTTCATCAATGTTGATATAAAAATACCTAAGAAACTAATCTACTAATGGATTGAATGCTTTGACTTATTGGATAGGTAAATCATAAAACTAATGCAAAGTTTAATATTTAAGATTCCAAGAAACAACTTAGTTAGCAACTTGTCATTGAAAGTATAGACCATTCATGCTACATGAAAATATCAAAGGTCTTATTCTAGATCTCATTTACCTTTAAATTCAAATTTTATGAGCTTAAAGTATTATAGGTAAAGGATATGATTCAATACTAAGTGAAAATAGATTGTGAATCAAGGCTTTTGAAACCATTAAGTTGGCTAACTTTTGGTATACCTTTCTCTAATTGCAACACCTTAGCATGTAAAGATAAAATAGTTTGCATGTAAGATTGTGTAGTAGGCAAAGTAGGTGATGTATTATGCATAGCTATCAAAGTTATGTATGATTCATTTGGTTAGGCATGGGATTAACTATATATTTAAATATTTATGTTCCTAAAATCCAAAGGTGTATATGTAATAATAATATCAATATTATTTGTAGAAACACATGTAGGGTTAGTAACAAGTTTATCAATATGACAACAAAATCATTTGGTTTTTTAATGCGCCAACATGATCATGTTTCTCTTGTTCTTTTCAAGTTAAAATAAAAAATATTGAATTTCATCTGAGTGGGAATCAAGATATTCACTAAATTACTTTTCATCAATAGGATCAAATTTGATTGTCTCATCAAAGTTACATTCACAAGCCATGCCATTTTCTATGGTGATAATGATCCCATCAAGAGGGTGTGTAATAATACTTATATAATATTTAATGTATGAATTCTCTTGTGCCCATGTCATACTAGACTTTAGAAATTTTTTTATTAACAATGTTTATGTCTTAGAATGTGATTTTATTTGTTTTATTATATGATTTTTAATGATGTTCCTTATTAGAGGAAGACACCATTTAATGAAAACTAAGAATTGTTGAGGAAAAAAATGCTCATTTAGTATAGCTATATAATATTTGAAAATTGAGAAAAAACTAATATAATATTGAAATTTAGGTTCTAGAAAAAGGAATTGTTTGTGTATGGAGGTTAGTAGATTACCTAGAATCTAAGGTCAAAATAAAGTGTTTTCAATGTCAAATATCAAATCCAAGGTCAAAATAAAGTTATTTCAATGTAATACATTGAATCTAAGGTCAAAATAAAATTATTTGTGTTATATATTATATCCAAGGTAAAAACAAAAGTACTTTTAGTGTCATATACTCAGGAATTTATCTAAACCCTGAAATAATTTTTAAAAATAAATGCTCAATTAAAATATATAGATTCACCAATTTGTTATATCATTTTTAAAAACTAATTGGTATATTAACTCTAATTAATATAAAATGAATTTAAATGTAGTAAATGTTGTAAATTATTTTTAATTATCATAATGAAATTAAAATTAATGTAACAAAAAAGATCAAATGAAGAAATAATCTAACAATGAAAATATAAGAAGACTTAATAATTTTTTGTCTATAGGGTGACTATACTTGATTGAGATATGATTGGAACTGATCAAATTAAATATAATCATGTGCATGTAATTGAGACACAAATTATATTATTATGGGATAAAAATTACTAGAAAAGTTCATGATAAATTACCACTACTATCCTCTATGGGTCACTCTTGACCTATGCAAGAAAATAGGAATTTGATGGTATAATCACTTGTGATTTTTTGAAATATGATTGTATGCATACATTTTACCTTTGGATGTGTGTGGATGACCTAAAAATGAATTATTAAAATTTGAAACCCTAATAGGGATTGTAATAGATGAAAACATGTAAAATGAAAGTGATGATTGAACCCTTCTTACGTATCTAATACTCCAAAAATGGAATTCAAGTCCACATAATTCTCCCACCTAGAGTGATTAGTGTAATAGTGCTCCTTTTGGTACATGCATAAATATATATGTGTATTGAATACATGATAATTATTTAATTGACATCAATAGAATTGGATCATGAATTGGATAAGGGCTTATTCAAATGAATATAATTGAATTTGGGAAGAATATGAAATCTTTGTTAAGTGTGCATTAATATAAGTTTGCCTAAATGGTGAAATTTATAAGTGATATAATAGGTGACTTAGATGTGATTTTATATAAATCCACATGGGTGAAACCTCATGTTACCTATCCTAAAAATATAGACCAACCTATAATGGAGGGTTTAACTTTGGAAAAGAGTCATTACTAGATGAAAGGTATGATGAACCTTAAGGGTATGATCATCCATTGATCTTAACTCATGCGGGTTGGTTTTTACCCTTTAAGGATGACACTTAATTTTATAAATTTGAAAGTTTTTAAAAATTCTTTTAGAGATTTTTAATGATTAAGAGAATTTATAAAGGTGTAAAACATACTATTAGAAAGGGATGGGTTTCATACAAGTACTTAGGATAGATTGAGGTGGTGAAATATAATCAATTTAAGTGCTCAAGTCAATTAAAGTAAAAATGGGTCAAAAATAACATTATATAGTATTCATGAACACATTTGAGTTTTACACATAGTTACTAGTTGAGTTTATTTTTGAAGTCTTAGCTTATTATTGATATTGAGAGGTCATCTAGGTATGATTTATAATTACTTACAAAAGGAATCCATATACTCTATGCTTCCTAATAGAGAGATGACAATGCAATGGTGTGGTAGGAGTTGATAAATTTTTTTAATGTGTCTCATGGGATCCAAGGATCCTTCAATTGGGAAGATGTTTTTAAGAGGACCTTGTATGCATTATAATTGGTTATCTATATATGGGTCAACTTGATAAGTATTTTTAAAAATATTATAAATGACCATGTCATCATATTACTTATTTAAAGGTATGATACATTTAATAAGGATTAGGTTTTTTAAGGGATAGTACTCATTTTCCTCATCTTTTAGCTAATGATGTTATTCTACTTCACTTGAAGATTGAGCTAATGGGTATAAAACCAAATTCTTCATGGTATTCCCATTTTAGATCAACATGTTTCCTAACTTGTAATTGATAAATGCATTAATTTTAGCTAGCCAGGGTCCCCCAGGATAATTGGGTATCCCCATTAGTTAGATCTAGGATATTATAATATAAAATATGATAGGTAATACTATGAATCCATGGTGATGACTAGGTATTCAATAATCCCTTTAAATTTCACTGTTGATCTATTTTCCATTCATATAATGCTAGTGTAGGATATTATTTTCCTAGTATTTATTTATTGTGGAATATTAATCTTCATGGATTATTCCTACACTTGAGGAGTTAGATTTCTTAGGTTTACTTAGTCATAAGGTGTTACACTTAACTACCATTATTAGTTAGTGGAGGTTACTCTTTGACTAGATATTTTGGGTATGGGAGTTACATGTCTATTCTAGGCTCATTGACCACTATTCATGGAGGAGTTACTCATTCACTCTCTTATCTGTACATCTTCATTTGTGATTTATTCAAGTAGTGTATTGGATGGATTGATTCTAACATTTCATTATTATTTTTTTGATTTACTCATAGATATTGTACGTAATTTCTTGAATCTTACTCAGATGGCTGCCTTCAATTGATCCAATGATATTGGTGAACACTTTGATAAGGTATCAAAGCCAATCTGGTATTTATTATCTAGTTTGATTATTATTTTTAATAATTTATTTTTACAAAAAATCCAATTATTTTTCAATCTTGTGGCCTGCATGTATTACTCTACATTCCATTGGCATTGATATTCATATTTACTTCATAGTTTTGAGCATGGTATTTAATTTGTGAAACCATTTAGTCAATCCCATTGGATGTCACATTGTATAAACCCTCACAATGATCCTCCATTCCTTAATTGAAATTAGAAAACAATAATATTGATACATTTTTTTAAATAGCTCATTTTTTTTCCTTAAGAGGAAATTTATCCATTAAGGTGCACATAAGGTGCATTAGGTGGGATTTTTAAAATTTGGAATTGTTTTTAGAGAGGTCTCTAGTTTGTTTTTGATCTCTATTCTATGAATAAATTTTTTTTAGTTAGTGCATTTAAATTTTTAGTGTAAACTTAATCAAATAGGCTATTAATGATAGGAAATGGAAACTATTATAACTTTTGATAGGCAACCCAGATTGAAGTGATATTTTTAAAAAAGGTTCTAATTTTTTTTATCATTCTATTGGAAACATATATATTGTAATCTCATTAAAATTATAAATTTCCAAATCTTGGGGGGTTGATCAAAAATAATTTCTAGGGAGGTGTTGTGGTGTAAATTGTCTTCACTCTTCTTTATGTTCCTACCTCATTTTTATTTATACAAAAAAAATTATGCACCATGTATCTTAATTTTATAATTCAACTCATGCCATTTAAGTATAATGAATGTAAAACTAAAATACAAATAATTCTAAGGAGAAAAGGTTTACAACTCATTACAAAGGCTATTGAGACTGAATCAAATGCCACTACAAAAAAATTTAAATGGTTTAAATGATATGATGAATCAATTAAATTATTGTGTCTCCTAATATAATCATTCATGTTGAATCTACAAAAACTTATATTGAAGTATGGACCATGCTATAAAATCTCTTTGGGAAGATAGATGTGATGAGAGGTCATGAACTGGAGAATGAATACATTAGTTTGAATCATAAAATTTTTGACAACCTAATAATTTATTCACTAATTTTAAGTCTTTTATATTATAGTTAAAATTATTTGGAATAAATAAAAATCATGATAAACTTATTCTTTATATACTCTCTAAATTAGGTCCAAACTATTCTTTGATTTTCTATACTTTCTATGCCATAAAAAGTGTTATTGGAGATGGATGGAAAAATCCCTATTTAGAAGATTTTATTACTAACTTGATTTAGGAGCAAGATAAGTGAATATAGATGGGTAAATTTAAATCCTCAAACTAGATTCTCTAATTAATCAAAATGGGAAACCAAAGGATTCAAATAACAAGGAAAAAAGATAAAATAAAAAGGATCAAGAAGAAAAGGATCAAAATCCTCCTACCTCTAAATCAACTAATGAGACCACCTCTTACAATGTTAACCCTAAGAGAGAGAGAGGATAAAATGTGGGTATTTATTAGGAGATAATGATGAAATAAAATGTTTTAAAAAGTAGATCAACCACCTAATTAGCCTTATTAAGATTAAAAATATAGGTGTTCTAGAGTCTATCAGAATAATTTCATTAACCCTAGAATCCTCCAAGGTAAATTATAATGATAAATAAAAGGCAAATTAATATGGTAAGGATAAAGTAAAAGGTATGGACCTAGTTTTAGTTATAACTCTAAATCCTATATGGGTTATTGATGATGGTGTATCACATCACATGGTTTCTTCACATGCAGAGTTAACTTATTTGGAAACATGTGACATGTCTACTATTCAAATGGGTGATGGCACTTCTACACAAGTTTTTGATATAGGATCTATTGAAGTGAGTGGTGGAACATTCAATAATCTAATAATTATTTCATCAATTTTAACTAATATCCTATCAATATACCATATTACTCACCTTGGTCTAAGCATGAGAGTTGAGTTCACTCTAGATTCATTATATGTCAGAGAGTTACACAATGATACTATAATAAGAGTGAGAATAGTCAATTATTAGACTCAACTATATACCTTATCACACTTTGTCAATGAATCTCATTTAAATTATTATTCATCATAATCACCTATTATTAATGAAATTTCTAATCCTGAATACATACCTAATGATGAGGACTCCCCTTCTAGCACATATGCCTAAATTAATGATGGGGACACACCTCCACCATCTCATTGTCACCTTACAAATATTAAGGGGTTATTTATTGATCCACATACTTTTGGTCTACTTAAAAAAATATAGGGAGTAGGTACATTGATATACGACATCAAATATCAGGTAGTCTAGTAAATAATTACATGGCATTCAACATTCTTTCTTTACCTCTAATTATAATTCACCATCATTACATGGAACATTTGGATCATCTACTATGCATGAGGAGTATAATTAATTTTTATATTAACCACACCTTGGTTATATATCCAATAGAAACTTTGTAGACACATTCAATATTCCAAGGTGATCCACTCTTCATTGCATCTACTTCTAATCCAAAGTAACTCTAGATAGGTCCTTTGGATGATACAAGGTGGTTACAGGAAGTTGTAACTTGTAGTGGGGTTTTTTTATCTCTCTTCTTCTTTCTCTCTCTCTTTTTTTTTGTGGGGGGGGGGTGGGGAAGGGGTAGGGTTTCCTATGGGTTTTCTTATTTGCATCCACATTACGAGAGTTGATTTGTAGTAGGTACCTCATTAGGCTAGGTTGTTAAGACCCATTTATTTTTTCATGCCTAAGTTGTGCTTAAGGGGGGGTGTTAGTGTAGGATATTATTTTAATCATATTTATTTATTGTGGAGTATTCCTAAACTTGAGGATTTATCTTTATTAGTTGTACTTAGTTATAGGGAATTACACTTGACCACCATTATTAGTTAGTGGAGGTTACTTTCTGATTAAATATTAGGGTATGGGAGTTACATACCTATTCCAAGATCTTTGACCACTATTCATGGAGGAGTACCACATTCACTCTCATATTTGTACATCTTAATTTATGAGCTATTAAGTTTATGTTATATGTATTGATTCTAAGTTTTCATTATTCTCTTTTTGATTTACTCATAGTTATTATATGAAATTACTTGACTCATACTCAAACTGGTGTATTTGATTGATTTAATGATATTTTCAAACACTCCGATATGGTAGGGGTTGGGTAAAGGTATTTGAGGTGATTTTTTTACATAGTTTTCTTTATATCACATTTATGGATTTCCTTAAGTCTATAAATGTTATTTGATTAAGGGTGCCATATATGTGGATGTCAACTATGAGGTTGCCTAGGTCATAATACTTAGGTTGGACTATATTTACCAACATGATGTTTGTAAGTGTCTAAATACTTAGATAGTATCAGGATCCTCCTCTTCTAACTAGGCTTTCTTGAACATAGTTTTAGATAGCCTTGGTGTAAATGGGGACATATTTTATATCTTAAAATAGTGGAATCTTGACACAATCAATTTTGATGTCCTAAAAAATCAAATTATAATTCTTATTCTTATTTTTATAAGTTTATTTTTTAGGAAAAGGAGGGGAGGTAAGCATTATTTGACTAGTACATGTGTTTAGTTTAGGAACAGAGTCATTATGACATGGATGTGAGTTCATTATAATTTTAGGGACCTCTTAAGGAGTTTTTATTATTATTATGGGTGTCATGAGATGTGGGGAAATTCATATTGAATGAAGTTTTACATCATCTACCTCCATTGAATAAGTTGGGTATTGCATCATGTTGTTAGTGTATGTTAATTAAGATGAATTGTTATTTGGATTAGGTATAGTTTGAGTAGAGAATTAATGGGATATAGGATAATTTGAAGTGGTATTTCTTGGTAGAAACATTTTTTTTTAATTTTTGTTGCATTTTTTATGGTTGTTGGTACCCAACATTCTAAATAATCCATGGCTTATTTCCTCTTTATGATTGCTATGATTGATTGGAGGGTGGATAACATTGATAGTTTTGATTTTGTGTATTTCATGGTTGAAGTTGGAATTAATTTTAAATGGCATGAGGATAGTAATTTTTTTCCAAGGATGATTTTGTGATGGAATTTGTTGTGTTTGATTCAAATAGGTGGGTCCATACCAATTTTGGGGAGGAGAAAATGAAAATTCTGAATTAAGAAATGGAGTGTTTGATGACATACATGGATTTTAAGGTATGTAAACCTTGTTTTGTGTTGATACATGTAGAATATATGATCTCAATATCATCCAATTTTTTTAATCTCTATAATGTCTAGGTCCTTCTCCATGATGGATGTTACCTTACATGGGAAGTGTGACACCTAGAATATATTTTCTTTCTATGAAAATATGAAAAGTATATAATCAGAGCTTATTATAATTATTATTATTTTATTCATGTATGGAATGTTTCAATTTATGTAAAAAGTGGATGATAATATCCTACTTCATATATTATAGAAATCTGTTGACTTCCTTCCTTGAGACACCATTAGTTGTCTTATAGGATGATGATGTAAATTATTTGTTGTTGTGGTATTTTTTTCATTATAGACTTAGATAAATTTATACACAAGAAGATGATATAATTAAACTTTTTTTGAAAAAAAATTATATATTTAATTAGATCTAATACCTCCAATCATTATTCATTGATCCCTTTCAAAAAAATAAGCTTCAAGGACTTTGTATTCAACCTCTTCTATTTATATTTTGAAGGATAAAGATGAATATTTCCACATATTCCTCTAATGGTTCCTCCTAATTTTGTGACATAATAAATATGTCATATCTTATGAATTCATTCAACCTAGAATAACCTTGATACTTTGATATAAATATAGCTTTCATGTCCTTTCAATCCATAACTACATTCTCTACTAACCCCATGAAACAACATAGGGATACATCTTTGAATGTAGCTAAAAATAAATAAATTATGGGTGTCTTGATTGTAGTCATAACATTGACACAAGGCATATAACTCATAAAGTAATTTATCTAGATCCTCACTCAAAATTCCATTGAAATTGGGTAAAGTTGATAGAGGAATGTTTTTCATGGTATATTACTCAAAGGGGTATTTATGAGGAATTTTAATGTTGTGGCCTCACTAACAAGGATTTATTCTTCCATAAATACCATGATTATAGGAACCACTCATGAAGGAGTGACATTTTAAACCCATTCCTAAAATTCATTGTCTATTTTCTTATCCCAAGGCATTTACTATATGATGGATTGATGATTTCTTATGGGTGAGGGATATTTTCTTGATGGTGGTGATGGAGTGAATTCTTCAAAAAATTATCTTAGAAACATGATAAAGATGTCACATTGCTTAGCTAGGTATATGAATATAGTTCCAAATTCATATCTATAATGTGGCTAGGTTGGTACTCCAACAAGGTTGTCTTTTTAAGGGGTATGAAAATCCTCCCTTTGCCTTTTAAGTTCGTGACCAATTCAACCAAGAACCTTTCAAATGCTACCTCTTCTACCTCATCTATTATAATTTTAGGGGATGAGGATGGGATAGATACATGTGTGCATCTTTAAATTATTACTACCAAGGATTATTTCTCAATTTATACTCTATCAAAAATTAGTCTTATAGGTAAAAATATACCTAAATGATCTGTTTCACGCTACATACACTTAGTCATATTTTATTAGATCATTTTTTCCTTATACTACCTAAGGTTTGTTCTATGAAGTAATAAAATTATTATAATTATTAATACAAACTAAAAAAATTAAATTCTTAAGTAAAATGTATTAAATTACACTATAAATTAGAAAAACTATTCTATAAAGTAAGAAAACCATTCTAGAAAGTAGGAAATATAACTCAACTTATTAAGATACCAATATGTTGACACCTATCATTAGAAATGGTTCTAACATTATGATTAGAATCAAACCATAACTTATTTTGATGTATTAAATCTTACCCATAACCTAAAGGGATCATCCAAGGATCAACCATTTAATTTATTTGTTTTATTGCATTCTCTAATTATCAATATAGGGTAGATATTTGGAAAGATGTTAACACTGTATATGAAACATTAGTTTTGTTTAGAGGTTAAGGTGTTAAGGGTGCATATAGGAAAAAAAATTGTGTAAATCAAATCAACACACTTTCATGGAAAGTAATTAATAGGAAATTAAATGATAAAAAAATAAATCTAATGTTATCTTGGAAGCTTCTTCTCACAATATTGGAATTGAAATTGATGAAATCAGAAATGCATATGCAAAAAAAAATGTCAATGATTATTATGGTTTAATTTTATAAATAATGAAACAACACATGATAAAAAAAAATTAAATATAACTAACTGATGGGATCTTTACCACAATCTTCTCAAGAAGGTCTTACTTTGGTTGGAGTTGTGTCATAATCCCTATCATGTGTTACAGTTAGTAATCCAAATAAATTATTTTACATTAATAAACATGTATCAATGTAAGTATTTCTACAAAAAATTATAGAGTTATCAAATAATATTTAATCATTTATAAATAAATCTCAATGACTATTCTCTATTTTTTATTTCTTGTCTTATGCCCTAATAGCTAAAGATTAAATAAAGAGGGTAGGATTATTCTAATCATCTAGTTAAAAAGGAAATGATAAACTGTATTTGTGTTATTAATAGAATCTATGAAAATAACCTAGACATGTTTTATAATAGATCTACAACTAACAATAAAATAATATCAAAAAACATGAAATGGAAAAATTTGTTTCATGGTCACAATAGTTGAGGCACAATCAAATAAGTAGTGATGATTGACATTGATCTACCCCTTTCCTAGATTATAGGATCTACCTTTTTCCTTAGAATATGGAGGAAATCCACCTCACACTACTATTTATGGTAAAAATTGTCACATCAATCAATCCACCTATTCACATATCAAAAGGTCAAAATGGAATCGTATGAGTCTAATTATGGAGACCTTTTGACCCTGAATCTAGTTTTTATGTATAAAATGTATTTTAACCATTAATAAATAAATGTTTTAATTTAATCAAATAACTCAATGAAATTTCAAAAATAATATCAATCCAAAGTATCTATTAAATCAAACTCATAAGATTTAATACAATTAGACATAAGGTCTTAGAATATCTCAATCTAAAATCTTCACTACTGTGTTCAATCTTCATTATATAATTAATTCTTAGAGAATTTAACAATAAGATATAAAATTGTTCAATATTTGAATATCTTTATTTAATCAATCCAATCCTCTCTCATATGAAACTAAATTTATAAATCTTACATAAAAATGCAAAATCATCATCAAATCAAGTACTGAAAATATAATAATAAAAAGATAGCAACATGATATAAATTTGAAACAATCCCAAACTTGTCACTAAAACTATTCCTGTATCACAATAAAAATTTCATCTTGATTTCATTGTCATATTTTATAATTGTAATCAACCCTATCTAATAAAGTGAAGTCGATGATAAGAGGTACACTCTTAAAGGGTAAAAAACAAATCCAATTAATTGTTTAAAATTCAATAATATATATATATATATTCTCAATTTGATTTCAATTATAACCTACAAGAGAAAAACACCCTATGGTAGGAAATAATACTGCAAAACAAAAATAAAACTAACATCACAAAGAAAAAAATCCTAAAAAACTAAGAGAACCAATAACTTAGAAAAAAAATTCATGAAAATAAATAAACAATAAAAAATTAAAATTAAATCAACAAAAAATTAAAACCACCTAAAGAGTGAAATTACTTTAAACAAGTGAGGACTATGAAGGTAAAAGAAAGAAAAGAAAAGAAAATAACAAGGTTAAATAGAACCTAGTATGACAATACATGTTAATCTAAAGAAAAAACTACTTATTTTATGAACATAATTTATAATTCATTAAATAAAAACATTATAAAAAAAGGTTCAACATTTGGAACCACAAGAGATAAGGATTTAAGAAATAGACTGATGATTCTGATCAAAATTTTATTTCTAATAAGTTTAGTTAAAACACTTATAATATTAAGGAATATTCCATGCAAGCCAATGAAAATAATGCTCATTATTTGATGGAGAATTACAAATATGTAATCCACATGTGATTTTTATATCTTACATCACCAAAATATTATATTGAAGATTTTTAAGCAAATAATCATATATAATAACAATAGGCCTTGGATATACCTATGCATCTTTGGGTGTGAATTCACCCATTAGAAAATGTGCCCATAATCATCTTGTAACTAATACCCAGATCAAAATAATTTTTATTACATAAATATAGAAACAAATAAAATCAAAGAGTTGAGCCCTTTGTACTATAATTGATCTCTTTTGCAATAATACATCTAGGCCCTTCTAAAGCCTTCCAAGTTAGTTTGAGATAGTTATGATTGACTATAGATAACCTTTTTAAAGTAAATTAGTCATATTTTTATAAATAAATCTATTTATATGTTACTCAAGTGGAAGATACAGAGTTCCAATGAGATTCATCTTCCATGTTCCTCCCCTTGATTGCTCTATTTCTTGCTTCCTTTATTTTGAATTTCTTAATGGTATCTCACTTAGATTTGAACATTTTTATATGAGAACTTGTTCCCTCATCTGTTAATTTTAATTCTAGATGATAATGCATCATTTAAGTAACTCTTAGAGGTTTGAGCGATCCTGTGTGACCCATAAGACTTTTATGTGGTGGGATTTGAACCAATTTCATGAAAGAGTTCATCTATTTACTTGGATTCCTATTTGGATGCTGATTTATTTTATTAGTTATTTAAATAATAACATAATATTTTTGATAGAGGATGTTATTTTTTTATTCATCTCATAGTTAATCCTGATGGGGTCTGTTCTAGACCTAGTGATCTATTTTTATTCCTTGGTTGGGTGTTTAGATCCCAAGGTCAAGAGTAGGTTGTCTTACCTTTAAAATATGTAATAATATCAAACCCCTAGTTTTATAAGGATTATGGAATGTCTAAACTTTCATGTTTTCTAACCAACATAGATTATAATAGGATGGATTCAAAATTTGATGAAAATATCTTAAATTCACTTGATGGGAGATCCAATCTACAAGTGGAAGGACTAGTTTTCCTTGTCATTAGGAGAAGGTGGGAAGTGGAATCTTACTTGGATTTTACTAAAAAAACATGGAAGTATCATTTTGGAACAAATAGGGAGGGTTATAAATTTATAAGAGGGTTGATATTATCATTAAGTGAGTTTACTTTTAGATGGTTATAAATCTAGTTTAGATAAGTTAGTTATTTTTGTTTTGTTTTATGTTCTATTTCAAAAGGAACACTTTAGAGTAGTCAGTTTCATGTTTATTATCCTTCCTATTTTTAGGTTTTGTTTAAAACCATTATATTTATTATTTATTTTTATCTATGCTCAATTTAAATTGGAAAACCTTATAATAGGAGGATTCATGTCAGTTGGTAGTAGGTTGATTGAGGACAATCATCTCTTTGAGGATGATATATTGTTCTAGATCATTCCCTTATATAAAAGAGCTATTTAAAATTTATGTCAATTGGGACTTATAATTTAGTGTTTCGGTAAAAACCTACTTTAATGCATGTGGTGCTTAAAATATTTATTTCAAGTGAGTAGTCCTAAGTTTGTTTTATGGTTGTTTTCTAGTTTTGGTTTCTAGTTAAAAATCCCCTAGGTAAAGCTTAGGATTTAAATTCTAAAATTTTATGAAGGATATTTATTTCATGTGGGTTTGTTGAGTGGTATAGTATCCTTGTTTCATGTATTTATGTTTTGGGTTCCATTCAAAAACTCTAGTTGTTGACTATTTTTTTTAGTTAACTATTTCATATTGGAAGGTTGTAAAAAGAAGGTGGATTTTAGGTCGACTTCTTGCTAGTTCTTTGTTGGTTATTATTGCCTATTGTTTGGGGATATATTCTTAGTTTATCTAGTGATATGTCCCATATAATGTTAGAAGTGATAATTATTGTGATATTTTAGGTCTTATCTTATCCTTTTTTTAAAAATATGTTGGGACTTTTCAAAACCTAAGTTTTTACTTTTATATAAAAATAAATAAATTTATTTTAAAATGAAAATAGAAAGCCATTTTGGTACATTTAGTGGTTTACTTAGGACTCAAGAATATAAATGAAGAATAAAATTAAAGTATTTTTATAAGTATAATATTTTATAGTGGAAACCATTGATACACATAGTAAATGAGAGTTGTTCACTTAATACAAGTCAAATAGAACTCTCAAATCATAACCAAGTGAACTATATATGCACTCCTTAATTTTTAGTCATAAATTTTAGATGTGTTTAAAAATGATCACAAATTTAGTCTTATAAAATTATCCCCCCTACTTATTATTAATTGATACAAAAAATGAAAAATTCCTCATTTTTCATCTATTTTTTAGATCAAGAAAAATAATTGTGAGTTTTCCCTCTTTCAAATAATCATATTAAGACAAGAATTTGTGTCAAATGTTATTATACTTTTCATCACATATATTATCAGCCACTTATATTTTCACTACCACTATCACACCTATAAGATAAATCCCCCTAAACATTTGTTCTTAAATCATATCTTTCATGTATGGGATATAAAAATATAATGAAATTCCCCCATGTAGTTGAATATACCATTACATATAGTAAGGCTTGAAATAAAAACTAAAAATGTACAATACTATGATAGTTATGGTATTCTATCAATAGTCTCTTTACATTTATGCACTTTCTAAGTAAGGCAACCTAAATATTGACACAAATTATTTTGCCTTATATCCTTCACATAATTTTATTTTGACTCAATAATATGAAAGATCAAACATATATTAAGGTAAAACAATTTTATTTCTATTAAAAATGGTCACTTCAAAACAATTCTATTAATATTAAAATTGGCATTCAAACAATCATCATAATACATTATTTTTGGTCTAAGGACACAATGATTTGGACATCAAATGTAAAATACTATAAAAATTATAGGTGGTCAAAAATTTGTTTTTCGAAAACAAAGAGACATTTCGAAGTGAAGTAATTTGCTCTAAAAAATATCATTTTAAAGTTAATAAGACCTTATAATTCATTAAAATATATATATATATCTTTGAAAGAGTTATTATTAAAAAAGAGGATATTCCATTATACAAATATAATCAAAGTTTTTCTAGCGTTCAATAATTTACAAGTTTTTTTTTTCTCAAATGAACTAGAAATCTAAGTTATCACTGCACATTTTGGCAACTGAATTCTCCTAAAAGAGAATAAAATGAATTATTGTGAATTTAGAGAATCATGGCATGTAATTATATTTAAAAAGACAAAATCATCAAATGGATATATTTTATGATTAAAAAACATGAATTTTTACTAAGATTTATCCTATAAAATAAACCTAAAAACTCTTAAAGAAGGGAACCTTTCAACAAAAATTCATAGTAGAAACTATATTAAGCAAATTCATTTCTATTTATGGAAATAAACAACTCGTGATATGAGATTATATAATAAAAAATGTAAATTTCATATTTGAATAAAATAAATCTTGTGGCACCATTTTTCATGTAAAAATATTATTATTATTATCACTAAACTTACCTAAAAATGAATAACATTTGAATGAATTATAGGTAAGATCAAATATGTTTCATAGCTTAAATTATCAAGATCCACACAAAATAAAACACATACTCATAGAGTGAAATAAGAAGAATTATACTAGTTGAGAGTTCATTCAAGATCAAAAAGAGGAGAAAGATGAATTGTCAAAGAATATTAAGGCTTTTCTAATTCACTACCTAGATTTTAAGGTTACCTATGAATTTATAGTCATATAAAATGAAAAATTTGGTTACTTGAGTATAGATAAAGATACCTAGTCCATAGGTCCTCCTACTTGCTTTCACAACCCTTTTAGGTTTTTCTTTTAATGATTCCTAGTCATCCATAATATTTCAAAGTTAACGCTTACAAACCTAGGTAGCTCTTTTAGGTCTAGATCTAGCCCCCTGGGTCTCATTCCCTCTATAAAATAGCACCCAACTTAGATAGAAGCACTGAAACCTAGGGTGTCTTATTTATATCACTATTGTCCAAGTGTACTTTTGGTCTTAACAGTCGTATTTTCTTGAATCCTTATCCTATTTCATGTCAGCCTAATGAAAATTCATTTAACCCATGATAATTAATTTCCCTATAAAAGGCCATTTAAAGTACATTTAGAAGGGTTGACACTCATTTACAAGAGAGAATCAAGAATACATAAAATTACATTTAAGAACTTTTCTCTATTCTCTACATACATCCTTCTAATATTATTCCAAACTTATTCAAACCCTTACACCAACCCCTAACCATCTGAAATAAACCTAGTTTCACATCTAGTTGCATTTTAATACATAATTACACTAGAAACTTCAATGGGATAACTACATTAACTTGATCCCTCCTCAAAGTATTGGTATGTAGGTAGTGTGCCCACACATGAGGTGTGAAGTGCATCCAACATATCTTTTACACACTAACCCCTTCTCTCTCTTTCCCAAGTTTCCATTCAAGTTCAATCATAAAGAGATATTAGGGATTAAAATATTAAAATAGATGTAAAATGAGCTTTATAAAATCTTGGGATTTGATATTTCACTGATAGGGTAACATAAACCTGTTGAGTAGAACCCAAAAAACTCAGATCACCTAGACAACATCACCCAAAAAAGACTAGTGCTAAAAAATAGGGTGTCCCACTTTTATCACTCTTTTCCAATCCAAAAATGAACTCTAAGATCCTATCTATGACAATCTACCAAGCCTACATAGATATTTCCATACCTTGCAATATCTGTCTAAATTAGTTTCCAGCTAAGTTTGATTTTCTCTCTATTATTACTATTTTTATAAAAGGTAAAAATACAATCTATTTACACAAATTAGTGGATTAATTATTTTACATTATTTAATAATTTACCCTAATCAAACCCATTTATTTAATTATGAAAAAAACTCCCTTATTCTAAAAACAATAAATCATTTGGTGAACCTGAGTTACTTTGAATTTTGCATAAAAACACTAAAAACCCTAGGGTAAATTCCTAGCTGATTTTTCCCATTAATTTTTGAATTCTTTCTTGAATATTAAAATAAAAAATACCTCTTAAATTTTAAAAAAAAATTAATAAATTTTAAAAAAAATTTATTTCAAACCCTAGTTGTATACATTAGGTCCCAGTAATTTTCCAATATTAATCCAATAATTTTTGATTTTTTGCTTGCATATCTAAATCAAAAATTTGATTCAAATTCTCAAATTCAATAGTAATTTTAAAATTAATTTTATTTCAAACCCTCGTTACATCAACTAGCTCCCAGTAATTTTCCATTAATTTTCCAATCATTTTCTAAATTTTTAGTAGCATATCAAAATCAAAGAATCACTTCAAATTTCAAAAATTTAGAGTAATTTCAAAAAAAATCTTTTTTTCAAAACCCTAGTTGCATTTACTAGGTCCCATTAAATCAAACATTCTCCCATAAATTTCTTAATTTTTACTTGCATACTTAACTCTAAAATTCAATTTCAAATTAAAAAATTTATAGTGTTTTGCAAAAATATCACTATTAAATCCCTAGCTGCATGTACTAACACCTATTTACTTCTTGAGGTATCACCTTACATCCATATTCAAATTGAAAAAATGATGCTCATTTATTTACAAACTTTTCTTACATTTATTACAAATAATAAAGAAACTATAATGGACCCTATCATGTATATGAATGATGAAATCTATGATATGTTAGTACAAAGCTTCATCCTATGCATTTCATGTTTATATTTCATTATATGGGATGACATTATAAAATTCATTAAAAAAATTCAAAATACTTAAAAATTAATTTTTCATATTCTCTTTTGCTCATATAGAATAATTACCAACTCTATTTTGCTAAATGCATTGGAAATGTTATGTTACATGTCAAGAGTTTATGTCTTTTTAAAAAAATTCTTGTTCTCTATCCTCTGCTTTCTATTCCTCATGTGGAATTTTTTTCAATATTATCATGATAAAAACATTATAAATGTCATAGCACATGCCAAAGTTTATTATACATTCATGAACAAATTCATGCTTTCTATCACTTGCTCTCTATCTCTCATGTGGAATTTTTTTCAAGCTTATCATGATAAACACATTAGAAATGTCATATCACATATAAAAATTCTAAATGTATTCATGCATAATGTCATGCTCTCTATTACATACTTTATCTCTCTCACGAGGAAAATTTTTCAAGACTATCTTGCAAAACATATTAGAAATGTCATGATTCAAGTCAAAGTTTTCTATGCATTAATGCACAATTCCATGATCTCTATCCCTTGTTTGTTATCTATCATGTGGAATGTTATTTATAAACATATTTTTATACATGGTTTATAATTTTATGTATCTAAATATTTGGATACTTTTAAGTATCTCCCTATTACTACTAGACACAAACAAGCACTAGTGGTTATATCTATCTCTCTTCTCTTTAAACTTGGTTCATCTATCTTTTATCCTACACCTACTACTAGCTCTATGCCTATAGTAAATTATGTGGTACATGATATCACTCAAGTTTAAAAAGATAGGTAGGTTGAATACACCCATGGTCATATCTTTACCACTCAAGTTAGCACCCCTTCTGATCTAGTTTGAGCTCCTCCACCTATTACAGTTCTTCCTCCAGTCCAGATTTAGCCATGATCAAGACCTTTGTCACCAGCACAGAGAATTAATATACCTATATATCCTTAATATTCTACATATATTATAGATACATATTCACATCCATATTAATTTCATTGAGATCTCATGTGTCTACATATAGATCACATGTTTAGAGAGCTTCTCCTACTTTTAGATGGGTCCCTAAGAGCCTTATAGTTGCATCCACTTCTCAGAGTTATAAAGGGACCCCATAATCAGTTTATAATTCATATATTTTAGAGAATTTACAACATATAAAAATTTCAAAGACACAGTCTCAACATTTCTATCATGCTTCATGTCATGCGCGATCCTTCTTGATACAAGAAAACATGATATGGAGTCTCCCATGAGACTCATCAGTTAGCATCATTTATTTGTAGTATTAATTGTACTTAGATTCCTTTTTATTGATTATACATAGTTCAAATATATAAAAATACAAAAATAATATAACATTTCAAAAATCTAAAAACATTTAGATATAACAAAACACCAAAAACATTTTGATTATATGAATCACCCATGCTTTACATTAATACCACTATGCTAGGACTTAAATTTACTATTCTATAATATTATTTTTCAATTTATCTACATTAGTATTCTTTAATTGATCATATTTTAGCATGTTCAGTGATACCTAGATCCTTGATTGACTCACTCTACACATTGAGGGGGCATCCTACTTCTACATTTGAGACACACATCGATATACACACCCACTGGGGGCATCTTCTACATGACTACACCATCCAAGTTGTGTCATTTCTACACTATACACTCCAAGTTATCATGTTGTTATACATTACTTACTATATTACATAGATTAATATATTGACATTTCACTAGTATTTATCACTTGTATATCTCTTTAGCATAAACTTAGTCTTGTACTAACATGTATTTCATACTTTCACTCTTTTTTTTATTAGTTATATGTGATTATATATTTCTAGTTACTACATTATTTCTCTTCTTTCTTAACATATCTTATTGGATTGCATTTCTAGTTCCTACTTGTCTCGTATGTGTGCCTTAGGACATTTTCCAATGTCCTTTGATTATATTCATGTGTGCATACCTTTAGACATTTACCAATGTCCCTTGATTGTAATATTATATGTTTCTATGGCCCTCATGTCAATATTTATTATATCTATTGTATGTGTATGTGGAATTTGAACATGCCTTATATGCTTGTTTTCTAGTTTGAGTGACATGTGCCCATGTCCCTTGTTTACTTGGCCCCTTGGCCACTCTTGTATGATTCTTGATTCTTTCTCTATGTGATTTTTTCTTGATTTATTTTTATATTATTGTATTTCAATGATCCATATCATGAATTTTCCTTGATTTCTTAGATGCGATGATGGAAATCATGCTCTATCCCTCCTTGATAATTAACAACTAAAAACTAACATTTAACATTTCTAGTTCTAATATAATACATTAAACATGTTATTAAATTTTTATATCTATCTATTCATACCTCTATTGATCTACCAAATCTCTTAATTCAAACATTTCTATATCTCAAGATATCTTGTTGATTATCATTGATATATCATGTATCTATGTAGCATAACACACTTGTAGGACTCTTTTCTTCTGAGGGAAATTAGTTTAGGTTCAATCATTCCTACCATAAGAAGAGGGGGAAAAAAATAGGGGTTTTTACATAGAGATAAAATCTTCCAGTAGTCAAAATATTAGAATTTTGATCACCCAGCTCAAAATCCCAAGGTTAAACTAGTCAAAATAAAATAAAAAATAGTGACAATTCCAGATCAACAACCAGTTTTAACACAAGATAATAATGATAGAAATGGACAATAGTGCCAAACATAAGTGTTTACTCAATTTGGTTCTCCTTTATAGGTATTAAAACACCCAAATTTTTTAGTAATAGGCAAAATGTTTATCTCAACTATAGTTTTGCACATCCAGATCAGTTAGAATCAACAGTTTTAGTATAATTTTCTCAAGGAATCTAGATATAGGGGGTATCATGCATATCATGATGGATCTCACTTATAATTTTATATTAGACAATTAACATAACTTCCAAATCCAAATCCATTTTCTAGACACCAATGAATGGGGGTAATGTGTGTATCACATTGGTCTTCTTTTGTTTCCAAGTTCAGTTTATTACCTAGGTATTCTTAGTAGTTTCATTCCTTACTCCATCTACAGGTGGTTGGCATCATTTTCAAGTTAAAATCTCATACAAGTTTAACTTATTGAGTACATGAATTCTCAAGTTGGATTAAACATAGGCCTAATACATTAATTTCAGACTGGCTTTCATACAAGCCTAATCTTTATCTTTCGAAAAGGCCAAGAGTGGCCTAGTTTCTAACATATATTTGGCTATACATGCCACATTATCAGATTTTCAAAACATCCATGGGATCCATGAGCCATCTCATATGAAATCTATTCTATACTAGTATCACTTCATAGCTTCACTTCATAGGGTAATGATGGAGCCAAAGGGATAGCCTTTGTATTCTTGATCCACCTATTCAGAGGGATTGGACACATAATCTAGACATTGATTATCACATACATGATCATCTAAATTCACTCAGTAGGTGAGGATGGAGCCAATGGGCTAGGATTTATATTTTTGAGTGAATTTATAAGGAATTAAGACTCAACTCCATTCATGATATAAATTTTGGTACAACATCATCCAACACAATCCAACATTACTCAGCCTTACTCAGGATCATAACAGGTTTTGTATTGATTCATGTATGTGATGAGGTGTATTCATTCTTTTTTCTTCTTTTTATTACTCAAATTTATATGTTCTTGTTTTATATCACATATATTAAGAACCAATCTACTCTTTGTTTCATTTCATAGATTCACACTTACATAATGTGCTCTTTATTCACTATTCAACATTACTCAGCATCACACAAGCTTCATGGGCTTCACCTTTATAGGTAAGTTTAGGTACACTTTCTATTTTTTTCCTTTAACCTAGTATTTCACTTTGCTACATCACTATAATAAAGGGGGGAAAATGTAGTCATATAAAATATGAAATTTGATTACTTGAGTATGGCTAAAGATACCTAATCCATAGGTCCTCCTAATTACTTGCACAACCCTTTTAGGCTTTTATTACACTAATTCCCAGTCATCCACAACATTCTAGACTTAACCCTTAAAGATCCATGTATACATTTTAGGCCCAAATTCATCCCCCTAGGTCTCATTCCCTCTAGAAAATAACACCCAACTTGGATATGAGCACTAAAACCTAAGGTGTCTTATTTTTAGTGCTATTGTCCAAGTGTACTTTTGGTTCTAACAGTCATATTTTATAGAATCTATATCCTAATTCATGTTGGTTTAATGAAAATTCATTTAACCCATGATCATTAATTTTCCTATGAAAGGAAATTTAAAGTCCATTTAGAAGGGTTGGCACTCATTTCTAAGAGAGAAGCAAGAATACAAGTAAATTTAAGCACTTTTCCCTATTCTCTACATACATCCTTCCAATATTATTTCAAGCTTATTCTAACCCTTATACCAGCCCTTAACCATCTGAAATACACATAGTTTTACATATATTTGCATTTTCATACATAATTACACCAAGAACTTCAATGGGAGAACTACATTAACTTGATCTCTCCTCAAATTATCGGTATGTAGGTAGTGTGCCCACATATGGGGTGTGAAGTACATCCAACATATACTTTATACACTAACCCCTTCTCTCTCTTTCCCAAGTTTCCATTCAATTTAAAGTATAAATAGCTCTTAGGGATTTAAATATTAAAATAGATGCAAAATGAGCTTCTAGACTTTTGGGCTTTGATATTTCACTAACAGGGTAGCATAGACCTGCTGAGTAGAACCTAGAAAACTTAGATCACTTAGACAACAACACCTAAAAAGGACTATAGTGTTGAATAATAGGGTGTAAAAATTTTAGTTCTATTGTCCAATCCAAAAATGAACTCTAAGATCCTATATGTGATAGTCTACCAAGCCTACATAAAAATTTCCATACCTTTCAATATCTATCTCAATTAATTTCCAGCTAAGTTTGATTTTCTCTCTATTATTACTATTTTTAGAAAAGGCAAAAATACAATATATTTACACAAATTAATGGCTTAATGATTGTACATTATTCACTAATTTACCCTACTCATACCTATTTATTTAATCAGGAATAAAACTCCATTATTCTAAAAAACAATAAATCATTTGGTGAACCTGACTTACTTTGAATTTTGCATAAAAATCATAGAAACCCTAGGGTAAATTCCTATCTAATTTTTCCCATTAATTTTTTAATTTTTATTGAATATTAAAATAAAAAATACCTCTTAAATTTTAAAATTTTGTAGTAAATTTTAAAATAAATTTATTTCAAACCCTAGTTGTATAAACTAGGTCCTAGTAATTTTCCAATATTAATCCAATAATTTTTTGATTTTTTGCTTGCATATCTAAATAAAAAATTTGATTACAATTATCAAATACAATATTAATTTCAAAAATAATTTTGTTTCAAACCCTCATTACATCAACTATCTCGCAGTAATTTTCCAATCATTTTCTAAATTTTTATAGCATATTAAAATAAGAAAATCATTTCAAATTTCAAAAATTCATAGTAATTTCAAAAAATAAAATAAAAAACTTAAAACCCTTGTTGCATTTACTAGGTTCCATTAAATCAAACAATATCCCATAAATTTTTGAATTTTTAATTGCATACTTAACTCTAAAATTCAATTTCAAATTCAAAAATTCTTAGTATTTTGTAAAAATATCACTGTTTAATCCCTAATTGCATGTACTAACACCCATTTACTTCTTGAGGTATCACCTTACATCAATAATCAAATTAAAAAAATGATGCTCATTTATTTACAAAATTTTCTTCCATTTCTTGCAAATAATAAAGAAACCATAATGGGCCCTATCATGTATATGAATGATGAAGTCTATCATATGTTAGTATAAAGCTTCATCATATGAATTTCATGTTTATATTTCATTATATGGGATGATATTACAAAAATCATTGAAAAAAATGCACAAGAATTCAAAATTATTTTTGCATATTCTCTTTTGCTCATACAAAATAATTACCAACTCTATTCTGCTAAATGCATTCGAAATGTTATGTTACATGTCAAAAGTTTATATGTCTTTATGCAAAAATTCATGTTCTCTATCCTCTAATTTCTATTCCTCATGTGGAAAAATTATCAATATTGTCATGCTAAACACATTATAAATGTCATATCACATGCCAAAGTTTCTTATACATCCATGCACAAATTCACGCTTTCTATCACTTTCTCTCTATCTCTCATGTGGAAAATTTTTCAAGATTATCATGATAAACACATTAGAAATGTCATATCACATATCAAAATTCTAAATGTATTCATGAACAATGTCATGCTCTCTATTACATACTTTCTCTCTCTCATGAGGAAATTTTTTCAAGACTATCTTGCAAAACATATTAAAAATGTCATGATTCAAGTCAATTTTTTCTATGCATTAATGCACAATTCCATGCTCTCTATCCCTTGTTTGTTATATATCATGTGGAAAGTTATTTATAAACATACTTTTACACATGGTGTCTACTTAGATGTATCTAACTCTTTGGCTACTTTTAAGTATCTCCCTATTACTATTAGACACAAGCAAACACTAGTGGTTATATCTATCTCTCCTCTCTTCAAACTTGGTTCATCTATGTTTTATCCTACACCTACTACTAGCTTTATGCCTATATTAAATTATGTAGTACATGATATCGCCCAATTTTATGAAGATAGGTAGGTTGATTACACCTATTTTTATAGCTTTGTCACTTAGGTTAGCACCCCTTTTGATCTAGTTTCATCTCCTCCACCTATTACAGTTCTTCCTCCAGTCCAGATTCAACCATAGTCAAGACCTTCATCACCAAAAAAAAGATTCCATACACTTGAATATCATTAATATTCTCGATAGATTATAACTATTTATTCACACACAGATAAATTTCATTGAGATCTCATACATCTACACATAGATCACATGTTTAGAGAACTTCTCTTACTTTCAGATGGGTCCTTAAGAGCCCTAAAATTACATCCGCTTCTTAGAGTTTTAGAGGGACCCCATAATTAGTTTTTAATTTAGAAAATTTAGATCATTTACAACATATAAAATTTTTAGAGCCATAGTCTTAGCATTTCTACCATGTTTCACCATCATGCATGATCCTTCTTCTTGATACAAGAAAACATGATATAGAGTCTCCCATAAGACTCATTAGTTAGTATCATTTTTTTGTAGTATTACTTGTACATATATTCATTTTGATTGATTACACATAGTTCAAATATTTCAAAATACAAAAATAATATAATATTTCAAAAATCTAAAAAAATTTAGATATAACAAAACACCAAAAACATTTTGATTATATGCATCATACATGATTTACATTACTACTACTATGATAAGACTTATATTTACTATTATATTCTATTGTTTTTAAATTTATCTACATTAATATGCTTCACTTTATCATCTTTGAGTGTGTACAATGACACCTAGATCCTTGATTGACTCACTCTACCCATTGAGGGGGCATCCTACTTCTACATTTGAGACACACATTGATATACATACCCACTAGGGGCATCTTATACATGACTACACCATCTAGGTTATGTCATTCCTACACTATACACTCCAAGTTATCATGTTGTTGTATATTACTTACTATATCAACATTTCACTAGTATTTATCACTTGTGTATCTCTTTAGCATATACTTAGTCTTGTATTAACATGTCTTGCATACTTTCAATCTTTCTTTGATTAATTAGATGTGATTATATCTTTATAATTATTACATTATTTCTCTTTTTGCTTAATATATCTTATTGGATTTCATATCTACTTCCTGCTTGTCTCTTATGTGTGCCTTAGGAAATTTCCTAATGTCCTTTGCTTCTATTCATGTGTGTGTACCTTTGGACAATTTCCAATGTCCCTTTCTTGTAATATTCTATGTTCCTATGGCCCTAATTTCAATCTTTCTTATTTATATTTTATGTGTATGTGGCATTTGAACATGCCTTGTATGCTTGTTTTCTAGTTTGAGTAACATGTGCCCATGTCCCCCTTTTGTTTGGCCACTTGGCCACTCTTGTATGCTTCTTGTTTCTTTCTCTATGTTCTTGTTGCTTGATTTATTTTTCTATTGTTGTAATTCCATGATCCATATCATGAATTTTATTTTCTTTCTTGGATGTTATGATGGATATCATGTTCTGTCCCTCCTTGACAATTAAAAAATAACAACTAATAACTAACATTTAACATTTTAAATTATAGTTTAATACATTGCACATGTTATTACATTATTATATCTATCTATTCATACCCATATTAATCTAACAAATCTCTTAATACAAATATTGCTATATCTTGAGATATCTTGTTGATTATCATTGCTATATCATGTATCTATGCAACATAACACACTTGTAGGACTCTTTTCTTCTGAGGGTAGTTATTATAGGTTCTATAATTCCTACCCATAGAAGAGGGGGAAACAAATAGGGGTTTTTAAATAGAGATAAAATATCCCAATAGTCAAAATAGTAGCATTTCAATCACCTAGTTTAGAATTCAAAGGTCAAACCAGTCAAAATAGAATAAAAAATAGTGACAATTCCAGATCAACAACTAGTCTTATCACAACACAATAATGCTAGTAATGGAAAATAGTGCCAAACACAAGGGTTTACTCATTTTTGTGCTCTTTTATAGGTAGAAAAACACCTGGGTTTTCTAATAATAGACAAAATGTTTAGCTCAGCTATATTTTTTGCACATCTAGATTAGTTAGAATTAGTTGTTTTACTACAATTTTCTTAGGGAATCTAGATATAGGGGTATCATGCATAACATCATGGATCTAACTTCTAGTTTTATATTATATAGTTGACATAAATTCCAAATTAGAGTCCATGTTCTAGACACTAGTGATTTGGGGTAATGTGTGCAGCACATTGGTCTTGTTTTGTTTCCAAGTTAGTTTATTACCTAGGCATTCTTAACAGTTGTATAACTTAATCCATCTACAGGTGGTTGGTATATTTTTAAATTTAAAATTTCATACAAGTTTAACTTCTTGAGTACCTAAGTTCTTGAATTGGATTTTACATAAGCCTAATGCATCAATTTTAGAGTGGCTTTCATATAGGCATAATTTCCATCTTTTAAAATGACCAAGAGTGGCCTAGTTTCCAACATATATTTGGCTATCCATGCCACATTGTTATATTTTAAAAACATCCATGGGATTCATGAGCCATCTCATATGACATCTAATCTATACTAGTATCACTTTATAGCTTCACTTCAAAAGGAAATGATGGAGCCAAAGGGATAGTCTTTGTATTCTTGAGTCACCTATTTAGAGGGATTGTACACATAATCCAAACATTGATTATCACATACATGATCATCTAGCTTCACTCAGTGGGTGATGATGGAGCCAAAGGGCTAGGATTTGTATTCTTGAGTGAATTTATATGTAATTTAGTACTCAAATCCATTCATGATATAAATTTTGGTACAACATCATCCAACACAATCCAACATTACTCAGCCTTACTCAGGATCACAATAGGTTTTGTATTGGTTCACATACTCAATGAGGTGTATTCTTTCCTTTATCTTCCTTAGATTTTTATGTTCTTGTTTTATATCACATATAATAATAAATGATCTACTCTTTATTTAATTTCATATATTCACACTTACATAATGTGCTCTCTATGCATTATCCAACATTACTCGGCATCACACAAGTTTTATGGGCTTCACCTTTGTAGGTAAGTTTATGTACACTTTCTATTTTTTTATTTATCATTGTATTTCACATTGTTTCATCACTATAATAAAGGGGGATGGGGTTAAATTTAGTCATATAAAATGTGAAATTTGGTTACTTGAGTATGGATAAAGATACCTAATCCATAGGTCCTCCTACTTGCTTGCACAACCCTTTTAAGATTTTCTTTCACAGATTCCTAGTCATCCACATCCATATGGACTTAAACCTTATAGACCCAAGAATATCTTTCAAGCCCATATTCATCCCCCTAAGTATCATTACCTCTAGATAATAGCACCCAACTTAGATAGGAGCACTAAAACCTAGTGTGTCCTATGTTTAGTGTTATTGTCCAAGTGTACTTATGGTCTTAAAGGTCATATTTTATTGAATACTTATCCTAATTAATGTTGGCCTAATGAAAATTCATTTAACCCATGATCATTAATTTTCCTATAAAATGCCATTCAAATTCCATTTAGAAGGGTTGGAACTCATTTACAAGAGAGAAGTAAGAATACAAGCAAGTACATTTAAGCACTTTTCCCTATTCTCTACATATAGCCTTCCAATATTATTCCAAGGTTATTCAAACACTTAAACCAGCCCTTAGACATCTAAAATACACCTATTTTTACATCTAATTGCATATTTATACATCTAATTGCATATTTATACATAATTACACCAAACACTTCAATGGGAGAACTACATTAGCTTGATCCTTCCTTAGAGTATTGGTATGTAGGCAGTATGCCCACACATAGGGTTTGAAGTGAGTCCAATGTATCCTCTACACACTAACCCCTTTTTCTCTCTTTCTTAAGATGCCATTCAAGTTCAAGAATAAAGATCTCTTAGGGCTTTAAATATTAAAATAGATGCACAATGAGCTTCATAAACTTTCAAGATTTGATATTTCACTGATAAGGTAACACAAACCTACCAAGCAAAACCCAAAAAAACTCAAATCACCTAGACAATAGCGCAAAAAAGGACTATATTACCAAAAAATAGGATGTCATACTTTCATCACTCCTATCCAATCTATAAAAAAACTCTAGGATCCTATTTGTGATAGTCTACCAAACTTGCACAAAAATTTCTAGACCTTGTAACATCTATTTCAGTCAATTTATAGCTAAGTTTGATATTCTCTCTATTATTACTATTTTAAGAAAATGTAAAAATATAATCTATTTACACAAATCAGTGGCTTAATTATTTCAAATTATTTACTAATTGACCCTACTTAGACTTGTTTATTTAATTAGGAATAAAACTCCATTATTATAAAAAATAATAAATCAACATTCAGTGCATGGTTGAGGGTGTGTTTATGACATTATTGATAAGGAATTTCATTTTTGTAACTAAAATTTCATTGGCATTAGCACCTCAAAATGAAATAATAATATTTTGATGCAAGTTATAAACTTCAACAATTTAAATCCAAGATATTAGTCTTGTATTTATTTTTTTGAATATTTTCACCATATGAATTATTTCATTTTGAAATAAAATATGAGTTGTGAATACTACCCAGATACATTACTATGTAACCTTCATGTATTATTATTTTTTGTAATATATGATACCCTGAAGCTTTCTAATAGTAAGTTAAAATAAAAGGAGATGGCACTTATCTTCCCATTTCCATTATACAACTGGCAAAGTTAACTTAATATAATTTGTTACTCATACCAAGCATAAATTCTATGTTTAATTCACTCAAACCATCTTCTTGATACCTTTATTCATTTGATGTTAAAAAAAAGTGATATAAATACACACCAATTGATGTGTTAGTCCTTGAAATTCAAATTCACATAAACTTATACTTAGATACATGAATTTGAAATTACATAGAGATATCCATCAAAAGTATCCATTGATTTTCATTGTTCCCTTTATGAGAAAGATCATCTAAAAAATTGTCATAAAGATAAGTCTATGCAATAAACTCACCAATTTTTAAATTTGAAAATATTTGAAACACTATCAAAACCATTTTATTTTATGATCTATAAGTATCTATTTTTTAACTTGATCATTTCAAAATGCTATAAAATTAATCAAGTGTGAAAAATTAGCAAAAAAATAAAGTGTAATCTAAATCCTAACTTGGTTAAGTTTACACTTGTAATTTGGACCCCACCAAGGTAATGGAGCCTAGAAATGCAATGAGACATAATTTCATAGGATTTGAATAGTATACATTTGGAGGGGTATAAAATTTTATAATAACAACTACTTGGTAACCCTTATAGTTTTATCTAGGTCTAAAAAAAGATTTCTATAGGTTAGACTTAACCACTACATTTATTACTACATGTTATGGTTAATTTAATTTATATGAGTTGAAATATTCATCTCTACTAGTACTATGGGTTGGTATTCCAATTGCTATGATCTAGCTACCTAGTTTATATGGGTAACCCAACCAATTATTATTATAGATACCTACTCTACTTCATAACTTATCTTTAAGATATGTATGCACTAGATTAAGAATAAATCCAAAATAGTAATAATAGTAAATGATACAATCTTATTCATAAAATAAACATTTAATCATGAAATATAAAAATTATATGAATCATTTTTAATTATACCATATAGCATAAAGGATCACAAAGGAAAAAATTGATATATCAGGGCTAAGTGAAAAAGGTTCAATATAAGAGTTTTTGGAAGGAATTTCAAGGTTGATTTCTCAACTCATCAATCATCATGATCATAAATATGATAGTAATTCATTCACTTAAACATGCATTTTCATCATTTACATAATATTTTTTATTAGGCACACAAAAATTATCATCTACAACTTAATATGTTCATTCATTATCATTGTTATAGGGCATGGCAAGAGTAGATGATAAGAGATCCATATAATTAGACATATAATGGTTATTAGGATGTATACTCATGAAAATTTTACCAAATCCTAAGATGACAAAGAATATAAACACAAATCTTACTCCTAGTATGAAATAAAACATATAAATTTAGTGTTTAGAGAGTAGATATTGTTGATTCACTTATCATGTTCCTTGTGTCACTAGGGAATAAGGGGAAATTAAGAAACTCAATTTTGAGTCATAGAAGACTTAGGGATTGAGTTGTTAACAAAATTACTACTATAAATATCACAAATAACAAAGATATGATCACCACTTAGAAGTTTGCAAGCATGCCTTGCTATAAGGACATCAGATGTTATGCAAAGACACTTTACTTTGCTAATGTTTATGAATTTATTTCAATATTTGCCAATTATTTCCTAAAATATAGATTAATAGTGGATATTTATAGAATAAACTAGGCTAAAGTGAGTCATGGGTGGATCCAAGAGTAAGTAGGGTAAGTCAAAAAAGAGAATTTGCTTAAGATGATCAAAGGCGCCAGTTCTTTTAACTTCTAAATCAAAAACACATAAAAACAACATCTACCAACTATAGTGTAATGCTCAAAGCTAAATAAATGTATTTTATTCTTTAGAGGAAAGGGAATTCATATATCTAAAAGCATACTTTACACAAAAAATCACTCACTCTTAGTAAATTGCATAAGCATATTTAATTGTAAATAAGATGAAAACATAACAAATATACTAATAGATTATTTAACCTATTGTCAAACTCAAACTAATATATTCATATATGGAGTGTAATTTCCAAATTATCTTGAAAAAAATAATTTATTAGTCATCTAAAAGTGTGAGAATCAAAAATCATAGAACACACACAATAAAACACTTTAGACAAACTTTTGAAATATTTGGCTCTTTCCATTAATTATTATAATAACTATTTTCTAATTTACAATGAGGGAAACATCCCTATATATAGGATCCAAAATTCCTAATACAAGTTTACATGTGCCCACAAAAGGTGCCCAAATATAACCAAGTTACTAAAATGTTGCAAGGGAATAATATGAATTGAAAATTTAAAAAATATAATGGAATATTCTTAAAGTCTTAGAGGTTGTTGAGATGCCTATAGCTATTTTTGGCTCTGAATTTTCTCCACTTATTCCTTGGTTTATAATTCTACACATGCCAGGTAGTCTTGGTTGATTTGATCAAAGTCTAGGATCATAGGCCAAAATAAGTTTGTTATCTCCTAGATGAGCTTCACATGTTCTGCAAGCATAGGTCTCAATGCTTCTTCAATTACCTTTGCTTTTTCCAACCTTCGATTGACAAATGCCACAATATTCATCACCTTAGTATCATTCTTTAAACTGGCTACATACTGATATAATTTATCAATGAACACCTTCATTCGGGATTTGAAATATTGATTATCTATAAAGGATCCATCAGGATTGGTCACCCGAGTGACCATGGCATCCTTCAAAAACAAGGTAATCTTAAACACAATATTCTCCAAGGATTCACTTGCATCCTTAAATTTATCTAACCAAATTTTTATGATCCTTCTTCTATTTGTTAGGATAGTCTATATAAGGATAATGTCCTCAAGTGGCATAACCTTGAGGTCTGGGAACTTAATAATTCTTAAAACTTTATCCAAGTTTGCTAACTTGGAATCATAGAGTGTAAGGTTCTATTCAAGCTTCATGAACACATTGGATTCCAAGGTCCCCTCTTCCTGCATCCTCTTCATGACTTTATACAAGTTAAATAATTAATAACTACATTGATTATTTGAAGTATAACGCCTTTTGGCATAGAGGGAAGTGATTTTTCCTTCAATATTTTCAATTCTTGTTACATCCCATTCATCAAGGCTATTATATATTCTTCTTAAGCCTAAACTATGGACATAGGGTCCTCTACATATTCCTACACCTCTCCAAGTCTAGCCTTACTCTTCCTTATCAAAGTAAAGAGTGAATCTTCACTCTCATGGAATACAATTGAACTTATCTATGGCTATTTAACTTGCCTTATTACCACCCTCTTCATCATGCCCATGTTAACATTGAATCTCATCCTAACTTGAGTAGAAGAGAGGATTACCTAAGGCTTCTCCTACCTTATTTCTTGTATGATGTCTCTAACCAAATTTAGTGGAGTAGTAGGTGTTGGTTGTGTGGGAGGTGGTTATAATGGAAGTGCTTGGGTAGAGGAAAAGGATAAATCTACATTAAATATGTATAAGTTTGTTGGGCCTAATTTTCTAAGTGGATCAAATAGAGATTTGGTAGGGCCCATGTCAAAAATGAATGAAGGAAAGTTTGAAGGCAGACTAACTTTAGCAATTTTGGTAATGCTGAGTGGATTATGAAAGGTGAACATATTTGAGATAGGTTTCAATGGATTTGTAGGCACAGGGTATCAAATAATAAGTGAAGCACTTGTTATGGTTTCTTAGGAAGAAGCCATATGTGTAGTGGCATGAGTAATAAAATAGTGGAAGTTGAATCCAAAGGAGGTACCAACTTGGCTCGTGTTGGTATCCATTAAAGATTGGGTATAGGTAGCTATAGTGGATAATGATGCTAAAGTTGATAGATAAGTAATGGTGTGTAGATAAAACATGGAGTGGAAGAAAAAGTAGAGGCAAAAGTAGTTAAAAAATAAGGAAGTGGTGTTGTACTCATAGTGGGAGCTTGGAGAGCTGATGGAGGAGACATTGCCCCTATCATGGTAGTCCTGGGATACTTCTCTCTTTTGTAAACTTTTTCTATATTCCTCTCAGCTAGTGCCTATAGTTCTTCCATTGAGAGTTTGATTCCCTGATGTAATTCTTCAAGATCAATGACATCAAAGTTAGGTTGACCTAGACTCTCTATGGCATCTCCCTTAATAGATGTAGAGACAAATATAGGCCTTTGGGATGGGTCATGATAGATAATTTATCCCCCTTGCTCGAATCTTAGAGGTATATCTTAATTGCTTGAAGTAGCCTATAATAGAGGTCTATATTATCTATCATTAATGAGATAAAATTAGTATTCTTATTCCTCTTCATACCTCTCCTCATAATCTATATCAAACATACTTCCATGGGCTAATGGAGGTTGAGGCCTTATGATATCTTCCTTAGTCTCTTTATCCATCTTCATTTCTAGCTTAATATTCTTTTTTTAGCATTTCTAAGGACCATATCATCATTCATGATATATTGGTGTATACATTCATGTACCTCTTCTTGATGCTTATAATCCATATAAATATATTTCTTTAACTTGATAAAATGATTTTTGATGAGACCATTTGGGTCCCAAGGTTTAAAGTCATCTTTAGGTAATAGGTACGAGTCCTTTGGCCTTGTATCCATAATAATATCTTACCACTTTGTGATCTTAATCCTCCCTAGATTATAAGGAGTCTTATGGGGGACTATCTTCTTCTTACTCTTGAAGATACAATCAAATCCATATATAAGTTGATAGGCCATCTCTTCCTTGTCCAACTTCATAGGCATATATCTTGTCAACCTGAGAAGAACCACCATCACCCCCTCTATCCTGATGACTGTGTAATTAGGGTATATCTAGTAGATACCCATGTCCCTTAATGTCTATCTAACCTCTAGGGGAACCCTAAAAATCTCACACTTAGTTATTAATTTTTAGACTACTAGATATAAATCTTTTATAATTACTTAATGTTATGTCTAAAGCAACAAGTTTACATTACAAAGAATAACTGGGGCATGACTTCATTTCGCACAAGAGACCATGAGTTATGACCTAGTTAGATAGTTGTCTATATGGAATTCATTAGGTAGCTCATCATGTAGAAATGGAAACCATTCCTACAAGTGTCATTCATAGCATATACCAGGTTGTTACTAATAATATCCCTAATTGATGGAATTTGTTGATCCTCAAAGATTATCTGCAATAGCTAGATAGTTATTATATCTAAATACCCAATGTGCACATTACCATATATTATATTTAGGAGATATAATACAATCCTAACTTCCTTATGGAATTTTTGAATAGGTATATTCCCTTGGTAATCCATGAAGATAACTCCATTTAGGTTAGTTACCCATGATGCCAAGATCTTATCTAGTGACTATACCTCATACAAGTTATCAGTTTCACTCTGATTATAGTCTATTTATGGAAAAGTCATGTCATAATATTTTTCAAAGCTGTATCCTTATATGAAGGTGATCAAGAGCCCTTAGTTTATGGATTTGAGAAACCCATCCTCACATTTCATCATCCTAAAGATGTCATAGACTAGGTTTGTGCATGACATGACCTCTAATTTGACTATAGTTTCATGGAGGTTGATAACTTGGATTGCAAGGATTTTCAAATCCAATTGAATTATGTGAGGCATTGTCTTAGCCTCATCAACTACCCTATATTATTTTACATTGAAGTAGATGCTACTATAATGCATGTCCCCTAATGTTATGGCCTCAGGGATGAATTTTGTCTTTGAAAATAACTAAATTTCCATAATGGAATATTAAGTCATAATTTACAAAAGAGGGGATCTTACTCAGGGTGAATGGAATTTCTTATGCCATTTATGAAACACATTTAATAGTAACTAATATCCTTCTATATTTATTTGAAAATTTCAAGCTCCAATAATGGCAGTCAGGGTGCAATCTATGAATAAATCAAGCTTTTTGTACTAGGAGAATATAGATCCATGTGAGAAAACATGTATAGTATCAAATGAAAATTGAGGTAACAATAGTTGAGTTTCCTTTTAAAAGATTTATTTGATTAATGTAGCATAGATGGTGATTCTGGTTTATGCCTTATTAATGGTGAGTTCATCAAATTTGCATTCAAAACACTTAGAACTATTGATTTTGGTATTTAATTATATAATTTAAATTTTAATCTAATTTGAATTTAATCCACCATAAATTTTATCTTTAAAGATAAATATTTCCTCCTTTTGACAAGTGGCATGCCAACTCAGATTCAGATAGGTGTTTACAGGGCTTTAACGTGACTAAGCTACTTAGTCAGCTTGAATTTTGGACACATGACACCTTTTGATTACTTAAAAAATATTGGAATGTATCTTAGTGTGATGACTTATTTGTATCCTTCCACATTGTATATTTCAATTTTTGGTGAGCTTTCAGATGGTGTATTTGAGTTTTGGTTGGTTATAAGAGTGTCACATGTCACTCTTGTAAGTAATTAGATCTATTCTCTGCTAGGTGGCTTTCTCATGGGAGATCATGGCTTTGTTTTCCTAGGTGTTATGTTTAGAAAGATTTTAGAAAAATATCAGTAACTTGGTTCTAATTGCATGGATTATATGGAGACATGTATCTCTTTTAGAGATGATCTTATTGACCTTGTAATGTAGCTTCATGGGAATGACACATAGTATCATCTCATGGGTCCAAGGTAGATATGCATCACTCTTAGAGGTTAACTAGTGGATATCAAATAGAATCAATGTAAGAATGACACATGCCATCATCACATGGGCCCAAAGTGGGCATGCATTACTTTTGTGGGCTTTTGTTCATTCCTCTACCACTTGTTATTCTTAGAAGGGGCTTTAGATAGTTCTATGCCATCAAACCTTGATTGGATAGCTTAGGTGCTACAAAATGTCTTTCTTATAAGATCTTATTATATTTAGGTGGATGCAACATAGTGTGCAAATTTTTTGATATCAAATTAATCTAAATGGATCACATATTGCTTCAAAGGGCTATTCAAGTTTGGTTGGGCTTCTAGATTATAGTGGGATGTGTGGTATCTTGGTTTGATTGGGATTGCTTGTAGAGGTTAAGATCTTGACAAGTAGCCTCTATATTTGATTTCTAATAGCTATTTCCTTCATGAGATCTTTAAATGATGGCATAGCTCACAAACTCAGTAGATTTACTCTAAGTATCTTGTGTGGGGCATGATAAATCTCTAAGGCATTTTGATGTCTTATGAGGTTGAAACTTGTCCCTTTAGAGCTGTAGTCTTAAATATGATGTTTGATGAGGCATCACAAAACACTAATTTAATCTTGACATCCTATGAGGTCAAGGGAGAGTTAAATTAGACTTTTGAAAATGTCAAATACCAGTCTTAAGCAAATTAAAATAAGTTTAAAGCAAAACTCTATAAGTAAATTTTTTAAAAAAATATAAGGTTAGTCCAATAAGATCAAGTGAAGCTTGTTGCATTTATGACAATTGGAGAACCAGGTAGAACATTCTTAGTGAAGTCCTATATGCATATTTTTAAAGTGTCAATGGTTAATGATTCATTATTTGAATTAAAACTGAAGAACTTATAATAACCTAAATATTTATAAGTAATAATACGTATTACAAAATGAATAATTAGCCATAAATTTTAGAAGTATAAGCATTGGTAAATTAAACCAAATCCATATGCATTAAAATGATTTAGCAAGCTTGAAATTTTAGGTATTTTTAAAAAATCAAGAAAGGAGGGCCCTCATTCTAGGAATAGGGGGTAGTTGATCATCAAAAAATGATGACCTCTATGGGGAAACATTGTAAAATTTTAGAATCCAAATCTTTTGTTCAAAGATGAATAAAAAACTAGTTATCTCATTATGATTTTCAATAAATATCAAAAATTATTTTTAGAATTAAGGAAAACCCATAAGCTAGAAATAGAGTTTAAACCTTGTAAACAATCATACTATCTGTGTTCTTTGAGGTTACTTAACCATTGATATTGAGTTCAAAAATGATGAATTTCAATCTTGAAGACATCAAACATGAAATGACTTAATCATTATCTATATTATATATAATAATGATTTGCTTAGTTAGGGATGGCTTGGGCATTACTATGATACCAGCCAGGCATCCATAACCCTGACATAGATACCTTTGGCTCCACTTTAGGACTTGATCTATTACCAATCAGGCATCCATAGCCCTGGTAGAGATTACCTAAATCACCATTCATGGAATATGGATTAGTTTATGACTTTACTGCATTAGTGTATCAAAAAATTTATGTTTTTATATATATACCTATATTCATAACTATAATAGTTGGAAACTAGAATTAGTTAGGTGTTGTTGAGGTCAACATACCCCCATTTATAAAGAATGGGGACTCATGTGTCAAATTGTACAAATTTTTACCTTAAAATTGAATATTCACTTGATCAAAGTGTCATTATCATGATTACACAATATTTTTATTTTAAGATCATCCACACCATGGTTTGGATGGATTATTTGTTCATGGTTCTAGTTTAATCTTATATAAAGTGCTAACATTGGATATGTGTGTTTTATATTGTAGGTTTAATGGATCCCATTTAAGAACGAACATTCTTATCTTTTTGTGCTTCAATGTTATACTGATCTTTTACTAACCTTGGTTTATAATTGATTAATTAAATTCATATTTTGAAACCTTATCCTAATGTTTTCCCTAAACCTTTTAGTTAAAATTAAAATTTGGCATTTGATTTTTATTTAAATTTAAGTGGGAATATATTAATCATACCATGGACTTAGTTTAATTTTTATCCTAAGGATTGGTCATGTTTCTTAACACAACTGAACCTTAGGCTAAAAATCATAGCTTGGTTTATATAATCACATGGTCCCTTTGTTATAAGGCTTAGCCTAAAGTCTTATCCTAAGGTTTATCATATTTATTAATACAATAAAAACCTTAGGATAAGGATTTATGCTATGTATTTGTTATTCTTAGGGTCCTTTTGTTGTAGGTTTCTAACCTTGGTCCAAAGCCTTTATGCCTTGGTCCATTTTAATTTACAAGGTCCCCTTTAATATGTTAATAATTTATCTTAAATATTTTATCCTATGTCCTTTATATATGTTCTTGAGATGAAATTTTGTTCTTTTTTACAAGATCAATGATATGTGCTTGTTTGTAGGAGATGGATCTAATGAAGTGTAGCAAGCATTGAAAATTCAAACCCCAATGGAAGAGTTAAACCTTGAGAATGTTCTTAAGATCTATGGCCCATGTGAGCCTAATACAGTTGATCAAGTGATGCATGTAATGTTAAACTGTCAAGGGTACTATGGAGATCCATGAGGGTGATAAATATCACCATTTTGAAAGCCTAGTACAAAGATCAAATGATGTGTGGGAGCCTAATACAAAGAGCATAGAAGCACTGAGTAGTTACCATGTGGCACACATAAGAAATAAGACAAACCTAGGAATGAAAAGTGGTAAGCTCAATATAGATCCTCGTGGACATGTTTAAAACTGATTATCACATGACCATCAATGACATTCACATAAAAATCAAATTTAAAATAGCTACTTGGTTCCAAATTTTATAAAGATATATTGACCACATTGATTCTTGAAAATGGAGCAGATGGTGTGAGATCAAAGCTATTTTTTGAAAGGCAATGATCATATTATATAAAGGGATGAATAGGATGCCAAAAGGATGCCATGGATATGCCACATTAGATCCACATGGGTGAAATGTGATAAATTAGAAACTTTACAAAATTGGTAATGCAAAGGTAATTCGATCCAAGGCCTACTAGTGAGCAGTCTAATATGCCATGGTAGTTTAGAGGAGTGTTTCTTGAGGGAACATGCCATTTTATTTTGACCTCATATATAAAAAAGGGGATTAATCTAGGCCAAGAACATCAAATAACCATGAATATCTTGTAGTAATTTAGAGGTCCCAAAAATTAAGGGACATAGGAATATTCTTCCTATGGTTAAATATTATCCATTTTGAATGTTGAATATTCTAGTTGCAAAGTCATGTGTGGTTTGTAAAACACACTAACTATAGATCAATCCATTTGGAAAGTCTAGTATATTTATAGAACATTTGTGAAAGGATAGTTGTCCTTACACTTGTAATTTTTTTGGATAAGATTGACCAACATGATTCCTTGCATCCTATAAAAGGAGAATTGTCATTCATAGAAATGTGGGAGTTCTTAGAACCAAATTAATTTATAAACTTGGAGCAATAAATGAAATAAAGGAATTATACAAAGATTGTCCATATTCATTTGTGTTATGGTTTCTATCTTAATTGCTTGTTACTATTTCTAGATTTGAATGGTTCTTATGAAGTCTTGGTGTGCATCTTTTAATTATAGAGATTTTAACTTATGCCAATGCTAGGTTGAATAAAAATTCTTAGGTCCATCTTGTTTCCTTTACTCTTCTTGAATTTGGGCTAATGTTGTTTGTTTGTAGGGGTAAATATTTAAAGTGAACCAGGTTTTTATTTGCATTATTTCCACCTTTCTTAAGAGTTTGCATGATGTGTGATAGGATTTGGGATTAAGTTTTTTTATGTTAATTATTGGTTAAGTGAATTCTTAGATGATATTTGAACTTTGTCATGATATTTGGAATGAAGATCAACATCTTTTTCCTACCCTACCCTTCCTTTTGCTCCTTTTTCAACTAGATCATTCTAGTTTAATTGCCATTGCAAATATCCATATTAGATTAGTCTTTAAATTAGTTCTTGATCATAATTCATAATTCCTAGCATAAATAATTCATATTTTTCATAGATCTATTATTTGGCCACAATGGTTCCCAACCACTAAATATTATAAATATTGTGAAATAGTCACTTGATATACCTTTATTCCATTAAAGATAATAGGATTATCACAACCTGTAACTCATGAATTGAGTTATTAGGAATTATAAAATGAGAATGTTTCTTAAACACTCTAGGAACCTATGATACACATTTATAAATCAAGATTTGTAACTTCATTGGTGCTAGAAAGAGGGCCTTAGTTAGATCTTTGTGAATTTGTAGAATCTTTTGTAATTATGGTGTATTTTGATCAAAGATTGATGTAATATTTATATATTTGTGTTTCTTTTAGAATATTTCTACAAAGATCATTCATCTTTGTAATTTCAAACCAATCTTTGTGATTATTTAGACACAGATCAACATTATTTGAAGATTAATGAATATTTATGGTAAAGATAGCTTAAATCTAAGGTGTTTGAGGTTTGTAATAGTGAATTTGTTCAAATATTGACTAATTCTTTGCCAATTTGAGTTAATTTGAGCTTAAACATGTAAAAATCATTCATACTAATGTATTTGGACATTTCTTTGAGCTAATTTAGTTAAATATCAATGTCCCTTGCTATTCTTTATACATATTTATGCAAAATTTCCTTACTATGTGAGTTTGATCATTGTTCTTTATAAATATGAGGCTTACACATTATATTTTAAATGAGATTAAGAGTTGTAACTACCAAAAGTAACATCCTTACCAAATTATGGCATGGTTAGGTGGATCTTCTATCAATGTGCCTGGTCAAGTACATGACTTACCAAGAAACCCTGAAAGGTATTTACCTTCTTTCAATCTTAATGGCATTGTCACTATTGAAGAACATGTTATATCTTTCAAATCTACTTTAAGACTCTTAAATGTTAATCATGAAGATGTAGCATGTATATTATTCCCATTTACTTTCAAAGATGCTACATATGAATGGTTCTTTAACCTTCTAGAGGATTGCATAGCAAGCTAGGATGATTTTAATAGAATCTTTATTGATCAATTTAGTAAAATCATTAGTCCATGCAATTTATATTTAAAATTCACCATTTTTAGAAGAGAAACAAATGATCCCATTAGATCCTTTAATGTTAGGCTAAATAGGATGTTTAGCAGAACTAAAGCCCCTTATAGACATGAAGAGGATTTAGCCTTAGATATTTACCAGGATGCTTTGGATTCCATGACTCCTATATTTATTAAAATGTTTGTTGGAGTCATAAACACCTTAGAATTGGCTTATTATAAAGTTATATAAGATATGATCAAATTCATCCTTAGGGTTAGCTTGCATATGTTATCCCAAATGTCAACCTCAATTTCCCATCACTGAATATATTTCCTAATGCTAATCAGATTGTGTCTACCTTAAATTAGACACCAACATTAAACTAATTACACTTAAGCCATGCCTATCCTAGAAACAATTTTGGGTTCTTCAACAATGATACAAATGGATTTAATCCATAAGGATAGAGAGATATGGTGACCACAAGTAATGACAACCAAGTTCATAACTTAAAAGAACCAAATAATGAGGATGAATCCATACTTAAGATGCTTTAAAAGATAAGCACTAATTTTCTTCAGTTGAAAAATTAAGTGGGTAATTATGCGGAAGGACCTAATAGAGATTGTGCTTCTCAAAATTTTAATAGGTTTCATGATAATAGCAACAATGAGTCATCTAAAGACATGCATGAAATGAATATTTATGATATAGGCCTAGCTGATCATTTTAATATCCTTGAGTAATATTAACATGAAAAGGATACATTTAAACCTATGTTTTATCAAGACATTGTTATAAGGGCATCTAATTTTGCAAGAAATTCTAAATCCTCAATGCAGGATTTTGATTTTTCATTTGAAGAAGAAAGTGAACTAGAAGATGATATAAATGATGAAATGTATTTTCAAGATGAGTAGACCCATGAAAAATATTAGGTATAGGATGAATTATCCTCAAAATATAGTTTTGAAGGTAATTCATATTAGGTCATTATTGGAATAGAGTGTGGCCCTGAAGAAGAAGACCAGTGGTAAAATTTATACCAAAATTTATTGAAATAAATTGAGGTATTTTAAGATATAAATATCATTATAAAAACCCAAAATCAAGATGATTTGGGACTCAATTAGGTATCTAAGATGCATTTTTTCATGGAGGATGAGGATGACTTAAGTGAATTAGATCAAGAATTTTTATATGACACCTTCAAAAGGGTGGAAGTATGTGATAAACTTCATTCAAATGGTAAGATTGTAGATAAATTTCATGCTCTTTAAGATGATTAGGATGAAGTAGAATTTAAAGATGACTTGGAAAGTTTTGGTACAAATATTGATAGTCTATCCCCACCTCAAGCAGAATTTAATGAAGACATTAAGACAAGAATGCTAGCTGAGCTTCCATCATTGAATGAATATGATATAAGTCACTATCTATCTATGAATGAAGGATAATTATCACTCTTGATTCAAGAAATAAAGATTTGGGAAGAATATGATTGGGTCTTAGATTCATACCTTTGATCCTTACATCTAAAAATGTTGATATGATGCCAAACTACATCACCTAGAAGACAAAAGCATACAAGTGTTCCTATCCACAAGAAGATGCCACTAAGTGAAAGTAATAATTATTCAAGGTTCCATGGTAGGATAAATAAATTTCTATTTTATCCTATAGGTAGGCTATTTATGGAGTTAGTGTAGGTCTTTAGATTAGTTTCTTTCTTGTTTCTTTCCTTCCTATCCCTTATTTGTAAAAAAAGTTTGTATTAATTTGTTTGCCCTTTGTACTTTGTTCCTTGATTCTAAATAATTCCTTTTAGACAACCCTTAGATCAAGTTTCATCTAACTTCTTAAGAGATTCATATTTCAAAAATGTAGGTATGACTTCTCAACATTGGTTGATCATAGATTATTAAAATATGAACTTGATATTATAGTTTAGAGAAGCTATCAAAGACTGATGGATAATATAATTATTTCTTGAGATTTTAAAACCTTTTCTAATCTAAGCTTGGTTTTAAGAAGGATTGCACATGTAAGATGAAAGCTTAAACTATTACGACATAGTCATGTTTGAACTTAAAAATTATTAATTGCTTGGGAAAAAGTTTACAGCCAAGGATGATTGTCTAAAAATCAAACACTTAACAAAATCCCTAAACCTAGCTAACTTGGTTCCAAAACTTTGATATAAAGTAAAAATGACTTGAAAAAATCCAAAAATAAGATCCTTATTAGAAAATTCAAAGGGTTTTCTAATCATAGGTGATTCTAGTAATCTCTATCGAGGCTATGGATGCCTAGTTGATAGTGGAGCAAGGCCTTGAATGGAGATAAAGGCATCTCTATCAAGGATATGGATGCCTGGCTAGTAGTAGAGTAATTCCTAAGCATTTCTTGAGCTAAAGCATGGTTATTAATTAATATTAAAACATGCTAAAATTCTATTTTAATGATTAAAGTTATGAACCTAGGAGTTGTTCTCTAAATCCTTTCATAATTCATAAGTAGAATCAAATCACACACACAACATGACCAAGTTTTGATGTTTAATCCTAGTTCTACTTATGCAAGATTTTTTATAACCATGAAATGATATTAATAATGGTGTCTAATCAAATGGAATAAGTAACCTAATTATTAGTCTAAACTAGAATATATGAATTTTAATATATTTATATGTTCCCCCAAAAGTTTCCATTTGTTGAGGTCAACATACCTCCATTTAAAAGAAATGGGAAACCATGTGTCAAATTGTGCGAATTTGTACCCTAAAATTGAAGATTCATTTGATCAAAGTGTCATTAACATGATTACACATTATTTTTATTTGAAGATCATCCACACCATGACATGGCTGACTTATTTATTCATGGTTATGGTTTAATCTTATCTAAAATTCTAACATTGGATATTTGTGTTTTAGGTTTAATAGAGCCCATTTGGGAATGAACCTGTTTAGGGTTTTGTGCTTCAATGTTAAATTTATATTTTACTAACCTTGGTCTATAATTGATTAATTAAATTCATATTTTGAAACCCTAGCCTAATGTTTTACCTATACCTTTTAATTCAAATTTAAATTTGGTGGGAGCTTTTTATTTAAATTTAAGTAGGAACAAATTAATCATACCATGGACTTAGTTTAATTTTTATCCTAAGGCTTGGTCATGTTTTTCAACAAAACCAAACCTTAACATGATTCACTTGAAGATTTACTTGATCAGAGTGTCATTAGCATGATTAAACATTATTTTTCTTTGAAGAACATCCACACCATGGTCTGGTTGACTTATTTGTTCATGGTTTAGATTTAATCTTATCTAAAGTGATAACATTGAATATTTGTGTTTTAGGTTGTAGGTTTAATGGATCCCATTTGAGAATCAACATGCTTAGGGTTTTGTGTTTATATATTAAATTGATATTTTACTAACCTTGGTCTATAATTGATTAATTAAATTCATATTTTTAAACCCTAGCCTAATGTTTTACCTAAACATTTTAATTCAAATTTAAATTTGGTAGGAGATTTTTATTTAAATTTAAGTGGAATAGATTAATCATACCATGGACTTAGTTTAATTTTTATCCCAAGGCTTGGTCATGTTTTTCAACACAACCAAACCTTAGGCTACAAATCCTAGCTTGGTCTAAATAATCACATGGTCCCTTTGTTATAAGTCTTAGCCTAAAGTATTATCCTAAGGTTTATTATATTTATTAATATGATAAAAAGCTCAGGCTAAGGCTTTACTATATGTCTTTGTTATTCATGGTGTCCTTTTATTTTAGGTTTCTAACCTTGGTCCAAAGTCTTTATGCTTTGGTCCCTTCTAATTCATGGGGTCCCTTTTAATATGTTTAGAACTTAGCTTAAATATTTTATCCTAAGTCCTTAATATATTCTCTTGAGCTCAAATTTCATTCTTATTTATATGATCAATGATTCATGCTTGCTCATAGGATATGGATATAATGGAGCATGGCAAGAATTGAAAAGTCAAACCCTGACCAAAGAGTTAAAGCCCAAGCATGTTCTCAAGATCTATGGTCTGTATGAGCCTTGTAAAATTGATTGAATTATGCATGAAATGTATAATTGTCAAATTTTATATGGATCTCCATGAGGGTGACAAGTGTCACCATCATGGGAGCCCACTACAAAGATCGAACAATGCATGGGAGCATAGTACAAAGAGTACATAAGTATCGAGTAATCATCATGTGGCACACATAGAAAACATTATGAATCCAAGAATAACAAGTAATAAGCTCATTAGAGAACCCCATGGACATGTTTAAAATTGATGGCCACATGCCCATCAATGACATTCATGTAGACATCAAATGATGGTCATGTAGACATCAATTTTAAAATACCAAATAGTCATTGAGACATGTTTTAAATTTATGGTCACACTCCCATCAATGGAATTCACGTGGACATCAAATGATGGTCACAAGGACATAAATTTTTAAATATTAGAGAGTTTAAAATATGAGTTTAAAATTAATGATCATGCACCTATCAAAAAAATTCATGAAAACATCAAAAAACAGTCATGTGGATGCCAAATTTAATATATAAAATAGTCTTGAGGGCATGCTTAAAATTTATGGTCACGTTCCCATCAAAGACATTCATGTCGATATCAAATGATGGTTGCACAGACATCAAATTTAAGATAGTTTCTTGGATCCAAATTTTCTGAAGATCTAAATATCATGTTGATTCATGCAAATAGATCAAACAATGCAAGATCAAAGATTGTTTTTCAAAGGCAACAATCATATTTTGTATAGGGATTAGTAAGATGTAATAAGGACACCATGGAGATGTCGCATCAAAGCTAGGTGGGTGTAATGTGCCAAATTGGATACCTTACAAATTTGGTAATTCAAAGGTAATTTGATCCAGGGTTGATCAATGAGCAGTCTAATATGCCATGGAAGCTCGGAGTGTTTCTTGAGGGAACAAGCAATTTTATTTTGACCTTAGAACATAAAATTGGATTACTCTGGACCAAGAACATCAAATAACCATAAAGATCTTGTAGCATCATAGGGGTCCCAAAGATTAAGGGGCATAGGAATATTCTTCCTATAGATAAATATTATCCATTTTGAAAGCAAAATATTTTGTTTGCAAAGACATGTGGTTTGTAAAAAAGATTGCCTATAGATTAGTCCATTTGGAAAGTTTAGTATATTTATAGAACATTTGTGAAAGGATAGCTATCCTTACACCTGTAATTTTCTAGATAGAACTAATCGACATGCTTCCTTGCATCCTACAAAGGAGCATTATCATTTGTAAAAAATGGGGGGACTTCTTAGAGCCAAATTACTTAAAAACTTGGATCAATAAATGAAAGTGATTAATTCCTAAAAAGATTGTCTATATTCATTTGTGTCATTTATTATCATGGTTTCTCTCTCACTTGCTTGTTCCTATTTATAGATTTGAATGGTTCATATAAATTATTGATGTACATCTTTTAATTATAGATTTGTTAACTTGTGCCAATGCTTGTTTGACTAAAATTTCTTAGGTTCATCTTGTTTCCTTTACTCTTCTTGCATTTGGGATAATGTTATTTACTTATAGGGGTAAATATTTAAAGTGAACCGGGTTCTTATTCACATTATTTCCACCTTCTTTAGGAGTTTGAGCTAGGATTTGGGTTTATGTTATTTCATGTTACACATTAGTTAAGTGCATGCTTGGATGATATTTGAAATTTATCATGATGTTTGGAATGAAGATTAGTAACATATTTTTCTACCCTACCCTTCCTTTTTATCCCTTTTTAACTAGATCACTCTATTTTAATTGCCATTATAAATATCCATCTTAGATTAGTCTTTAAATTAGTTCTTGATCATAATTCACTGTTCTTAGCATAAATACTTCATATTTTTCATAGATCTGCTATTTGACCATGATGTATCCCAACCACCAAATATTATAAATATTGTGAAACAGTCACTTGTTTTGCCTCTATTCCATCAAAGATAATAGGATTATCACAACTTATAACTCATGCATTGATTTCTTAGGAATTCTAAAATGAGAAGTGTTTTTTAAACACTCTAGGCACTTGTGACACATAGTTAGGCATTAACAAGTGTAAATATTTTGTCAAGACATAATTTGAATGTAATTTACTCTCAGATATCAAGTTTTGCCTTGGAAATTTACTTAGTGAAACTAAGTGACAGTATGATGGTCCACATAGATTCAAACTATTATTCAAGCAAATGATCAGTCATTTGAACTATATTATAGCCTTAAAATGACTTAATATTTTCATAAGAAAACTAACTTATAATTAACCCTACCCAACTTTTCTAAATTGGAACACTTCTAGGGTTTCCAAACTTTGGATGACCAATATTTAAGACCAACAATCCCTTCTTCCCATTTTCAAGATCAAATTAGTACAAATTGAGCCAATGAATTCTTGTCCAAAAGACTTATTACTAAACTATATCACACAACATGAAAATAAACAACAAATGGAAGTCAAGTCAAGAAAGGAAATAATAGGAAATCAAAATAAGAAATCAAAGAAAAAGTAAGAATGAACACAACAAGAAAGTAGAACATGAAAGCAAACTACTCTACTCCTAATTAATATAACTCTAAACAAGATTACCATCCTTCTAGTTTTTTTTATAGTGTAGTAGAGAAATAATGTTTTAGATACTGCCCATTAACTAGTAAGGTTAAGTCATTTCCTTATAGGTCTTTGAGTCTAAATTAATTTTCACCCAGTGTTTATTCCACTTGATATGGTCAAATCTAGAGAGGATTGAACTTGACATGCTATCCTTTCTTATTATGAGCCTTATCCCATAATAGGACCAAGTCTAAGATGTATGATTCTTTAACTTTGGCTTGCTTCTTGAACCATCTCTTGACAACATCCTAATGCTTGCTAAAAATTTTCAATGCTTCATCTTAGGCATCTTCCGTTTGGAAGATGTTTAGTATTTTAGACTGCACTCTTTCATCATCTTCCATGTACTTGGCCATGAAATCATAGGTGGGAAGCTTGATTTTGATAGGAAAAATAGGTTGATTAACATAAATTAGTAAGAATGGAGATGCTTTCAGTGACTAATTATATCTAGTTATGTCTACCCATAAATCATATTTTATAAGGGACTACCATTCTTTTGGTTTCTTTTCTATATACTTCTTGATGACATTCATCAAGTTTTTGTTGGACTCAACAACTTCATTAACCTAAAGTTAGTAGTTTGAAATAGAATTTATGACTATTTGATTATCATATGCCCATTTAGGGAATTTGGATAATGCAAAGGATAGGCCATTATCACATTCTAAAGAGAGGGGTGTCACAAATTGAGTAATGACATGCTACTTTAGGAATTTGATGACATCAATCACTTTTCTATTTTTGGTGGCCACTTCTTTAGTCCACCTAGTGTAATAGTCTATGGTAGTGAGCATGAATTTATGTCCTACCAAGGAGTTGGGATTGATAACTCCTACAAAGTTGAGGGCCTATTTTGTAAATGGTTTTGATTTAATTATTGGTTATAAAGGCATGGGTGACTTTGTCTCTCACCAATCAAATAATTGGCATTGGTGGCATGTTTACACATGAGCATGGGCATATTTTAAAATGGTTGGCCAATAAGAGCCAACCCTTAATATGTTTTGTAGTGGTACTCCCTGAGGGGTGACTAATTATTAACTTGTCATGGAAATTGCTCATGATTTCTATGGCTTCAACTCTAGAAACACACCTTAGGTATATCCATTCATAGTTTTTTCTATAAAGGACTCATATTTTGATAATAAAATAGGATGATCTCAGCCTAAGGGTCCTTTTATGCTCTCTTTTGAGAAGTGGGAGACACACTCCTTGTATCAAATAATGAACAATATCTATATACCAATCATCACAGGACACTTAACCTACTTCAACCTATAAAACATCAATGTGAAGATCAATGTTTACAATTAGCTAGATTAAACCTTAACCCCTAAACAACTAAGCATATTTTATCTCTAAGTAATATTCTTGGAGTATGGTCAACCACTTCCCTCTTCAATCTCCAAGTTCATTTTATCCTAGTATCAACTTGATAGTTGGATCAGACACTATGGCATACATCTTGTTCCTCAATATGTAGTGTCTAAACTTCATGACAACCTTTACCGAAGTAGGATTGATTATCTAAAATAGGATAATTAAACTCTATGTTCTTAAAATTGGTGCTCATGAAGGCTATAGGGTGATCTTTTTCATCTTCTTTCTGTGTTAATATAATAAAAATAGTATGATCAGAAGTAAAAGAGTATAAATAAAAATATTTGTTGAAATCAATACTTATTAGAATAAGAGCTTGGATAATAGAATCCTTAATGTCTTGAAAGACCTTTTTTGATTTAACAGTCCATTCTATCTTTGCATCTTTCTTCATCATGGTGTTGAGTGGCCTTATAATCTTTGTAAAATCAAAGATAAACTTTCTTTCAAAATTGATCTTGCCAAAGAAAGATTTCAACTCTTTCTTACTATTAATAGCTTCTACCTTTGAAATTATATTGATCTTATTAGGCTTAATGGTCATACCTTATAGAGTGATTACATGTCCTATAAGTTTGCCTTCAGTCACATAAAAGATACTTTTCTTGGGGTTTAAAGAAATGTCATACCTTATACAAATTTTCAGCACTTATTTCAAATGCATTATGTGATCTCTACTTTTAGAAAAATTGTTAGATCATCCATGTATATAATGATGAACTTACCAATTAATCCATGGAATGCATGGTCCATTTCTCTCTAGAAAGTTTCTCCTACATTTATTAGTCTAAATGGCATTCTTTTGTATGTAAACATTCCCCACTTGGTGGTGAAGGTAGTTTTCATTCTATCACTCTTATTCACTAGGACTTGGTTGTAGCCTGAAAAACTATCAAGAGATGACATCATTATAGACCCACTCACCAACTGAATGACTTTATCTAAGGATGGTAAGGGATAATTATCCTTCTTTAAGGATCTATTTAATTTTTGGAAATCAACACAAAGTTTGATTTATCCATTTTTACTTTGGACTGGCACAAGATTGGTGACCCATGTTAAGTGCCATATAGGAAAGATTATCCTTGCATCAAAAAATTTCTTCATTTATTTATAAATCAGAGCTTCTAGTACTGAATTTACTAGCCTTTTTCTTTTCTTTAAATGTTTAAAGGCCTCATTCAATGGGATAGTGTGAGTAATCACACTAGTGTCAAATATCTTGAAGTCATCATATGACCAGATAATGACATCTTTGATCTTGGTTAAAAGGTTAACAACTTTATTTAGCTCTTTAATATTGTAAATGAGACCAATTTTAACATTTTGACCAATCCTAGGATCCCCTAAGTTGACTTTTTTATAATCCTTCCTACTCACCTTTGGGTTGTTTATCTTCAGTTCCATTTTTATCTAGGTCAAACATACTTTCTAAAGAGATCATGAGTTTGGGGATTCAATCCTCTTTGAGTTAAATAACCCCATATTCATTATCCTTTGAAATTTATAAAGAAATTTCATCCCATTCGTATATAATGGAGGATTCAAAAACATAAGTATTACATAAGAAGTTGATTATCTACTGATCATCATCAAAAAATTGGAAGTGATTGATAATATTAGGCATGGAGGGGCATGAAATTATCTCCACAATGAATTCTTGTAAGTTCAAAGCTTTCATAGGCACCAAGTTTGTTGATACTAAGGATAGAGTATTTACAAATTAGTTTTTTTACATAGGTAAGGAAACAATATTAAATAAGTCAAATTACTCAATCATATCTCAAGCTCTAAATTTATACTTTCTTAAACAAGAAAGCTTACACTAGTATCTACTTCTAACTTGGTTAACAACTAACTCAGAATCACCATAGTTTAATAGTATTTTAAGCTTATGTTTGATTGTAAAATGAAGTCTTAAAATAAGAGCTTTATATTCTACTAGATTATTAGTACAAGAGAACTATAATCTATAAGAGGCTAAATACTATTTTATTTCAAGATTTGTTAGAGTGATCCTAACATTGGAACTTTGTTTCATTCATGCACCATCAAGTGTAATGTCCATATACCTTTGTTTTTTTCCTTAATGCTATTACCTATAAAAATGTTAGTGGTTTCCAAAGTATAAAAACCTAAGTTAGAGGATTGGTAGTTTATCTTTTCATTCTTGGAATTATCTTAGTACTTGTGTATTTCATTTTGGGCTCCCAATCAATCTTAATCTTATTCGGAATCCCACACCAAGGTGACCACACATATGAATAATCAGTGGACATATATCCATTCAAGGATTTATTCCAATCACAAATCAATAGAAATCCATAAGCTTCAATAATGTCAATGAATTGAATGTCTATAAACTATTGGATTCAAGGTTCATGAGCTAGCTACATATTGGTATTCAAAAATTCACCTACCACCTTTACTCTTGACTTTTACAACTACACCACTACCTTTTCTAATTTAAGTGGATTTAACCCTAACTTTTCACAAATTACTAAAGGCATGATGTTAGCTGAAGCACCATAATCAAGCAAGAAGTTATGAAGGATTTTACCACAAATTCTAATAATCAACATAAATAAAGGAACTTCATGCTTACTCTTATACATTACCACATTTTCATGATTGTATTTAGCCTTGATAGAGTTAGGTTTTTTATTGAATGATTTAAATAACAAATCATGTTGTTTAGTGATTTCAGTGAGTTCATGCAATGTTATGTTTACCTTGATCTTCTTCATGTCTTCCAATATGTTTTATCCACCCTTAGATGTTGTGTAGGGAGCTTCTATTAGTGAATGACTCTCCTTACCTTTAGGGTGTGGAGGATTATTATTCATCCTACTATCAAGGAGTGTATTTGGTTTATTATGTGGGGTGGAAATTTTTAGAGGTGGGTTATGACCTTTACTTCTTAAGGTATAGTTACTCCTTTCATATTGTTGGAAATCATGTATTTCCTCAACATTATCTTCATCCTCATTTTCATCTTGAATAGGAAATTCATAGGTATCAATAATGAGGATAGTTTTTGAGGCTCTATAGGCATCATTGGTATTATTAGAGCTATTAACACTACCTTGATCATTGGGATTTAGTTTGAATCCCTCCATTTATCTTTGGATGGCTTTAAATGCATGGTAGAATTCAACATAGTCTAGTTCTCCATGTCTGGCAATGTTGTGCACTCATCACTAGTTGTACAAGTCCATCTCCTAAATGTTGATCTCAGGTAATTTTCTCAAGGGAGGATCACTATTATTATTAGGCCTATTTAAAGTTATATTATATCTTTAGAATTTATGATTTTTGTTGGAGCTTTCACTTATACTTTCTATTCATTTATTGAGATCTAAGAAATCATTAGAATTTCTAAATAGTTATTTGTAGTGAATCTAATTCTCCCTTTGAAGGTTTTGAGTTCTTATTTTGGGTTAAAATTTTAATGTTGGTGTTTTTATAGGCACCAGCTAGTGTTGTTTTGGGAGTGTGCTCCAACATTTGTTTAGTTGAAAAACCCTAGTTGTTGGTTGGGTGTAGCATGGGTCAAAGGTAACTAGTCCATTACTGATAGTTGGTTTAATGTAGGCATGTTCTGATTCATGTTGGGTATAAATTCTAGAGAAGGCATGGTTAGGTCATAAATGGGTATAACAAAGGTAAGGTGCCCCTATGATTGCATTTGCTTATCAATATGAATGGACTCAACATATGCTAAAGGGAACATGTCAATATTTAAGGCACTTCTCAAGAAGACAATTATCATTAGAGCCAAGTCATTTTTTTAGATTTCTAAAGCTAATTCATCTATTAGCTTATAGGGTAGGGACATCATGGTATACATATTTTAGAACTTAGCACTAGATTTTTTGATTAGATCCTTTATATCTCTTTTGAGGGTGGTAAAACATTGATACACAACTCTTTGGATTATTACCCTTCCAAATTGGGCAATAATAGTGTCATTAAAATGACCCCATCTTGTGATGGAAACTTTTGACAAGTTTAGGAACTAATCATAAGCTGTGTCTTAGAATACGAAGGGAAAAAGATGGAATGATATGTCTTTATGTATCATGTTATGTAGTCTCAAATATACTTAAATGAATTTATATGATCTTTAGCAGTCACTTTATTGGTGGGGGTAAAGAGAGGCAAGTATTTCTTTGAATTCCTTGGCATGTTGATGGATGAACGAGATAACCATGCCATGACTAGAAAAATGGGTTAAAAATTTTGGCTAGATGGGCAATTTGTTTGGGTTATAGGCTTCCTACACTTAACTTTGTATGCTCTAGCCTTTGTATGGGTCAATAGGGATGTCAAAGGGATCTTGGGTTTAGATACAGATCTGGTTCTAATCCTAGGCAACTCTAGGATGTAGAATGGGTACTAAAAGCAAATGAACTTAAAATATGGTCTCATAAATGTCAAGTATCACAAAGATCAATCAATATTTATAGAAAAGCCTTAGATAAAAGAGATTTACCTGGATCTTTAAGGATTCAAGACTTGTAACGTTAGAATTTTTAGTACCTACACAAATATTGTTAGTCCTACATGTTCACTTCTAAATATTAGTGTTAGACCAACATTTTAAAGCATTTTCATGTCATATTTAATAACATGAGAGAATTTAAGAATTTAAAAACATCTTTAGATCTAAAATGAAATAGAGAAAATATGATCTTAAATGTTTATACCTAATACAAATGAGGTCCTAATAGTTTAATCTTTTCACAAGTTCCTATGAATATCTAAATTCTTTACCAAATTTATGTGAAGCTTTACAAATATGATCAAAATAACCTTCAATATGTTCAAATAATGGGTTATCCTACCTATATTTTCACAAATTTAGAGAAATATCAAGATTATTCACTATTTTTTCAAAAATAAACACTAACTTTGATGTAAACCTTCAAAGAATGTAAATATCCCTACAAAGAATGTGAAAATTCATGTAAATAATGTATATCCTCAATGTTCTTTAACAATATCTATGTATTTTGAAACAATTATGCAAGTATTTAATGAAGTATGCTAAAATTCTAAAAATATGCATGAAAGTAATTGCATAAGTCCCTCCTTATAGCACTAACTTTTCCCTTCTTATTAATGCACTTATCATGTTTCCAATGTCACTAGGGAACTATTGGTGATTTTTAGCCCATATACTAGGCTTGTACCCATATGGATCAAGTTCATAATGGATGAATATATATATATATAATTTGTATATACCCTTAAAAATGTTGAGAGTTCTTGGAATGAGTATGGAAGAGCATGGTTTTCATTTGGTTCTTCATTATGTTCATAGGGACATTTTGGGGCTAGTGGTAGAAATTTTGAGAAGGTAGTTTGACAAAGCCATATCTCATAAGAGTGATAGTCTCAAGAAAAAGTGATCACATGGGTTTTTTCATCTTAGTCCTTATTTTATACACACTAAGTTTTGTATCATCCATTGAAGTGCAGTAGAAGTTATGCATATTCAAAGATGGATCCTTAGTCATATTTCACTAGTTTCCCATAACCAAATAAACTAGACCATTGTTAAGACATCATGCAAGAATGAATGGACTAGTAATCTTGAAGATTTAATAGACACACTTAGAAGGATCTTAGAATTAGTAGATAAAATGGGTTCATTCCTTTTTTTCTCAATAACATCTCCTACAAGTTTGGTTCCTCCATGATATTTGTGCTTCAAGATCCAAGCCTTCAAAGTTGGTAAAAAATTATAAGATGTTCATATAGATGTCAAATTTTAGACAAAGTAGATGAAATCCATTTGAGATTAATTTTTATGGTCACTCTAAAATTAATTATGATCATATGAATGTCATTTTATGGGAGTGAAGATATCAATTTTAAGATCATGAAGTAGCCATTAGCTTTCAAATAGTGGGTCCCAATAGATCAATGATTAGTGTTTGATCAAGAATTTAAATCTAATGGAGAGAAAAGGTCAAAGGGGTTAGTGAATATCAAGATAAAATGAATGCATGATAAGTGTCAATATCACATTCAACTAGAAAAGGATCAATGACTCATGGGGATTCATATAGATTGAAATTAATAGAGTGAGATGAGTCAATATGTCAATAAACTAAGTCAGATTTTGATAGCCAATTAGAAAAAAAGTAAGCCCAAGATTTTTGATGAAGGTTGAAAAGCCATTTTTGACCAAGGGATACAAGTTTTTTTAGGTTCATCCTGATTCCATTAAAGCTTGTTCAAATTCCATGGAACAGTCAATATGATGTAGTAAGATATAAGGAACACATATGGATCACCATTAAGGTTAAATATGGACCTCTAGTTTATATTTTTGCTCAGGAAAGGTTGTTTCTAAAATAGTGTTTTCCATTTTAAGAAGATCTATGTATATATATATATATATATATATATATATATATATATATATTCAATATTTTAGTTCTTATAGAGAAAGCATGGGTCTATTTGGACCTATTATAATACAAAAAAGTGTTATATAGACTATAGGTTTGTATTAATATGGAAACTATAGGAAAACCAATAACCTTAAATTGGTTTTCCACCTATATATGGACATATGATCCAAACATGAGTATAAATTAGATATATGATTAATGCAAATGATATTTATCCTTTAGCATGGCCATAATCTCATTAAGTAGCCACCTAAAAGGCACAACACTATAATCTAGTCAAATCCATGTGCATGAGGTTTTGTCTTCAAGTGAGAGATGGTGTGAAGGATTAAAGAAAGGGTCTAGTATTGGGAACTAAATCTAGGAGTATTTATTGTATGCTTGAAATATTTAGGGACCTTCTCACTTAACAAGCCATAGGTAGTGTCTTGATTGATCAAAAATGTGGCAAGGTTTCCGTTGGCTAAGGAGTAAAAGGTGGTAGCTTAGGTTCATTTAATGACCCAGGACAAAGTGTTCTTATTTTGATAAGCATGATCCCACATACTTTTCTCTCTCTCTCTCTCTCTCTCTCTCTCTCTCTCTCTCTCTCTCTCTCTCTCTCTCTCTCTCTCTCTCTCTCTCTCTCTCTCTCTCTCTCTTCTCCTATACATCCTAGTCTCATTCCCATTTAAGGGGTTCCTAGCTCTTAGAATTTATCATTTCTTTTCTAAGAGAAGGATACTCATTGAGACTCTTGAAAAAGTGTGCTAATTTCATAAGGTTATAACCTATAAAAATATTATAAGAACTACCTTTTGAAGCAATATGATCATCTCTTTACCCATCTGTTATCTTTAATCAATTCTTATCATGCTTGTGTATGGTTAATTTTTGAAGGATATTCTTCCTAGTTTACTATCCTTCTACTTGCCTCTTCGAAGGTGCCTTAAATTTAACTTTCATGTCTAGATCAGTGTTATATTTAGAACCTCTTCCATGAAACATTTATGCAATTAGTGAGATTGTGATAATGAGTAACCCATAGTTGTCTTTTGCTAATCTAGTGTGTGTTTAATCTTATATGAGCATACATTTACATTTGTTACATTACCCTTTCAACCCTATTATGATCCTTGATTCTCTTTCTAACCCTTTTCCCTACAAAACATTAGTATAGCATTAGTTTAGGTGAGCATCAAGAGGAAGCCATCCTTCTCTAGAGGTTTAACTCCACCATAGGTTACCTATAACCTGGAGTTATTCCCATAGTTATGCTCAAATTGGAAAAGGCCTAAAGAACCCTCCTCCAAAGGGTAAAAATTTGAGTTGTAATAGTTATGGCATGCCTAGTGGGACCCACTTATCTTAAAAGGAAGATTGATCAAAGTTGATGCTAGTTTGATCAAATTTATAGTATTTAAGCTCCCAAACAACAACATATAATGACTCCAAAAGGAATAATCAACACTTTGGTATAGTTTAGTAGCTTCATCTCATGCCAAAGGTGACCACAAGGTCAGCTTCAAGAGGTATTCCTTTTGAATTTGTTGAACTACCTTTAAATTTATAAAAAAGAGATTAAGGTTTTCCAATACACATCCATATTAGGGAACCTTTGTTCTTAGGTCATTTACAAGTCCTACCCTTGTAATAAGACATTTATTATCCCATTACATAGCCGTGACATACCCTAGAGATTTTGTGTCTTTTAATGGCTAAAGTCCTCTAGACCTTATCCAATATGATCTTATCCTAGTTACAACCCTTAAAAGTGTTCCTTATTATATTGGAGACTAATCTAAGACACCTTTTGAGCACCTCATGGGCATAACCAATTTTTGAAATATCCATAATGTCACTAAGGAAAATATATACATTAGGTTATTAGCTACTTATTTTAAAGGAAAGGCCCTAGATTGGTATAGAGGCCTTACTGCCAACTCCATTCAAACATGGGACCAACTAGGGGAAGCCTTATGTAAAATATTTGAGGACAAAAGTGATCATTTGTCACTTGTAAATTAACTAAGTAAAATTTTAAGAGCTCATCATGAAGTCATGTAAGACTTTAACATAAGGTTTAAAAAAACATGGAATAGAATCCTAGTCTCATTAGACTAACCCATAACTTTGCCTTCTTATACTATTTAAAGGATTTTAATAGTGACATGGCTATGATGATCTAATCCATGAGAGGAAATATACTTGTAGATGCTTATGAAGTGGCCATCAAAGTAGAAATTATTTGGTTTAATCTAGAAAACTTATACCCATATCACCAATGCCCTTATTTCTTGAAATCAAACCACCTCCTATTGTTAGCCATTCATTGGATGTCATTCTTCCTACACTAACAATCGATGCAATACCTGCAACAAAATAAGAGAAAGATTACACTAGATCAAAATAACATTCAAGAGCTCAAAAGCATGTTTTAGTCCTTGGGGAATGAGCTAGTAAATGTTAAAAGGCAACATGGGTAGCATGGATACAATAGGCAAAATAATTACAGTACTAATGTTGCTAGTACTTCCAACTCCTCAATCCCAATTTAAAATAATGTGGCTTAATAAGTAGAGGGTACCATGCCTTAGAATCAATCCTTTGGTCAATAAATTATCCCAAATACTAACCTTAACCAAGCCTTTAATCATCATGGTATAAAGATACTAATTTTGGATACAACCAAGCTTTCACGGCCCAAAATGCATAGGTACCTATGATGAATAAGCTAGTAGAGCCTCCACAAGGTCAAGGGTCTAATCAAGGACCAAATCAGCTAGATGATACAATGATGAACTATGAATAAAAAGAGTATTATGTAGCTAACCAATAGGCTAGTTATAGCTAAGCCTATATTCCAATGGCAACAAACATAATATTTAAAAGGAGGAACATGGATGATAATCAATAAGCAATAAAAGAGCTTCATACCATCAATCCTTCACTAACAAAGCCAAATGTACCTACTGCCACTCCAAAGGTTCCATACCCCTAAAAGAATTAAGGCCAAGGGAATATTATAGTGCCTCAAGGCTCACAAGTTCAACAAATAATAGTTGTGGCTCCTAAAGCACAAGTAAAATATGGTGGTTCACCCATCAACATTGTTAAACAAATAAAAAGGTCAAATGTGAGTGTGCCCATGTGGGATATGATCTCTATGCCTAGCTAGGTAGACATCCTTCGAGAAGGACTGTCAGAAATCAATGTTGTAGACAAACCACTAAGCAAGGTGAATCTAGTTCTCACCAATAAATCCAAAGTTTTAAGTGAAGGACAATCAAGTAACGTAGTCAAGCCTCCTCCCTTCTATATTTTAGTGATCATTAGAAACTCTCTAGTGCACAATTTCCTAGTGGATAGTGGGTCTAGTACCTTGATAATGCCAAAGTATATAACTAATTAGTTTGGCCTAAAATATGAACCATAGTACAAAGGAGTGTTACAACTTGTTGGTTATTCTCCCAAACCATTTGGTATAATCAAGGACCTTAATATGACCTTGCAAGCTTGTCCTAGTGTCTCAATGGTTTAAGATGTATTGATTTTGGATGTGCCTCCTTGTTTTACACTATACTTATCTAAAGAGTTCAAAACAAAGATGGGGGGATATCTTGTAGTAGATTGGTCCTATATGGTATTCAAGACAAGTTATGGGGCCAAAGTGTTAATTAAAGCTAAGATAATTGCAAAATTCCATATAGAACTCTATGGATCAGATAACATCAACATCACTTACACCATCATTGATGAGGATGAATTTGTAATGGGGAAAGAGATGAACACTCATCCAGAAGAGGTACCAATGTTCTTATTTGAGCTATGGAATGATAGCCAGTTGGTGGACCCCTTAGAGGGTATTGAAGAAAGGGACTTAGGTGTCTACTATTTGATTTAAGAAATCCAACCCATGTCATCCCTCATGAGGCCTCAAAAAGATCCTAATGGTATATGGAACTTGTTATTTGATGGTTCAAAGAGCAATCATGGGGTGGGTGTAGGTGTCATACTAATATCCCCTTTAAATGATAAGTACTTATCTTCATATAGGTTCCAATTCAATTGCTCCTACAATGTAGTAGAATATAAGGGTCTCATCCATGGCCTTAAATGGGATAATAAGAGAAGGATCAAGTAGTTTCAATTCTATGGGGATAGTGAATTGGTTGTATACCAAGTCAAATGCTAGAATGACATTAGGACCCTCTTAATAAAGTCCTACAAACATAGAGTGTGGGACATAATTGAGGACTTTGAGGCCTTCAACATTTAATCAGTCCCAAGGGTCCATAATCAACATGTTGACATGATATTAGCTGTGGGGTGTCATTTTAACATTCCCAATGAATTGGAAAGGACCAAAGTTCAAATACATGTCAAAGTGGTAATAAGATCATCAGTGACAAATAAAAAATTTCATTGGTGGGTCTTTAAAAATGATAAGTAGATTTCATGTTTCTTATAGTAAGAAGTAGAGTTCTCCTCCCTCAACCCAAAAAAATTACAGCATCAGTATGGGGATAAAATTATTCAATTAAGGTCCAACAATATTCTTAAAGGGATAGTCAACCTAGAAATGCTCTTTCATGAAGGGGGCCTTATGAGGAAGGATAAAGTAGTGATGTCAATTAATGAAGAGAACTATGAGAGATTTCTTATCTTTGAATACAAGCTCCTCAAGCTTGGAAGGTAAGTACTAAAGTTTAAAGGCATGCTTTCATAGAGATCTATAAGGAATATGCAGACATCTTTGCTTGGAAATATAGTGACCTAAGGGGTTTTGATCATAGTCTAGACCAACATAAAATAGAGATAGAGGTTAATGCCAAGCCTATCAAGTAAAATTATAGGCCCATAAATCTCAAGATAAAAGAGCTCATGAGAAATGAATTGACCAAAATTATTGAATCTAAGATCATCTTCTTGATCAAACACTCCTCATGGGTAGATAATCTAGTACCTATCATAAAGAAGATTGGGGAGATCAAACTATGTATGGACTTCAAGGATCTTAATAAGGTATCTTTGAAGGATTATTACCCTTTACCATCCATGGAGTATCTCATAAAAGTATTTATTTCTTTAGAATGCTTCTCTCTCTTATATGGATATTTAGGTTATATCCAAGTACTAGTGAGAGAAGAAGACTAGTACAAGACAAACCTCACCACCAAGTGGGGGACATTTTCTTATTAGAAGATGACTTTTTGATTGTCTAATTTTGGGGTAAATTTTCAAAGAGAAATGGGCATGGCCTTCCAAGTACTACTAGCTAAATAAAATGGTGGTGGTCTACTTAGATGACATTAAAGTCTTCTCCAAGAATGCTAATGAGCACATGGACTATCTGATGCTGATATTCTAGAGATGTTGAGAGTATGGGATCTCTTTAAACCCCCAAAAATGTGTGTTCTCTATGCATGAAGGTAAACTACTAGGTCATATTATTTCAAAAGAGGGGTTATCCATTGACCCTAATAGAGTAAATGTTATCTTAGCCTTATCCTTACAAAAACATAGGTAGGGGATCTAGAGATTCCTTGGAGGATAAACTTTGTGAGAAGGTTCATACCTAATTTTTCAAACTTGGTCAAGCCTATCACCACCATGCTAAATAACATACAAATGTTTGCTTAGTCAAATGAAGGAAAGGTAGAATTTGAAGCCATCAAACATACCATTGCCCAAGCACCCTCACTCTTGAATCCTAATTTCTCTAAGGAATTTATCTTTTACACCTTTGCTAACATTGATAACATATCAACTATTCTCATTTAGAATAATGGTGAAGAAATGGAGAAACCAATTGCCTTTTTGAGTCAAAGGATGGAAGGATATGATGTAAGGTACAATTTATTTGAGAAGAAAATTATTTCATCCTTAAGAATCCTTAAGAATTTTAGGCCCATGATCTCCAATAGTAGGATCCATATTATGTTGTCTCATCCTGGAGTTAGGGATTTCCTCCTTAACAAGGATTTGAATGAGAAAAGAGCAGGTTGGATCACAAAGGTCATGGAATATGATGTAGAGATTAAGGTTACTAAGATGGTCAGGGGTAAGGGCTTGTGTGAAAACATGGTGAATGACCTCCAAAAATATAGGAATCTATTTGGGTGACCCAAGATAACTCACAAGTAGGTACACCTTTACTTCAAAAGAGTTGGCTTCAATAAATGGCTCACTTCTTGACAATATGAGAATGCCCCTAAGGTTTGGATAGAGCCAAACGAAGGTATTTTAGGCTTTAATCTATACCTTATGTATTATTTTATGGTGTTTGTTTTCTAAATGACCTTGATGGGGTACTCTTTAGATGCATAAATGATGATCATGTGACTAAACTCTTGGAGCAACTCCATGACGGACTTGCAAGAGGCTATTTTACACAAAAGACTATAGAAGCCAAGGTGATGAGAGCTAATTATTGTTATCATAGACTCTTTAATTATGCCTATGAATGAGGAAGAAAGTATCAATAATGTGCTCTTTTCAAAGGTAAATAAATATTAACAACCTTCCCCCTCATCCCAATTCAACTGGATTAACCTTTCATGTAGTGGGGTCTAGATTTCATAAGAATGATTAACCCTCCATCAAGTGTAGGGCATAAATGGGTGATCACTATAGTTGAATAATTTAATATGTGGGTAGAATCCATTACTTTGAAGGAATCTAGTAAAGGTGTAGTTATATACTTTTATGATAGCCTTGTGATCATATTTTGTGTCCTAACCACCATAATTTTAGATAATGGATTGGCATTCCTTGGTATAAATATAACTGAGTGAGATAACAAATTGGGCAACTACCTCAACACATATTCCAACTACTATCCTAAATGAAATGGGTTATCAGAGTCCATGAACAAGAAATTGATTAGGATCATCAAGAGGAACATGTATAACAATCAGAGAGGATGGCATATAAATCTAAGAATGGCCTATGTGCTGACAGGGTGACTCCCAAAGAGGCCATTGGCAATTATCCATATGTCCTAGTATATGGAAGGGAGGCTAAGTTTACCATATATTTTAAACTTCATTCATTTAATTTATCTCATCATCTTGAGTTGATGGAGGATGAGCCCATTAATGTGAGGATGATAGAGCTCATGGAGTTGGAAAAAACTAGGGACCTTGCTATGAAAACACTTGAGTCACATCAAGCTCAATTCAAGAAATCCTTTGACAATAAATCTACATTAAGGGACTTAAAATAAGGAGACCTATTCCTAAAATGGGACTCAAATATGGATAAACCAAGTAACCATATCAAGTTTTCTAGCTTGTGGAGTGGTCCTTATTTGATCCATGGATGTAAGGAACACAATGCTTTTTAGCTTGACCAACTAGATGGAGAGGTATTACCCATTTCAGTCAATGGAATTAATTTAAATCCCTATTATTTAATAAAATTCCATCCATTTTAACATATTGTACATGTTATAATAGATTTATGCTTTCCTCTAAGTACCTTGTACACATCTCTTTTTTGTTCTATTTTTCCCTTTTCCAAAGTGCCTCAGGAATTTTGTTTTGTTTTGTTTCTTCTAGTCCTTATTGCTTCAAGAGAGGTTAAACTCAATTTTAGAGGCTAATGAATCCATTCCTAATGGAATAGATAAGGAAAATTGTTTGGGTCTTCAAAACATAGCAAGCATGCGTCACTATGAGTTGCCAAAGATGTTAGCCATTTTTGGCCCACATACCAAGATTTTACCTGTATAGATCAGGTTGCTAATGGATGAATAGATAGATAAGTTACAGATACCCTTAATAATTTTGAGATTTATTGGAATAAGTATGAAAGTAAATGTTTTTCATTTGGTTCTTCATTATGTTCATATAGACATTTTGGGGCTAGTGGCAGAAATAATGAGCAGGCAATTTGACAAAGCCATATCTTACACATGTGGTACTCTTAGGAAAAAGTGATCACATGGGTTTATTTAGATTTATCCCTAGTTTATACGTGCTAATTTTTAGATAATCCACTGAAGTGAGGTATAAATTATGCTTATTCAAAGTCATTTCCTTAGTTAGATTTCACTAAGTTTACCACACTTAGCCACATAAACTAGACCATCATCAAGATGCCATTTAAGAATAAATGGACCAATCAACTTGAAAATTTCATAAACACACTTATAAGTCTCTTGGGACCATCAAATAAAATGGGTTCATTCTTTTTTTCTCAATAACATCTCCTACAAGTTTGGTGCCTCCATAATTCTTATGCTTCAAGATCTAAGCCTTCAAAGTTAGTTAAAAAGCATAAGACATTTTCATAGACATCAAGTTTTAGATATAAGAAAGGAAATCCATTTTAGATTAAGTTGGATGGTCAATGAACATTAATTATGGTTACATGAACTTCATTTTATGGGAGCGAGGACGTAAATTTTAAGATCATAAAATAACTATTGACTTTCAAATAGTGGGTCCTAATAGATCAACGGTTAGCATTTGATCGATCATTTAGATCCAATGGTGAGTAAAGGTTAAAGGGTCAATAAATATCAAGAAAAAAAACATGTATGACAAGTTTCAATAGCATGTTTAACTAGTATAGGATCAATGACTCATGGTGATTCATATAGATCAGAATCAATAAAGTGAGATGAGCCAATATGTCAATGAGCTGAGTCAGATTTTGATGGCTAATCAAAACAAAGGCAATCCCATGATTTTTAATGAAGGTTTAAAATAAATTTTCAACCAAGGGAAACAAGGTTTTGTAGGGTCATCTTGATGCCATTAAATCTCATTCAAATTCCATGGAATAGTCAATATGATATAGTAAGATATAAAGAACACACATAGATCACCATTAACGTTAAATATGGACCTTTGGTTCATATTTTTTCTCAGGTAGGGTTATTTATACAATAGTGTTCACCATTCTAAGAAGGATCTATGTATGAATATACAATATTTTGGTTCCTACAGAGAAAGGATGGGTTTATTTGGACCTATTATAATATAGAAAAGTGTTATATAGTTTAAATGTTTGTATTGATATGGAAACTATTGGAAAACTAATAAACTTAGATTGGTTTTCCACCTATAAATGGACCTATGTTTTAAAAATTAATATAAATCAAATATATTATTAATGCAAAATATTTTCATCTATTAGCATGGCCATAGTCTTGACAAGTAGCTACCTAAAAGGCGTAAATCCATGATTTGATCAGATCCATGAGCGTGAAGTTTTGTCTTTAAATGAGAAATGGAACAAAAGATCAAAGAAAAGGTCTAGTATTGAGAAATTTAGTTAGGAACATTCAATGCATCCTCAAAATATTTTGGGACCTTATCACTTAATAAACCATAGGCAGTATCTTGATTGATAAAAAGGTGGCAAGGTTTGTATTGGCTAAGGAGCAAAAGGTGGCAGCTCAGGTTCATTTAATGACCCAATACAAAGTGTTATTTTTATGATAAGTATGCTCCCACATACTTTATTTCTCTCTCTCTCTCTCTCTTATCTTATATATCCTAGTCTCATTTCTATTGAAGGGGTTCTCAACTCTTAGAATTTATCATTTATTTTTTGGGATAAGGGTACTCATTAAGACTCTTTAAAAAGTGTGCTCATTTGATAAAGTTAAACCTTGTTAAAATATTGTAAGAACTAAATTTTAAAGTAATAATATTAACTCTTTGCCTATCTCTTATCTTTAATCAATGCTTAACATGCTTGTGTATGGTGAATTTATGAAGGAGATGATTCTTAGTTTACTGTCCTTCTACTTGCCTCTTCAAAGGTGTTTTTAAGATAACTTGCAAGTCTATATTAGTGTTCTATTTGGAATATCTTCCATGAAACATTTATGAAATTAGTGATATTTTGAGATTGAGTAAGCTATAGTTGTCTTTTTCTAATTCAGTGTGTGTTCAATCTTATATGAGCATCCATTTAACTTTGGTTTATCACCTTTTAAGCCTTTTTAGGAGCCCTAATTCTCTTTCTAACCCTTTTCCCTAAAAAAAATTAGTCTATAATTAATTTAGGTGAGCATAAAGAGGAACTTGACCTTCTCTAAAGGTTCAAATCCACCATATGTGACCCATGACCTGAGGTTTTTCCCATAGTTCTCAAATTGGAAAGGTCCTAAAGAACCCTCTTCTAAAGGGTGAAAATTTGAGCCATAACACAAACAAGGGGAAAGTAAGAAACTCATTTTCAAGTCCCAAAATACTCAAGGCTTGAGTTTTTAACACAATTAATATTATAAATATCACAAATAGAAGAGATATTTTCACCACTTAGAATTCTGCAAGTAGACCCTACTATAGGGACATCAGATGTTATGCAGTGACACTTTATTTTTCTAATATTTGTGAATTTGTTTCAATCTTTGCCAATTATTTTTGAAAATATAGATGAACAATGGACATTTATAACATGAAATAAGCTAAAGTGAGTTATGGGTGGATCCAAGAGTAAGTAGGGTAAGGCAAAAAGATAATTTGCTTAAGATTATCAAAGCCACAAATTCTTTTAACTTCTAAGGAAAAAACACATAAAACTAGCATCTACCAACTCTAGCATAATGATTAAATCTAAATAAATTAAATTGGATATTTATAGGAAAGGGAATTCATATATCTAAAAGCAAACTTTGTATAAAAAATCACTTATTATCATAAATTTCATAAGCACATTTAGTTGAAAATAAGATGAAAATAGAGTAAATATACCAATAGATTAGTCAACCTAGTGGAAAAGTCAAACTAATAGATGCCTATATGGAGTGTAATTTAAAAATTAACTTGTATAAAATAAACTATCAATCATCTAAAATCATGAGAATTAAAAATCATAGAACACGTACAACAAATCACTTTAGACAAACTTTTGAATTATTTGGCTCTTTGCATTAATTCTTATAACAACTATTTTCTAATCTAAAATGAGGGAAACGTACCTATATATAAGCTCCAAAATACCTAAGACAAGTTTATGTGGTCCCAAAAAATGCACCCAAATACAACCAAGTGGATAAAATGTTACAAGGGAATATTTTGAATTCAAAATTTACAAAACATAATGGAATATTCCTAAGGTCCTGGAGGTTGTTGAGATGCCTACTATTGTTGTTGGTTTTGCCTTTTATTTTCTTCTTCCTTGGTCAATAATTATACACATTTTAGATAGTATTGTTCAATTTTATTAAAGTCTAAAATCATAAGTTGAAACAAGTTTAGTATCTCCTGGATGAGTTTCCCATGTTCTATAAGCATAGGCCTCAATGCTTCTTCAAAAGCCTCTACCTATTTTAGCCTTTGATTGTAAAATGCCAAAATATTCATCACCTTATTAGTAGTCTTTGCACTAGCTACATCCTACTATAATTTAGCAATGAAAACCTTCATTTAGGCTCTAAACTCCTGATCATCCATGAAAGAGCCATCGATCTTGGTCACCATGACATCCTTTAGCAAAAAGGTAATCTTAAAGTTAATTTTCTCCAAGGATGTAGTTACATCCTTAGCATGATCCAACCATATTTTTAGGATCATTGTTTTATTCACAAGATGGTTTGTGTAGGGATAATGTCCTCAAGTGGTAGAACATTGAGGTATAGGAACTTATTACTTCTTAAAACTCTAGTTAAGTTTACTAACTTGGCATCATAGAGTGTAAGTTTTTGGTCAAGTTTCATGACCACCTTAGATTAAAAGGTCCCCTCTTTCTACCTCCTCTTCATGACTTTATACAGGTTATAGACATTAATAACTACATTGATTATTTGAATTATAATTCCTTTTGACATAGTGGGCAGTGCTTATTACTTTAAATTTTTCAATTATTTTTACATGCCCTTCATCAAGGCTATTCTATATTTTTCCTGAGCTTGAAATGTGGACATAGGGTCCTCTGCATATTCCTATACCTCTCCAAGGCTATCCTTCATCTTCCTTTTCAAATTGAAGAGTGACTCTTCACTCTCATATACTATAACTAAACTTGACTATGGTTTCTCAACTTGCCTTCTTACCACCCTCTTCATCATGCCTATGTTAGTATAAAATCTCATCCTAACTTGAGTAACAAATTGGGCTACTTGAGGCTTTTCCTGCCTTACTGCTTGTATGGTGTGTTTAACCTAATTTAGGGTAGAATTAAGATTTAGTTGTGTGGGAGGTGGCTATAATGGAAGTTCTTATATATAGGAAGAGGCTAAAGCTAAAATAGGGATGTATAAGTGTTGACACTTAGATTTTCACCCTTGAAGAGATTCTTAGCTCTCTTCAACCAAGAAAAAAAATGGAATCATTTTTCTTGCTATGGGTGACAATTTTGTTGAGATGAATCTCTAGATTAGGGGCTAGCTTCCCTTGATGCACCTTTTAGGCTCTCTATAATCTATCAACTATGAATGAAAAGGGAGAATGAAAACAAATAAAAAAAACAAGTGGTGATGCACTAATATTTGATATCGTCTCACTTGAAATAAATCACTACTTAAAGAGTAACAAAGTTTCTTCACACAAACTCACAACTTTCTATGCATTGTCATATCAATGTTTCACATGTTAGATTTGAGAAGGTATTTGACATTTAGGAGAGTAATATATAATTCTAGGAAAGAATATAGTCTTAAACCACTTCTAAAATGTCTTTACACTTATGAAAGAATACTAACAAGGAACTATAACAATACTCTTTCTGAACATTTGGTAGGTAATTGAGGATAATAGGTTAGGAAATATAACCTTCACTAAAAAATAATAACACAATTTGGACCAATAAACAATAATGTATCATGTGAGTGGAAAATGGATTTTATTATTTCTTTAAGAGTTACTAGTATAAATATGGCTAGAATTTCACTATCACCAATGGAGGCTCCAAAATGATTAGAAACAATACACACACACACACACACACACACACACACACACACACACACACACACACACACACACACACACACACACACACACACACACACACACACACACACACACACACACCCACACACACACACACACACACACACAGAGGTTTTTGGAAGAGGTCGAGCAAAGGGAAGTCTAAGGGTCACTTTGAAATGTGTCACCTTAAGAATAGAAATAGTTACATTGCATTATCTAAGATGCTTACTTTATGGTTACACCAATGAAATCAAGATATTACAAACTATATTTTTTTTATATACTGGCTCAGATGTTGGAAATTTGTTTTTACATTAGCTACTCTTTACTAACTCATCAAGTTGTAAAACTATGTAACAACTCAAACTATCAAATTACATATATTTGCTTTTTGTGCATCAGATGCTTAGGATTATACCATGTTTTTCCTCTACATTTATCTTTATATTCTCATGCTTCTTTCTTTAACTATAATGGTTAGTCCTTATAGCTTGAAATTGATGTTCTATGGGCCATCATCTTTTGGGTATTTCTTTTAGACAATTTGTCCATAGCCACTTTTCTTGAAAGAATTCATTCAAGGCATTTTATTTCCTTCTTTTATTTTGGTTTGTGCTTAGTCTTTCATGTCCTTTGGAATTACCATGGAAATTTCAATCAGACTTTTTGTTTGCAACTTATTTTTCTTGGTCCTTTCTTTTTTTTGGGCTTTCTATGGAATCCTCCCTTTCGGAAATTTGTTTGAAGGAAATCATTTGTTTTAGGCTTCTTGAAGTGGACCTTTGTCTTTGGAATGACCCTTTTGGATTTTATATCTCTTTCTCTTTAGTCTTCTTATGGATACCCTTTAGAAGATATCACATACCCTCTATAATATTGAAAATGATCTTTTGAAAATGCAAGTGGACATTTCAAAAATGCAAATAGACCTTTCAAACTTCATTGTTTGAACATTTTCTTTTGAAAATACCCTTTGGTTCATGAAAATTCCCTTCAACCTTTTTTTTTGGTCCTTTTATTTTAGATAATTTTCCCATAAGAATTCATCCCTTAAATATTTTTGAAATAATTCATTCCTTTTATCTTTTCTCTTAGGGCATTTTTTAGATAATTTTCTCATTTCCATCAGATAAATTGTTCGAAATAATTCCTTTGGGTTTTTTTGTAAAGACCCTATTGAAAATAACTCTCCTCTTATCCCTTCAAATTTATGCAAAATATCCCATCAAAAATCTTGAAGTTCCCTTCTGAAAGGAACATACCCTTTGGAATAAATGTAAATGACCCGTTTGACTTGAAAGTGGCCTTCAAAAAAATGTAAGTGTCCTTCAAAAAACCTATAGTTGTCCTTCAAAATTTTGGAAATGGTCCACTTAGCCTCAAAGATACCCTTCATAAATATGAAACATACCCTTTGGAATTTTGTAAATGGTTCACTTTTCCTTCAAAAATTCATGATTGTCCTTTCAAAAAAATGAAAGAGACCACTTTATCTTCGGGAGATTTATTTCAGACAAATTATCTAAAAGAATTCATCACTTGGATGGAAGAATAAAATTAACAAAAAAAAAGGCCTCAGACAAAAAGTCCAAAGTAATTCTTCAAAGGCTTAAGACACAAAACCCAAAAGAATTTCTCAAAGGCTTGGTAAAGACAAAAAAAAAAAAAAAAAACTTTTCAAAAGAATTAGGCTTATACATTTGTTATTTTCTTGTATAGAACACTTCCTACATACTGGACTTGACCAAAGATATGAACTTATGTAGCTAAATTTTTACATAGGAGGTGACCAATTTTGGCTTAAAAAGATAAAATTTGGTCAATAAAATGGTGACTCACAGGGGTAGTATGCTTTTTATGTTGATCAGACTAGTAGCTTTATCCAACTAAGGGCCAATGGAGTCCATATATTCTTGAATATGAATAATAAGGATTATGCCAAAAAAAACATAAGGAAACACACCACATAACAACAATAAAACCAAGAAAAGACAAGGATAAAATCACACATGTGCATAATCACCTAGGGAATAGAGGAAAACCAAAAAATTATGTATAAAGGGAAAGAGAAACTTAGTAACAATGTTTTAGATATATCCCATTAACTAGGATATGCATCTCCTCTCCATCCAACATTAAGATATGGAAGGCATTATGTTGTTTGCACTGTGTGATCACATACGGGCTAATTCACAAAGCATCAAACTTTGTATGTCTTCTAGGCTTGGACCTATATTCATCCCATTTCAAGACAATGTTTCCTTCCTTAAATCTTCTTGGCATGGACCTCTTATCAAAATACCTCTGTGTTTGCTATTATTGAGTAGTCATGGTGTGTATATCTTTATATCTTGTCTCTTCAAGCTATATCAACACACATAATCTAACCTCCATGCAACCATTCTCCATTAGTTTCAGCTAATAGGTAAGATCTAAAAATGATAACTTAAGTGAGATAGGAATTCTAGCTTCCCTTCCATACATAAGTGTGTATGGTGAGTTCCTTATTTCTCTCTTTGGGGTGATCCTATCAGCCCAAATGGTAACCTTTAACTTGGTGTTGCAAGTCCTTTGATTCTCCTCCATTGTTCTCTTAATGATACTAATCAAGTTCTTGTTTGTAGACTCAGCTAGTCTATTTCCATAGGGATAGTAATTTGAGGAGGTGCTAAGATATATGCCATGATTTAAATCCCATTCACTTGTCCTTGCTCCTATAAAATCTAATGCATTATCTAAGATGATTTTTGAAAGAGATCCAAATTTTGTTACTATACCTTCATAGAAATCAAAGACTAGGTTTTCATTTGCTTCCTTAAGAGCTACAAATTCCACCCATCTTGTGAAGTAATCAGTGGTAGTCAACACCCATTTGTGGCTAGCACTAGGAGAATTGATCAAACCTATGAAATTCAAACCCCATTTCATGAAGGGTTGCTCAACCCAAATTGGATGAAAGAGAAAGGTAGCTAGCTTTTATTTGTCATAAAAAAGAGCACATTTCTAGCATTTTCTCACCCAAGCATGGGTTTCTTTAAATAGGTTGGGCCAAAAGTAACCAGCTCTCATAATATTTATTGCTATAGTTCTTAGAGCAAAGTGACCACCAAATGGCCCATCATGAAACTCATACAACACTTTGTCAATTTTATCTAAATCAATGCACCTCAAAATCATACCTAAAAATTCCTTTCTAAAAATCACTCCATCAACAAGTACAGAAGGAATGGATTATAGCCTCAAGTACCTCTTCTTGTCCCTATCAAGATCTTGTGGACACTCACCAATTTGAAGGAAATGAATAATGTCTTGTGTCTAGCTCTATGTAGATGAAGGTAAAACTACTACATGATCATCATGGAGTGCTAAAACAACCTCCCTTTGCTCATTCAAATCTGGAGCAAGATGCTCACATAGTCATTTTCCTTTCACTAACTTGGTTGTTTTGATCTCCACATCATATTCCATCACTTTGGTGATCCAACCTACCCTTTTCTCATATAAAACTCTACTCAATAGAAAATATTGCACACTAGGATGAGGCATAAAAATGTGAATCTTGTTATTGGATAACATATGTCTAAAATTATTTAAGCTCCTTATAATTGAAAGTACTTGTTTCTCAACATATGTATATCTTGTCTCATAGCCTTCTAAACCTTGAATAACAAAGGTGATAGGCTATTCCAAATTTTCATCATTAGCTTGAGTAAGTATGGTAGAGATTACCTCTATATTTATAAAAGTATACATGTTGAATTCCTTGGAGAAGTTAGGACTTGAAAGAGTAGGGGCTTGGGTAATGGCTTGCTTGATCTCTTCAAAACTTTCTTTTCTCTTTCCTATCCAAGTGAATGTCTCATCCTTCCTTAGCATAGATGTCAAGGGATTGACCATGTTAGAAAAATTAGGAATAAACCTTATAATGAAATTTATCTTACCTAAGGAACTTTGAAAAAAAAAATTATGCTTAGGTAAAGACAATCTAAAATAGTATTTACCCTTACCAGATCAATAGACAGACCTTTCTTCAAAATAATGTGGCTTAAAAGCTTGCCTTCATGAATAAAAAACACACACTTATTTGGGTTTAGAGAGATCCAAAAATATCTACACCTCTAAAAAATCTACCTCAAATGAATCAAGTGATCCTTTTCTTCCTTGTAGAAAACCATCACATCATCAAGATATACTAGTAAAATGTCATTGATTAGTCCTTGGAAATCTATATACATTACACGTTGAAAAGTAGATCCAGCATTTAACAATCCAAAAGGAATCTTCTTATAGGCATATGTGCCCCATTTGGTGGTAAAGGCTATTTTGTATTGGTCAATTTATTTCACCATAATTTTATTATACTCAGAATAACCATCTAGGAGAGAAAACATCTTACTTCTTGCCACCACTTATACAATTTGCTCTATAGAAGGGAGGGGGTAACGATCTATCAAATTCACTCTGTTTAAGTCTTTTAATTACACACATAAGTTTATCTCCCCAATTTTACTTCTAATAGGGACTAATTTGGCCAGCCAAAAATAGTACTTTATGGGAAAGATGATTTTAAACTCAATCAGTTTAGTGAGCTCTTTCCTCATGAGAGGCTCAATCTTGGGATTGATTGGACTTTGTCTTTGATTGATGGGGTTGTAATTTTAATTTAAATATATGGTATTTTGAGCCAATATTGGATCAAAAAACTTCAAATCACTATACTCCCATGTGAAAATATCACTAAACTCCTTGCATAGTTCAATGAAATCATGCTTCTCTTGACTAGTGCATACCTTTCCAAGTGCAAGTAATTTATCTTTGAATATCTCTACGCTTTCATAGTTCTCTTTTTTGGTTGAAATGATTACCTTATCCTTTTTTATTTGGTCATCCTCATTGAATATGTTGTTAAGAGTCACCAATCCTTTGGGAAGCTTGTTAGACTTCAGCTAAATAATCTACCCTCTATATTGTTGTTGAAGCTTGGAATGATTCTTTGTAGAGAACTTATCTTCTTATTATAAATACAATGTCTAATGGTCACTATAAAAAATATACCAATTAGTGACATTATGTAGTATATAAGGTCTCTAATGGTCACTATAAAAAATATACCAATTAGTGAAATTATGTAGTATATAAGGTCTCATAATCACCTTTAAATGAGGTTGATTCTTGTCTTCTCTTATGCCTTTTGGAACATCAAACTGAGCTCCAATTGCTGCTAGCCTATAAACATGTTTATTATTCTATATTGAGATATAAGTGATGTTAAATTACATTAATTATTATACAAGGTCAAAAAATTTATGCTTATAATACTTGAGGAAGGATTTCTTGTTCAAATTCTACCCTCTAACTTGATTAAAATGAGCTCATTATCACCGAACACTTGCAGTTATTTGACACCTCTTTCCTTTGCCCACTCTAGGAAATGAAAAAGGGCCTCATATTCAGATACATTACAAGTAAAATAGAAATAAAATTTGAAATTTGAAAAATAACTCTCCTCTAAAGGTGAAATTAGGATGGCTCCACCACCTGCCCTAATCTTGCTTCTAGACCCATCAAAGAAAAATTATCATAAGCCATTCACATCTTCATTTAAATTCATCAAATAGGTCATGAAAGAGTCATTATAATGAATATAATATACTCCAATGATATATTATTCAATAATTTTTTAAGGATCATGCACATTTTTGTCATCTCCCCACTCATTTAAGAACAAATCAGAAATTCCTTCAAGGTAAGATGATGGGGATTGATTAATGTGAAAACCCTCTTCATCAATGACAACATAGTTAACATTTGATACCTTAGGTTAATATGGTTCCAAGTGATATCTATTAATAGGTTATAACTCAATCTTCACCTTAGTTCTGTATTTTTTTCTAAACAACATGTAGGACTAATTAGGTACCAAGTATCCACCTATCTTGGATGTAAAGTCTCTTGACAAGTAAAGAGCAAAATAGGGAGGTAACTATACTACCACCACATCATGATGATTTGAAAAGTTATGAATAAAATGAAGGATCAAGTTCAAACCTTTAATAACCCCTAAAGTCTTGGCTGGTGATCCATCCAATTGTAAAATTCCTTTAGTCATTGGCTCATATGTGATGCTTAGCTTATCTATTATGTATTTAGGCATAACTGATGTATTTGATTCACTGTCTATGATGAAATTATAAACCAATAAATCAAAAATAATTAAATATAGGTATAAAGGATTATTAATTTCATCTTTATTCACCTTATCATTTATAGATTGAGTTGCATTGACCAAAACCACATTGTCACTTCTAGATGAGCTAGCTTATGTACCCAGTCCATACAAACACTTTTGGAGTACATCTTTATACCCTATCTATGATAGATAATCCCATAATGAGATGTTCATATGAATATTATTCATCTATTCTAAAACATTAATGGAAGGATTACTTACCTTGGGGTTCTCTTTATGAACAGTTGCACCATGTGATGTAGCTTATGGAGGCAGAGTTGTAGTAGCTATCCTAGAATTTGGAATCCTCTAATTTTCTTATGATTAAGGAGATGAATTATTCCATCCTCCCATATAATCTGATGTAGGAATCAAAATAGGTCCTTTATTGGTTCCTTAAACTTCTTCAATGACCCTTTTCTTTGATCTAGTGTTGGTAGCCACACTAGAATTTTGGTTACTTGTATTCCTCATATAATTAATGGCACAAAAATCACCCTCCAAATGATTCATGAGATTGGAATAAAATTAAACATACCTGATATCCATCCTAAATTGTGTTGGCATCTCAAAATTTGAAAATTGAGATGTTTGATCACCTTGTGTAGTCATGCCTTGATTTTACATCTCATTGGCATAAGCAACTAGTTCTTGACCTTGCTCAAAAGAAGGGTAGTTAAGTTGTTCCTGGACCAAATTGTTTTGAGTGGGAACAATGGATTTGGAAGATAAGGGAGAATTAGGATTATAACTTTTTTGATAAGGCTTGGCATGGGTGATTTGGCCTTGTCCCTAATTTTTACCCTAAAAAAGAGGTTTATTTATTTATCCAAACTGGTTGTAGGACTGATAAGGCATATATATTTGGGATTGTTGCCTTTTGAGAGTAACTAATTCATTATTAACACTTTGAAGTAGGATTTTTACTTCATGCATTTCATTTTTAGGGGAAATGATTTTTTTTTCTTAACCAGACAAAGGAGCGAAAGTAGTTAATGTATTCTAATTAGGAGAATGTAAATAAGGGAATAGGGGCATTGGAGGTCTAGGAACTATCTTTCTCACTTGGACAAGACAATTCTTAGCATTTATGGCTATTTTATAGGCATAAAGAAGTGTATTTACACCCATATATTAAATGATCATGGTAATGTCACTATTCAATGCTTTCAAGTAGTACAAAAATGCATAATTTGTAGTTGGCCTCACAAGAATTGGGATTCTATCCCAAGTTTTTTAAAACCTAGTATTGAAATCTTGCATGAATTCATGTGGTGCCCTCTTGATTGTCATCAATTTCTTATCAATATATAGGTGATCTCTTTTTTACCCAAACCTATTAGTCAATATGTCCCCAACTCATCCCATGAGCTAAGAGAATTTACAGGTAGGGTCCCATACCAATCCAAAACTTTTCCTTTGAAAGAAAAGGATAAAAACCTAATGGTTACATTTTCTTGAGTGATGTTATGGCTATTAAAAAAGTTTTTTATATTCCTAATATGTTCAATGGAAGTAATTAAACCATCTCCATTAAAATATGGGACACTTTTGAGATCAACTCCTTGGATTTGATCATATTGGGCAAGTTGCAAGGGAGATGCCCCCTAAAAGGCACAAAAGGTTATCTTCTAGCCAAATTGGGAATATTACTATAGATGTTAGGAATAGTATGAATTTTTTTTGGAAGGTTTAAACATAAACTCTCTTTATAGGGATGAGTGTTGACAAACCTTAACCTTTTGGTGGAATATGGAGCTAATTCCACAAACTCAAAGGGTACACCTTTACCTGTAGACCTAGTGGTCAAATTTGGCATGGAAAGAAGGACTGATCATCAACCAAAGACATGAATTCTTTAATTTATTTTCCAGGTACTGAATGTAGATGCTTCTTTTTCTACAACCATGCCAAGACCAACACCAATTTGGAATAATATTATAGGACTTAAAGTCCCACTGAGTGTGCTAAAAATTGTTGACACTTGGATTTGCACCCTTGAAGAGATGCTCAACTCTCTTCATCTAAGTGGAAAAATGGAATCATATCTCTTGATGTAGGTGAAAATTTTGTTGAGATGAATATCTAGAATAGGGTCTAGCTCCCCTTGATGCACCTATAGGCTCTCTCTAAACTATCAACTATGAATGAAAAGAGAGAAGGAAAACAACTAAAAAAAAGTAGTGATGTACCAATATTTGATATCCTCTCACTTGACTAAAATCACTATTTAAATATTAATAAAGTTTCTTCACACAAACTCATAACTTTCTATACATTATCACATTAGTGTTTCATATGTTAGATTTGAGAAGATATTTGACATTTAGGAGAGTAATAGACAATTCCAAGAAAGAATATAGTCTTAAACCACTTCTAATACTAACAAAGACCTATAAAAATACTATTTTTGCACATTTGGTAGATAATTGAGGATAACAAGGTAGGAAATATAACCTTCAATAAACAAGAAAAACACAATTTGGACCAATACATAATAATACAACATGTGATTGGAAAATGAATTGTATTATTTATTTAAGAGTTACTAGTACAAATCTAGCTATAATTTCACTATCACCAGTGGAGGATAAAAAATGAATAGAAAGAATACATATATATAGGTTTTTGGAAGAGGTCAAGCAAAGGGAAGTCTAAGGGTCACTTGGACATGTGTCACCTTGAGAATAGAAATAGTTACATTACATTTTATAAGATTCTTGCTTTAAGGTTACACCAACATAATCAATATATTTTGAACTATGTTTTTCTATATAGAAGATCAACTATTATAAATTTATTTTTACATTAGCTACTCCTTGCTAGCTCATCGAGTTGTAAAACTATGTAACAACTTGAACTATCAAACTACCTATTTTCACTTGTTATGCATTAGATGCTCAAGATTATACCATTTGTCACCTCTACATTTGTCTTCATATTCTCATGCTTATTTCTTTAACTACAATAGTTAGTCCCTGTAGCTTTAAATTAACCTTTTATGGGCTGTAATATTTTGGGTATTTCTTTTAGATAATTTGTCCATGACCACTTTTCTCAAAAGAATTCATTCAAGCCATTTTGTTTCCTTCTTTTATTTTGGATTTGTGTTTAGTCTTTCATTCCCTTGGAATTCCCATGGAAATTTCATTCATACTTTTATTTTGAAACTTATTTTGCTTGGTATCTTCTTTTTTTTGGGATTTCTATGGACTCCTTCCTTTTGGAAATTTGTCCAAAGAAAATCATTTGTTTCAATCTTTTTGAAGTGGACCTTTGGATTTGGAATGACCCTTTCAACTTTTTTGTCTCTTTCTCTTTGGTCTTCCTATGGATACCCTTTGAAAGACATTACATACCCTTTGGAAGATTGAAAATTATCTTTTAAAAATGCAAGTGGACCTTTCAAAAATGTAAATATACCTTTCAAACTTCTTTGTTTAGACCTTTTCTTTTGAAAATACCGTTTGCTTCATGAAAATTCCCTTTAGCTTTTTTGTTTGGTCCTTTTATTACAAATAATTTTACCACAAGAATTAATCCCTTCAATAATTAAAAAAAAATCATTCCTTTGGTCTTTTCACTTAGGGCACTTTTTAAATAATTTGATCATTTCATTTAAATAAATTATCTGAAGGAATTCCTTTGGCTTTTTTGTAAAGACCCCTTTTGAAAAGAACTTTCCTCTTCGTATTTTCTATTTGGCCCTTCAAATTTGTACAAAATATCCCATCAAAAATATTGAAGTGCCCTTCTAAAAGGAACATACTCTTCGAAAGAAATTTAAATAACCCCTTCAGCTTGAAAGCGGCCTTCAAAAAAATGTAAGTTTCCTTCTAAAAACCTATGGTTATCCTTTGGACTTTTGGAAAGGGTCCACTTAGCCTCAAATATACCCTTTAAAAACATGAAACATACCCTTCAAAATTTTATAAATGGTCCACTTTCCCTTCAAAAATTCATGATTCTCCTTTAAAAAAAATGAAAGAGACCACTTTATCTTCAGGAGATTTCTTTCAAACAAATTATCCAAAAGAATTTATCACTTGGCTAGAAGAATACACTTAATAAAGAAAAGGCCTCAAATAAAAAGTCTGAAGTAATTTTGAAAAGGCTTAAGACAAAAAACTTTGAAAGAATTTCTCAAAAGCTTGGTAAAGACCAAAAAAACTTTTCAAAAGAATTAGGCTTGCACATTTGTTATGGGCTTGTATAGAACACTTCCTACATACTGGACTTGACCAAAGATATGGACTTAGGTAGCTAAAATTTTAGATAGGGGGTGACCAATTTTGGCTTTAAAAGCCAAAATTTGGTCAACAATAAGTTTATTAGGTATAATTATCCAAGTGGGTCAAATAGAGACATGGTAGGGACCAGTTCAAGAATGAATGAATGCAAATTCAAAGGCACAATCACTTTAGTAGTTGTGGTAATGTTGAGTGGCTTATGAAAGGGGAAGATCTTTGAGATAGGTTGTAATGAATTCATAGGTATAGGGGAACCAATATCAAGTGAGGCACTTACTATGGTTTCATCAGAAGAAGCCATATATGTAGTGGTATGAGAAATAAACTAGGGGAAGGTAGATCCAAAATAGGTACCATCTTAGCTCATGATGGTATCCATTGAGGATTGGGTAAAGGTAGTTCCAGTGGCTGATGATGTTGAAGGTAATGGAGAAGTAATGGTGGGTAGAATAAACATGAAAGTGGAAGCAAATGCAAATGCAAAAGTAATTGAAAAAGAAGGTAGTGGTACTATACTCATAGTGGGATCTTGGGGAGCTAATGGAGGAGGCATTACCCCTCTCATGGTAGTCCTGTGTGACTTCTTTCTTTTTTAAGATTTTTCTATATTCCTCCTAGCTAGTGCTTTTAGTTCTTCCATTAACATTTTGATTCCCTACTATAATTATTAAATATCAATGATACCAGGGTCAATTTGACCTAGGATTTATATGGTATCTCCCATAATAGATGTAGAGACAAATGTAAGCCTTTGGGAGAGGTCATGTTGGTTGAATAATCCCCCTTGATCAGAGCTTGGAATTATGTCCTAAATTCTTGAAGTAGCATATAGGGGAGGTCTACATGGTATGTTCCTAATGAGAGGAACTTGGTCTTATTATTTTTCTGCCTACCTCTCCTCATAATCTGCATCAAACATACTTCCATGAGCTAGTGGAAGTTGAGGCCTTATGATATCTTACTTCTTATTCTCTTTGTTTAGCCTCATTTCCACCTCAATATTATTTCTTGAAGCATTTGTAAGGACCATCTCATCATTCAATGCATCTCAATACATCCATTATTTTACCTATTCCTAATGCTTATACACCATAGTAATGTCTTTCCAAACTTGAGAAAATGCTTGGTAATGATACCATTTGGGTCACAAGGTCTAAATTCATTCTTAGGCAATAGGTATGAGTCATTATACTTTATATCCACAATGATATCTTGTCACTTTGTGATCTTAGTCCTCCCTAGCTTGTAAAAAGACTTGTGTGGGATTATCTTCTTCTTAATTTTGAAGATGTCATCAACTCCATGTAGTAGCTGATAATACATCTCTTTCATATCCAAATTTATAGGAACATATCCTAGCAACCTAAGAGGAGCCACCATCACCTCCTCTATCCTTATGACTATGTAATTAGGGTATAACTAGTATCTATCCATGTCCCTTAATGTCTATCTAACCATTGGGGGAATCCTTAACATCTCACACTAAGTGATTGATTTATAGACTATTGGATAGAAATATTTTTTAATTATCTTAATTTTGAATCTAAAGTGGTGAATTTGCATTGAAGAGAACAATTAGGGCACAACTTCATCTCATGTAGGAGACCATGTGTTATGACCTAGATAGGAAGTTGTGTAGATGGCATCCAATAGGTAGCTCATCATATATAAATGGGCACCATTATTTCAAGTGTATTTCATATTATACTCCATTTTATTTCTAATAATATCCCCATTTGAGGGAATTTATTAATCCTTTAGGATTATCTACAATAGTGGGATAATTCTTATATCTACATACCAAATGTGCACTTTACCATATATTATGTTTAAGAGAGCCAATCCAATCCTAAATATCTTCCATAATTATTTAATAGGTAGATTCCTATGGTCATCCATGAAGACAACTCCATTTGGGTTAATTACCCAGGATGCCAAGATCTTCTTTGGTCAGTTTACCTCATACCAATTATCAATTCACTCTAGTTATAGTCTATTATGAAGGTCATAATATTTATCAAATATGGGTCCTACTATGAAGGTAATTATGAGCCCTTGTTTCATGGATTTGATCAACCCATACTTGCATTTCATCCTCTCAAAGATGCCATAGACTAGGTCTACACATGACATGACCTTTGGTTTAGTTACAAATTTACAGATGCTAAAACCTTGGATTGCAAGGATGTTCAAATATAATTGAATTTTGTGAGGAATTTTATCAACCTCATAAAATAACCTAGTTTGTTTTACATTGAATTAGATTCTATTGTATTTCATGTCCCTTGATGTTATGGCCTGGGGGATGAATTTTGTGTCTTTGAAAACAAATGAATTGCCATACTAGAATAAAAAGTCATAACTTATGAAATAGGGGATCTTACCCAAGGTGGAGGGACCTTATTGTGCCATTTTTTCAATATCTTTGGTAGCAAGTAACATCCTTCTATATTTATCTATAACTTTTGATCTTCAACAATGGTAGTCAGGGTGCAATCCATGAATAACTTAAGCTTTGTCATACTAGGAGAATACAAAGTGACAAGAGAAAATGTGTATAGTCTCAAATGAAAATTTAGGTAATAATAGATGAGTTTATTATCATTTTTAAATATTTGTTTGATTAAATTAGTGTATATGGTGAGTTTGGTTCATGCCATATTAATGGTGAACTCATCAATTTTGTATTCAAAACACTTAGAACTATTGATTTTGGTATTTAATTTTATTATAATTTAAATTTATCTCTAATTTAAATTTTATCAACCTTAAATTTTATATTTAAAGTTACATATTTCCACCTTTTGACACATGGCATGCCACCATGGATCCAAATAGGTGTTTACGGGGCCTAAATGTGACTAAGTTGTTTAATCAACTTAAAGTTTAGACATGTGGCATATTTTGATTATTTATTGGATATTTTAATGTATCTTAGTGTGATGACTCATTTTTATCCTACCATGTGGTATATTGAATTTTTTGGCAAGCTCTCAAATGGTGTCTTTGAGTTTTGGTTATCTGCAGGAGTGCCACATATCACTTTTATAGACAATCAAAGCTATTATTTGCTAGGTGGATTTCTCATGGGATATCATGGATTTGATTTTCTAGGTGTCACCTTCATAATTATTTTATAAAACTATCAATAACTTGGTATCAATCACATTTCTCGAGTGGAGACACATGTCTCTTTTAAAGGTGATTTTATTGACCTTAGAATGCATCCTTCATGGGAATGCCATGTGACATCATATTATGAGTCAAAGGTGGGTATGCATCACTCTCAGAGGTGATATAGTGGATATCAGATAGAAGCAACATAAGAATGGCACATGGCATCATCACATAGACCCAAAGTGGACACACATTGCTTTCATAGGCTTTTATTCATTCCTCTTCTACTTGTCATTCTTAAAAGGGGATTTGGACAACTATATGAAATAAAAAATTGATTATATGGATCGAGTGCTTCCATATGTATTATTTTCAAGATATTATGATATTTAGGTGGATATAATATGGTGTGGACATGCATCAATCTTTGATAAATCTAAAGGGAACACAAATCACTTTAGAGTATTTCTCAGGTTTGGCTAGTTATGTTTGAGACACAAGGTAGTATCTTACATGATTCTAGATTGTAGTGGGATTCATGACATCTTATATTGATTGGGTTTACTTATGGAGGATAAGATCTTGACACATAGCCTCTAGATTTATATTCCAATGGCTAGTTCCTTCACAATCTCTTCAGATGATGCCGCATAACTCACAACTTGGTAGATTTACTCCAAGTGTCTTATGTAGGGTGTGATAAATCTCTAATTCATTATGATGTCTGACATGGTTGACACCTATCCCTTTAAAGTTTTAGTCTTAGATATGATGGTTGGAAAGGCATAAAAAACCACTACTTTAATATTGATGTCCTACAAGGTCAAGCGAGAGGTTAAATTAGATTTACAAAAATGTCTAATGCCCATATTAATAAAATTAAAATTATATTAAATAAAAAATCTACAGGTAAATACTTTAATCAAAAAATAAGGTTAGTCCAATAAGATCAGGCAAAGCTTATTGCATTCATGCCAATTGGAGAACTAGGTAGAACTTTCTTAGTGAAGTCCCATCTACACATTTTTGAAGTGTCAATGGTTAATGATTAATTTTTTTAAATAAAATTAAATAAATTAAAATAATGCAAGTATTTATAATTAATAATCTATATTTAAAAATGAATAATTAACCAAAAAATCTAGAAGCATAAGTATTGGTAAATTAAACCAAATCCATATGTAGTAAATGATTTAACAAGCTTGGCATCTCAGGCATTTAAAATAAAATAAGAAAGTAGGGTCCTCATTATAGGAATAAGGGGTATTTTGTCATCAATAGTTACCTTAGGAAATATTCCAATTATGAATGGGTAATAAAAAATTAGATATAAATACGTAAATTTGAAACCCTAGTGATGGAAGGAAAAATCCCTAAAAGAACCTAGGTTTGTTATGTTTTAAACAAAGAATGGGTTTACCAATATGTTTTATTTAATTATGTATTTATTTATTTTAGATAATACAAAAATATATAATATTCAAATTAAATAAGATAAATAATCCATGTTCAAATCCAATTGTAACTAATATAGTATTGTAACTTACTATTTATAGAAATACTAAAGGAATTATGTACTATGCCAGTTTAGGATTATGTTTTGTGTTATATTTGGTCATATTAATCAAATATGATTTGTAAGTTATTTGTTTTGGATTATATCAAGAAATAAACTATGTGATCTCTACAAGATAGGTTAGGTTCTTGTTGCATGCCTATGATAGGCTTGAATCAGTTGTTGAGGAATGTAACCATTTAGATTATTTACATAGGTCTATAATATTTTGGATCACTATGATTTTACTTGTAATTGAATCCTATGTATACAAATAACCTTAATCTTTCACATATATATTTGTTTTCCTTCTCCTTTCTTCCAAGTCATAGTTTTTACATCTTATGATTCACAAAACCTACAAAATGGATTAGTGGATTGGGTTATTCTAACCTTAACCAATCCTTGGTGTCGAGTTAAGCATTGACTACATTGTTAATGCTCTGAAGATGGCTCAAATCACATATATTTCTCCTAGTAATATGTGTTTGTGAAAAATCATGTGAATGTAAGTCTATGTGTTATTTCACTTAGGTCCTCTTTTGATACAAGCATGCATAATAGAAATACATATATAGAAACTTCATATTTTTAATAAACAAGATAGGAGTAATGTTCTCTACGTGTGCTTTTTGTTAATTAGTGAAGGATTGTATTTGAAAGAAAAAAAAGCAAATAATTCCAAGCCACAAGATCTATGGTGTAATCATAACATCACATTCATAACAATAATAATATGAAATAATAGAATTATATATTTATTGTAAAATAAAAAATAGCTATACAGAACTTCATGAAATACAATGAAAGAGCCTTGCATATATAGGTAAGGAAGATCAATCTTAACTAAAAGATCAAGCAAAGTGATCAATCCTAACTAAGAGATCAATCCTAACTAAGAGATCAATATAAGTGATCAATCATAACTAAGAGATAATGTTAGAGATCAAACCTAAGCTTAAGATATAATTATCCCTAAAGGATGTAAACAACTATAAATTATCCCCATAATATCTAAGAGATAAATATGTAATATCTCATAATATCTAAAATAATATAAATTAAATATCCACACATAAGTGGGTGGGAATAATGAAATAAAGTACCTAGGTGAACATGATCTAAGGTAAAAAACCTACTCTAACATCCCCCTCAAGTGAAATTAAGGGATAGAAATAAAGTGGCATATCCATAATATGAGTCTTAGAAACAAGGCTTGATCAGGTACTCATGTACAATATATCCATGAAGCAATATATCTAAAGTGGAGAAAGGGAAAAAAACTTGTAACAAAGAAACTCCCACCCAAAAAAATATATATAAAAGGAAGGACTTCATATGGAATTCCCCTAAGGATAACTTACTTCACCCGACACAAAGACCAGTACTATATATCTTGTGTAGATGGAAAGGATGTAAGAAGCCATCCCTATATAAGGTGAAAGAGTCCCATATACACAAACCATGAGTTCTCCTTGTAGAAAAAAAATCCAACTATTGTATGTGATCAATATTTCCTAAAGATACATCAACTCTAGAAACACTCATGTTGTGTTGACCTTGCCAAAGAATAGGCCTAATAGGAAATACAATACTTTGTAAGTCAGTGTCAATAACATTATTAGTATAGACCATAGAGTTGAGTGTGCACGACCTAAAAATAAGATTATATCTCTAAAATAAACAAAGCATGTGAGAAAGTGTATCCATTGTACAACAATTAAAAATAGTAGTAGAGGAACAATAATAAGATCATAATCAAAATGTGGAACAATAATAGTTTCCTTGTGATAATCATTGTCTAAACACATATATTCACAAATAAAAGGATTAGGTGATGAAGGAACAATAACTATGGCACAATAAAGGTCATAATTAGGAATTTGTGATGGTATCTCATCCATGATCTCCAAAAGTGATGGTATAGGTTCCACATGTCCTCTTGATTAATGAAATGAATATGAATACAAACTATATGAGTAATAAGATCCTCAAACAAACTGCCATCAAGATACAAGTTCTCATTAATAGGATAAACAATGTCTATATCATCATCAAAAAATAAATCATTATTTACAAGAAGAAAAAAAGTAGAACAAAAGAATATGGAGTAAAAGAGGGTTCAAAAGACCCAAAAGACTTAGTAACCTTCCCAAATAAGGCTTAAAACGGTCCTAAAATTTCATGGGTGATGTGGCACATGTGACATAGGACTGTAAAGTGTCTAAAAAATGGAGGCTAATCAAGCAAATAGATTAATCTTGCATGGATACAATCTAGGTAATACCTACATCATCTATAAAATGAGGAATGTCAGCAAACACAACTCTCCACAAACCTTTCAATTGAAAGTGTATCTTCATTTTGATCTTCTAAATGTTGTAATTTGAGGTTTGGAGGGGATCAAATAAGTATGAATCCATTATCAATAGAATAAAATAATATATAGGAAGTAGAATAATAGTCTAAAAAAAATAAACCCCCTTTTCAAAATTTAATGTCTCCCAATAAAAATAATAATCACCCCAAAATTTGGCACTTTATAATTTTGTGTATTTTATAAAATAAATAACACCAATAGATAAGAAATAAAAACACACACTTTTGAAAAAAACAACACTCAATTTTGAGTTTCCAATAAAAAGATATAGTTAATACATATATTTCATCATAAATGAGTCAAATAAAATGCACAAAATTTTAATGCTTCAAAAAAAATTAATTGCTTGGAGAGATTTAAATGAGGTTCAAGGGCTAGAAGTTAATCTGCCACTAGTAGGAATCAAAATTTAATCCCCTTCCATGTGACCATACCATATGAACAAGGGAATAAGGGTGAGGATGAGATCTCCTATAATCAACAAAAGAGAGGGAACTTTGATATGAATAGTGTTCTTATCTGTTTGTCTAAAATTGACACTCTCTTACAAGTTGCCCTACTACTATCTGCTATCCTAAATTTGACATTCGCATGGATTTTTTCACTGTTGTATATACAGATATAAAAAATAAACATAGACATAATGTAAAAAAATATCTTAATGATGTTGAGGATGCTCAAAAAACATAATAAATTTCTAAAAACATGTCAATGTTGTAAAAAATATAGAATCAACCACAAATCTACACAACAAACAATATCTTCTTCCTTCCTTTCAGATCATTTTTGAAAAGACCATGATCTAAAAATTGTAATAAAAATACAAATAGATTCCTATTGGACCTCACAAAAAATACAAAAAAATAGATATATGGAAAAATGCCCTTGCAATGAATTTAAAATTGAATGTCTACAACACCTTAAGCTCCAGTACCATGAAAGAAATGTAAAACAAAGCATTCCAAGAAACAATATATATGGTGTTAGCCAACACATTCATAACAAAAAAATTATAAAATAATAGACTTATAGATTTATTACAAAAAAAGAGCATCTATATCATATATTACATCTCCATAATTTCATCAAATAAAATGAAAGAGCTTTGCATACATAGGCAAGGAATATCAATCGTAACTAAGATATCAAGATAAGTAATTAATAATAACTAAGAGATCAAGATATGTTATCAAACATAAATAAGAGATCAAGATAGAGATCAAACTTAAGATTAAGAGATAATTATCCCTTAAGGATAGAAAAAACTAGAAATTATCCCCATAATATGTAATGTCTCATAATATCTAAAATAAGATAAATGAAATATCCACACATAAGTGTGTGGGAATAATAAAATAAATCATCTAGATGAACATGAGTTAAGGTAAACAACCTACTCTATCAATCTTAAAATACCTCTAAGGGTTATATATAACCCTTAGAGGTATTTTAAGATTGATAGAGTAGGTTGTTTACCTTAACTCATGTTCAACTATATATATATATATATATATATATATATATATATATATATATATATATATATATATATATATATATATATATATATATATATATATATATATATATATATATATATATATATATATATATATAATTAGAAATATATATAGAGAGTTATTAATTTCTAATTTATGAAATATTGGCACACAAAAGATGACCAAAGAAAATCCTAACTTTAAAAATAAATCACCCCAAAAAGTAACTTGACATAAAGTAAACCCAAAAAATATAATATGGTATCTCCATTAATCACAAATGATTCTAGTAAATTGAATCTATCCATGATTATAATATTATTCCTAAAGCTATAGAAAATTAAATACCAAAAGAATAAGACCATGGATCCCTATGACAAAGTCAATAAATATGAATATAGTAAAAAAAAAAAAGATTGCACAATCAAGTAAAGTAGAGAAGGAGACATAAGACTAAGACAAGTGTACCAATAAGTTCCCTATCTACCATTAATAGTTTGTATATGTATGTATTACCCTATTTTATATTATTGTTAAAATTGATCAAGATAGAAACTCTATACATAATTTAAATTAAAATAAATGAAAAATAAGAATAAATCTAAATGTAAAAGGTCATAACTAATTTAAAAATTAAACTTGATAAATATATAAAGTATTAAAGAGGATAAGGTAATTAGAATTATTTTATTTTGTACATGATTGAGATAGAGTGTAGGTAGTAATAAGGATGGAAAACTAGATTATAGATCACTTGTATCAGGATCTAGAGTTTTATGTGATTTCAAATAATATCATCAGCCTCAAGTTAGTATCATGAAAGTCTGGTCTATTCCAAATTTTACATTTATATTTATGTATACTTTTCTCTTTTATTTGATACGTACAGGTGCATCTATTTAGTTTTAATCTCTATATGCAATCCTGAGGTCTGATCATATGTGTGAAACTCACAAAAATCCTTTTCATTCTCTTCAAACCCTAAGTCCCCCTAAAATAATAAAATTATGCCTAAGAAAGGGTAATAAATGTGGGTTGAGCTGATACAAACCAATCCTCATTGAATGGTTGAGTGATTCCTACATAAATAATACTTAGAAGAGTGAAGTCAAGCTATATGTAGTTTTCCCATTGGATGAATGTGTGTAATAGTACTCATTTAATGAATGTAACATGTGATCTAGATTTTAATAATTGACAATTGACAATATTGATTTCGATATTGAGTGCTTCAAACTTGGTAAGGTTCTGCTTTTAGTGACCGATTACTGAATTGGGAGATATAGGGAAGTCATCTTAAATTAAGTGTTTTAATAGGCTTGATAAGTACTTGATATATAGGTAATAGGTCTATGCCTATTTTTTATTTATAGGTGAATCTTTGGGTAATTTATCATGCCAAAAACATGTGAAATGTAAGGTATAACTCATAAGAATGATTTGAATATGAAATTTGATAATTTCTTAGCATGGAATAGAAACATCAAGACTAGATAGTACCATCAAATGGTATGCTTTGAATCTAAAATTACCATATAGGAGACATGAACAATGATAAAATAATACAAATAAGTATGAGTAAGATAAATATGTGGTTTGATACATATTGTGATGTTTATTATAGTTGAATGAGATAAAATTTTAAAGGTTAATACCCATAGAAGGCATGAGGATGTGAGAGAATGGAAAATTAGAGTCTTATTTCTATGCACAAGTCATATAGGGTGAAGGTAAGTCAAAGCTAATTTTTTGAATATCAATAATCATATTTTAGTGTCTAAAAAATCCACATTTTATTTTGATATTGAAATGTAATAAAAATTCTAAGTAAAAGGATAAATATGTAACTAAGTGTGTACATCACACTTCATCTTTAGGAGTAGGATCAAAATGTGCAAGATACTCCAAAAAAATCATATAATGAACATATAGTAGTCAATTTCCATAAAAAGAAATCTAGAAATGTATAAATAAAAATTATAATTAAAGAGTAAGGAAAGAGTACACCTGTGTATGGGTAAACCATGTTTCCCTATAACTTGTTGAAGATGATTATTCCTAATTAAAGCATAGTGGTCTTCTTATTTAAATATTTTGGATAATCATGGTTGATCAATCAAAATTTATTTAAGGGAAGTGCCATGGAATAAGAAGGAACATTTCGCTAATCCTCATTGAAGAATATATCAAAGGGAAATATTCTAGTCCATTGAGAGACACAAAATCTAAATCACACCAACCCATATAATTAATCCACACTGATATTATAACCCTAAGATGAAAGGTGGGAGAAACATTAGGATTGTAGATAAATTCTAAGTCATTGAGAAAATTACAATCTCAACCATACTAATAATTTAAACATGAACCAACCACTAAAAATGAACCTATAGATTCAAGGTTCCTCAATATTCAAAATGTGTTTGAAAGAAAAAAAGTTTCACAGTGTAAATGTGAATAATTTTTTTTATATACACATAATATTTTACATATTTATTACTTATTGATGCTATATATTTTAAAGACTTTTCAAGCATCGAGATCTCTAATTACACACATTAAATGGTGAATTAGGAAAGGGTGGGTAAGATTATGGTGTTTTACAAGTGACGTTACTACTTATATCATTCCTAATAAAAGTTTACCTTCCTTAGATTATCTTGCTACTGACCTCCTTCTATATTATCTTATTTAGATATGTTATCTTCCTCATATCCTATGGAATTTGTTAGATTGATACTATATGTTTATAACCTTTTACCTTATTGTACTGTATCAACTAATTTGATACATTTTTAGCTTATTTTATAATATTAGTACTATATCAGCCTGTCCAATATTGTTTAGTGCTAGTCAACATATATTAACTATATCAACTTGGTTGATGCCATTAGATTAGTGTTTAATGTTAGTTTCAAGTATTGGATCACATATATGTAGGTCATATTTAATTCTAAATATATCATATACCCTCTATTCACTCTAATTTCACTTGAACTTCTTCCCTAAGTCACATTTAGAGGAGTTAGGTCTAGAATATTATCTTTAAGGAAGCTTGTCTTGTGGAAGTATTGGATATTCAATATAAGGAGTCATTAAGAGTATTATTTGGTATTATACCAACCATAAGAGTATTTTAAGTATTCAAAACCATAACAATATCTTTAAATCACCATTAGCTAGGGGGGAGATTGATGCTTGATGGTTCCATTACAAGGTAAGTATTTATAACATTATAATCTTTACTTTATTTAATTAGTAGGATAGATGTTTCTTGTTACTTAGTGAATGAACGTGTGTGTATAATTTTCTAGGTTTTATCTAAATCAAATAAGATGGTGTAGTTATAAAATTTCTTAGACTTGCCATATTCCATTTTAGGTTGCCTGGACCCCCATTTATCAACCATGAAAAATTAATATTTATGATCATTCTAACCCTTCCCATTGAGTTTAATTTAATTTAATTTCAAAACTAATTACATTGATTATTTTTAATAATTTAATTTCATAGAGGTCTAATAGGAGTTATTTATTTATGCCATCAACTTAGGATTTAGAACCCTTTCCTCTTAAGTTTGTAACATATGCACTCCTATTCTAGATATGTGGATCCATTGGTCACTAATTAAACATTATGTATCACATGATCTATTTGATTAACCTTCTCCAAGTCCATATATATTGATATATGATAGTTGTACCATAATCCTAACCCACATATTCATTAATCCTACACCACTGCTAGTTGGATTGTCTCCATGTTTAAATTTTTCATTCATTATATTTAGATACATATTACCCTCCCCCCCCACATTTTATAAACTTATAAAAAAAATTAAAATCAATACATCATTTATATTATATATGTATTGGTTAGCTTGATACGTTTACTTATTTTTCTATGAACTACATCAACTAGCCCCATATAGTTTAACGTGTTTTTATAGCTACATTGGCTAGCCCAATATAATTTATTTCTTTTTAGACACTACTAACACTTCCTTTTATCAAAATTATATTGGCTAACCTAATATAGTCTATTAATACAACTGACTAAATAGGCATGAATGATAAAGTCTATTTTCTGGACTTAGTAACTAACTATATTGGATAGGATGATACTACTAGTTTCATATAGTAGATAATTTTCACATCAAATTTTCTTGACCACCATTGTAGGAAAATCCTCATGTTGAAATTATTCTATTATTTTTATTATGGCCAAAGAACCTCATGATCATATTCCAAATTATGATGATACTTCGAATAAGAGTTAAGATTATAAATATTACCCTCCCCTTGATGAGTATTCCTATGAGGATCCTAATGATATAAATTTTGACACTTATAGAATTGGTGAAGATCAATATGGTGATTTTAATTATGATCTTAACAATCCTTATTACAAGGATGAAGACCCCAATTTTATCCCTATGATATTGATTATCCTTACACTCATAGTTATGAAGATCATATTTTTCCCACCTTCATTACTTCCCTCATAGATTAAAATCATTATCACAATTTTCCCACCTATGATGATGATTCTAGTGGAGGTGAAGACCCTATCATGATAGTGCATATTCCAATTTATGATAGAAATTATGGTTTTCCAAACATACTAATAAATCAATAAATGTTTAATATGGTTTTCTTGATGTCTACCCACCCTCTGCCCCATACTTATATGGCCTAGGAATATGAGTGATCAAACCTCTACTCACATTTAAACAATTTTAATCAACTCATCAGGTTATAAGGAACACCTAATCAAAATGCCTACCATATTACATATTATAGGTGATTATGATCCTTGAGCTTATATGAACCTTCATAACTATCATTATTCTTCCTATCTACCAAAATAACTTCTAACAAGTTGTATCGACCAACCCGATATCATTCACAATCAACCAATTTTAGTCAACTACTTCACCCATGACATAGAATGTGGTAATATAATTATGTAATCTATAGTCAATTTCATTGACCATGAACTAGAATGTGTTGATATAATTTAATCTATTTAATCATATTACATTAACTAGGTGGATATAGTCCATTTCAATCATATCTCATGAAACTATTCTACTTCATCAAACTATATCAATATATCTAATATAATCAATTTTGTTTCACCAGATTACATTGACATGGATGATATAGTCTATTTTAGTATATTGTATTGACTTGGTTGATGAAATTCCTTTTATCTCATCAGATTTTATCTTCATGGATGATACAATTCATTCACTCATGTTTTATCAGATTATATCGACTTAGTTGGTACATTCAAATTCTATTATATTTATCCATGGTGTATCAACTTGGTCAATACTATACATTACAATTTCCTATCACCTCTCTAAGATACTGACATTGCCTTAGATGCCACATTTCCTAGCATAATCTATGTTGGAACATGACTATATACTAAGATGTAGGGGTGAATCAATATATTTATTAACTTAGTCCATTTATAATACCTTTTAAAACAAATTAAAAATCATATGAAAATTAAAACAAATATCTAGAGATCAGACACACACAAATTAATATGACATCATATGTATACATGTAAAACCTAATATGAGAAAAACCATGATGAGAATAGCTTCTAGAATCTAATATTATAATCCATCCTCATAGTTAAAACCTCATTGGTTACACATTTAAGGGCACCAACCCTAAAGAGACACCAATCCCCTAGTTTAAGAGTACCAACTTTAAGGAAGCACCCACTCCCTAACTAAGCACCAACTCAGCTTGTCTAATGGCACCAAATAATTATATTTACTATGGAGATACAATTCCAAATTATAAGAGAATACAATATCAATTCTATATTATAGGTTTGGTCTATAATTTCTCATACTTTGCACATTATCTCTCTCTACTCTTCCACTCTGCCTCTTTGCTTTTGTGTCTCTATATTTATCTATTTGTCACACTTCATCAATCTCTTTCTCTCTCTCTCTCTTAATTTGAATCTACTCAATAAAAATATCAATAGTTCTAGCAACTTCTGCCTATATCCTAGATGAGATATATATAATCATTTGATCTAGGTCTTCATATATTCTTTGTGTTCACACTAGTTTGATAACACATCACACTCATTTTTGTTGGACTTTATCTTTTGTATTTAACTATAAGTTTCCCATGTCTTGAACTCATGTTCCACCACCATGATTCCTAGTATCATTACTATTTATAGGATATACTGGACTCTAGTTTTTATGCACATGCATATTTACATAGATTTGATTGATTACAATAATTAATCTCATTATCTATATCATAATTTATGGATTTCCTGCATGGTCCTATGCTTGACCATTAAGATGATCATATTTTTAAATATTAACCATTGATCTTGAGTTTGGTGCCATGATCTGATGGTCTTCATTCAAATTTATGAACTTTAAAATGCATCTATTAGATCTAGCTATGATAGGCTTACATGCTCTGTTTGATCTTTGTACACTTCTAAAATTTAATGTTCCAACCTATAAAATGCATCTATTGATCTGTTTGATTCAAATTCCTACATACCGTTATTACTCCAAAGTTGCATGAAATTTACTTCTATCTTATCATTAAACATTGATCTCTTTATCTCATCTCATTGCTTCTTGAGCCTTTGGAATGAATACACTCCATCAATATCATAAAAAAAGATCAATCTTTAACTCTCCTCTTTCTCATTAAATATTGAGCACTTAATATCATCTAAGTCCACTCACTCCATTAGATCTTCTTTATATAATCAACCACTCACCATTATATATTCTGACAAGCTCGATCTTTATCTCTACATAGCTCTAAAAATGTGATACTTGGCATTAATGCATGCCTTCTACACATTGTTATCATTTCTTGATATTGACACACTTGTCATCCTCACATTTATCATTGACTAATTTACTTTGAACCATACCATATATTTACTATCTAGGCTCTGTGATTGTGACATTTATCACTAGTACATTCACTCATAATTATCATTGATAAATTAAATTTGCTACGCTTTGTTGGATCTTCAATTATATAATTAAGTTCTAATTGTTGATATTCTAACTAGCTCAAATTTTACCTTGTGTAGATTTGACTATGGGGACCATCTCAATATGATTTCAAGGCTAACTTTTCACCTTCATTCTTTCACTTTGCTCATTTGCCTGACTGAAATTTGGACCATATAAACTAGGAATGATAGTGAATAAATCCACATGTTCATTTCTTACTTAATCCTTCACACATGCAAGATGTAATTCCATTAGTTTTATCACTAATATTGTTTTTCCACAGAGGTATCCATGCTTAGGATTGCCTAAAAGGCTAACTTTGTTCTTACATAACTTTTAATGCACTTCATCGCATAACATATTGTTTTCTACATAAGATAATATCACATAGGGGATTCCATCCATATATTAATCTTCTCCAAAAAACTTCATATGTGAAAGATATGACATCATAAAAATTCTTATGCAACTTTTTCTTACTATCTACAAAATTGATTGTGGGAAAACACTATCAAAATACTTGGGACCCCAACTTTGCTCATGCATATCTTTTGTCACACTACATTGCATGACTTGAGATTAAAAACATAAAAATTGGGAATAAAGATGAATAAACCTATATGATTATTTTGTCTTGACACCTCAATGTGTGAAAATTATGACCTCATCAATATGTCTACTTGGCTCTGCTTCAACCCTTTTGCAAATTTGGCCAAGTATAGAAATGTAGTGAATTTTGTTTGAGTAGACAACTTTGCATCCCCATATCTTCTACCACACTTTATCATGGCTTAAAATTTAGAAAATAATAACTAGGGACTAATTTTATCAAAACCATATGACCAACTCATCTAGACTCATTCAAAAGTAGCAATGGTGACATCATCAAACCACCTATTCAGATTTTCCTTTATAGACCTAAAATGTCTAGATGATCAATATGGAGAACTAGATGAATTAAAATCATGCACACAATCAATCCAATCATCCTTTACCTCTAAAAGGATTCTTTACACATACTCAAATCACCATACTCAACCTTGAACATCAATGCCATCCATAGTGCCAATAAGCTTCCTTTTGACATCAATGACAATCATATTGCCAACAATCTCCCCCTTTGTCATTGATGGAAAAATAAATGCTATGATATTATAATATTATGATCCTTATTTATAATTTCTTACATTAGCTTATAATTAGTATGAAATAAGAATATTCATACTAAAATTTCTCCCTCTTAGGCAATAGCACATTTTCCCAAGCTTAACTTGGATAGATGATATGATCTTATTTAACATTTACACTTTTTCTCCAAAATTTTACAGAGAGAATTTACACTTCTCCCCCTTTGAAATCAATGGAAAAGTGACTCTTTATCACTATTTTTCCAAATGTTTCTCCTCATTTATTAGATAAAGGAGTTTGTCTAAGAATATACAACCATCAACTCATTAGAAATTTGTAAAAGTATGCATACCCAATTTGTCTTCTCTCTTCTAATAGGGATTAACAAGACTTATATGATACTCCCCTTGGACTCATGCCCTATCACTAGGATCTAGTGATATGATGTAGGAGCCACCACTCCCAACTTTTATCTCAGATACTCAAATTATTCTTTGGGAAGAGGTTTGGTGAATATGTCTACAATTTGATCTTGAGTTGGAACATACTCCATGGTGACCTCTTGATATGCAACCCTTTCTCTTAAGAAGTGATAATTGATTGATATGTGCTTGATTTTATAATGCATCACTAGATTCTTTGATATGTTAATAGCACTTGAATTATCACAAAGAATAGATATAGGTGATTTATATTCTACCTTGATGTTTTTGAGTGTTTTCTTTATCCACAAGACTTGAGTGCAACATGTCACTACTGCCACATACTCTTATTATGCTATAGAAAGAGTAAATAACTCTTGGTTTTCATTCAACCATGAAACAATTCTATTTCTATGGAAAAATGCACCACCACTATTGCTTATTCTATCATCCAAACTTCCTACCCAATCCACATCTATATATGTTGTCAAAGCTATATCATTACATGTAAGATACCATATGCCATAGTCAATTATGCTCTTGATGTATCTAAAGATAATTTTCACTACATTGGCATGTGATTATTTATAAATAGCCTAAAATCTTGTAGCCATGCACACTACTTTCATGATATCTAGTCTTGATGTGGTTAGGTATAACAACCTACCTATCATTGATCTATACATAATCTAATTTACATCAAGAGACTCATCCTCTTTGCTCAACTTACATCCAATTATCATAGGAGTTCTAACTAGTTTTCTATCTTCCATTCCAATCTTTTTGAGCATTTCCTTTGCATACTTGGTTTGGGATATAAATATCCCTTCATCAGATTATGCTATTTGTAGACCAAGGAATAATGAAAGTTCTCCAAGTATAGACATATCAAACTCATTTTGCATTTGTGTAGTAAATTATTTGTAGATTTTCTTGTTTATACCACCAAAGATGATGTCATCTACATTAAAAAAATTAACATATGCTCACCTTCTAATTTGAAGTATAAATTATTATACATACATCCTTTATTAAATAAATGTTATTGTAAATACTGGTCTAATCTTGAATACCATACTCTAGGTGCCTATTTTAGACCATACTAATTTAACTTATTTGGGAATAATGGAGTTTTATTCTTATTTTACTTAAAGGTATATATTAATAAATTAGTACATAATATAAAAATAAATATAGTCCTAATTTATGTAATTGTTATCTTTTTTACCTTTCTAAAAATAAAAATAAATGAGAATAAATATAACTTAGCTAGAAATAGATTGAGATGGATAATATAGAGACTAAAAATAACTATGCAAGACTAGGAAAGTGTCATGAACCTAAATCTGGCCTTAATTTGGCAAAAGGATAGGAGTGCCAAAAAGTGGACACTTTGGTATCCAATGTTTTTGTCTAATTTCAACACTTTTGTTTGTGTAGATAGCAAAAATTTACACACAGTGATTTCAAATGTCAAAATACCCCCTAAATTACCCTAGGAAACCTCAGGATAAATATCACCTTCTAACCCCTAATAAACCTAGCCCACAGTCAGTTTAACTTAACTAGATCAACCATTCCTTCTATCCCTTCTTCCCCTTCACACTTGATAATTGATAGTTAGGTTGACCATCAATTGTCACCCTAACTATCAAAGGTTAGGTTGCACCACCCCAAATAAAAGCATGCAAATCACCGACCTTGATTTTATAAAAATAGCCCATTTAGTTATTATTATGAGTCATTTCATGGATGAGTAAAATTTATAAGGCCTAATTCATGTGTTATTATAACTCTCTCACCTTGCCTATAAAATAAAAAGAGGTAAAAATCCATATGCAAACATATGAAAACATCTACAAATTTGCAATTGTTATCAAGAGATTGTGTATTCAGGAGTTTATTTCTTATAGGTCAATCACCATCAACAATATAGAAATTATATTAGAGATTCAAGTTGCCAAGACCTCTCCATCAAGCCTTTAGGTACCATTACTTTGTTAGAATCAAGCTAGATTCCACTAATAGATCAACTACCTCGACCATCTACCCAATCAACTTTCCATAAGATAAGTACTTATTTCTCAATATTCATTTACTTTATTTACATTTTGAAATCAACCTAGGTATTACCCATCTCTCAGAATCCATATTTTGAATCTCATTAATCAACTAAAATTACTAACCTAGATCTTCACATAGTAACCACTGATGGTCACCTCAATAGTTGAGAGTCTGCCCAACCACTGATAGTCAGCTTGACTACCGGAATTCACCTTAACCACTGATAGTCACTGTGGTACCAAAAAAAACAAGATAATTTCACCTACCTACACCCAACCAAACCCAATTTTCTATGTTCTTACTTGTTCACAGAATCCTTTCTAATTTTTTAAAGCATACCCCATCAATCTAGCACTAGTATTGATTAGTTTATTACTAATTTAATCATTTATAGCATATTTATTGACAAGCATTCTTGTATTCAATTTTATTACCTTTTGATTAATTTATAAAAGTACCTTTCTTTTCTATTTATAAACTTAATTGTTTAAAACATCTAGATTGACATCCCCTAAGGAATCTCTTGCTTCTAAGATCTAGCTATCACTAGGCAATCCACCCAACTATTTGTCTAAAAAGCAAGTTTGATTTAGTGATTTATTATTTTTAGGTCATCCTCCCAAACCAAAGAGGATCTCTTCACAATCTTATGATTCAATGCACATAATACCAATCAATTTTTTCAACCATACCCATACTTAGTTTCTCTTTTCCATAATAAGAAAGAAATTCATTGAAACATTATGGCACACCTAATGGGACCCTTGTATCTTTACTTGGGTTTTTGTTTTATTTATATATATCTCTCTCTATATATATATTATTTATTCATTAATGAAATCAAAAGTTTCTTTTAGGCTTAAAATTAAGTGCATATATTGACTGCTTGAAATTTTAATTCACATAGCTTAAACTTGAAAGCAAATTAATCTATTATAGCTTCACTCTTTATTGTACACACTTAAACCAAACCACTCTCATCAATTAAACATAAAACATACTTGAGACAAGGCCTAACTAGGATTTCATCACCTAGTGGTAGTCTTACCCTTACCAAGGGGAGGACCTACTCAACTCTCTAATTGAGCATAATCTCTAGATATCAATATATATTGGATAAGAACCTAACACCCTTATCACTATGGTGTGTGAAGTGAGGGGGTAGGAACTAATACCAAGACACGTATTTATTCTAATACGTATCTCTTTTGAGTACCTAAATACAACCTGAAACAAACATCAAACTTCATCTCTAATACCTAATCTATAAGTCAACTTCTAACACATAACTTTCTAAAGCATAAGCCAAAAGTGAGACTAATTAAAATTTTAGGGCTTAACATCTCTCTTAAGGTTTGATTGGATTTCTTTGATCATTTTCTTATCTTCTCTTTATTTGAGTAGTAAGGTTATTTGTACCTTTTATTTCCCATATCTTGCATGGTTCTCACTTACTAGTAATGAAGATATTTTGTAGAGCAAAACCTACCACCAAGCCAACCTACCTATTCCACCTCTTCATCTATGGACTATATCATCAAACTAGTAAACTCTCCTCACCCTTTAGGAAGTCTTACCTTCCCTCGAGATTTTCCTCAAGGAGATGTGGATTTTGTCACTTTCCTAGTCAACAATCTTGTAGCCTTATACATTGCATTACAATCACATCTTACCATATTTTGGATCTGGCCCCATCCATATATCCACCTTATGGAATGCCCCTTATTTCATGGGGAGTACTTCCATTTCCATGGTTACTACACAATCATTGACTACCTAAACTTCCTCATTAACCAAACACCCCTTTGAGATTTCCATTGAAAACTAACCAACCTAAACTACCACCTCCCTTATAGCTTCTACTCCTAAAAACCATTCCTCCACAATATGATTACCCACTTATAGTTATTCCATTCTTCTTTTATCTACCTTTAACCCATCAAACACCTCTATGATTCAAAGACTTGTGTTCTCTATACACTCTACCTTGCCATTGATCAGTACAATGGTCACCACCTTTCCATCAATCACCAACCCACTACCGCTCCTATCCAACAAGCACCCCTTGGACCAACCTTTGGATACATCCCTAATCTACAAGGTAATATACCCACTACCAAACCACCTACCTCTACCTGCCCTTATGTGTATTCTACCCAACATTTAACATCCACTTACTTATATGTGGTAGCCTCCCAACCTTCTACCCACTATTCATATATCTCTTAACCACCTCAACAATATGCATCTTATAACCTCTCAAGTACAAAACCCCAAATAGACCTAATGAAGATGCTTATGGATAAGATGACCATCTTAGAGTCATCCATCTTGGGTACTGACAACATCTTGTCATATGATGAAATCTATAATGAGCCTATCCATCCATCTATACCTATTAAGCCATATCCTCACCAATGGGAACTTTAAAGTAAGGAGGATCCCCAAAAACACCTTAGGGATTTTAGGCATGCTTGTTATCTCATCACTTATGATGATGCCTTTATTCTCTATACATTCCCCATGTCTTTAATCAGTCTAGCCTTAGATTGGAGTAGTGCCTTACCCAAGCATTCTATCTTATCCTTCACCCAACTAGCTTAAACCTTCTTAGACCATTTTTTGATCAATATCTCCAAGAAAGTGTTTATCACTGACCTCTACTCTATTTGACAGTTTAAGGATTAATTTGTTGCCAATTTTTTGGCTCATTGGCAGATCCTTATCAACCATAAATATTTCTCCCTACCCAAACCTAAACTCATAGAGATTTTTTCTCAATCATGTGCCAAGCATATCTCCTCTACCATGTGTGTTCAAAGCTTCCAAACCTTCGATGAAGATTTTACCATGGCATGTAAGTTGGAAAACTAAGCCATTTAGTAAGGAAAGATTAAGCTAAAAAAAAAGAACTCAACCTATAAAACTAATGAGGCTTCTTCCTCCAAGTCAAGAAACCAACCTAATACCAATACCAAGAATAAGGGTACCACAAATGCAGTTATCCTAAAATTTTATCCTCCACCTTCCATTAACTAATCTAATTCCCCTAGTTCCTCAAAGAAAAATCCAAGGAACCAAACTCAAAGTAACTAAAATAAATTCACTCCACTTGGATAATCCTATGCTTCCATCTTGGAGAAGTTATTAAAATCTAATATCAGTCAAATTACCCCTATCAAGCCACCCTAATAATTTGACTCCTCTCATCTTGCACCTAGTTGGTACAATGAGAATGATTTGTGTGCCTTTTATAGAGTAATAGGACATGATGTTAGTAGGTGAAATACATTCAAGAGCCTCATCTAATCACTCATTGACAAGATGGAGCTTACATTGGATAACCCAAATAAACCATCAAACTAAGCCCTTGATATATTCATGAAACCCTTCCCAAACCATGCTCCTACCAAGAATGAGAGCAATAAATTCAAATGATTTCATGACAACCATATAGTTAACATGGTCCTTAACACACTCATTGCTAAAGGACCCATTGACCAGCCCATTTATCTCTAACCCTCTCTACTTATTGAGATAGTGTACTTACCTTCCCTTCCTTTGAATACCCAAGTTTAATAATCACCATCTTCTCCCCCTCCACTTATTGAGGTAGTGGAATCACTAGTCACCCTTTTGACTGATATACTAGAACAACTAGGCATCATCACCTCACCTTCACCTTTAACTACTGAGCAAACCACTCCCCCTTTGAAAACCATTCCCAAGGAGAACATCCCTATGTCTAATCCTATAATAAAGGAGACACCCATCCAAACCTCACATCCTTTGATTGAGGGAAAGGATGAGGATACCATCCCTATGTCCCCATTTAGGGGCCTATATTTTAGGTCTATCATTCAAGGAATTAAGCCAGCCTATAAACCATTCTCTAGGCTAGTGAAAAAAATAGAGTTTATCTCCAACCTAGATATGGATCGATCCACCTTCTAGTAGCAATTTGGATTCCATTACATTACCTAAATATAACCTCCAACCCTTTCTCAGTTAGACTAACCAACCACTTGCATTAACCAACCCCTTACCATATCCACACAAACAACCAAACCTTCTAGCCAACCAACTAAAACATCCACCAAACCAACCAGTTCCCAACTACTTGAGCCAATAAAGACCCAAATAACCAAGCCCTCTCCTATCATCCCAACTAGGTCTACCAAGAATCAATCCATTTATGAAAGTGGACCTAAACCTTTCAAGCCCACCAACCCAATGCCAAACCAAAATAGCTAAAGAGGTGAAGCCACATAAATGTTGGAAGGTTTAAGCTTTGCCTCCTTGACAATTACCCTCCATTCTAGGGCAACATCCCTCTACCTTGAATAGGAAGTCAATCAACTCTACCAAAACCTCACCACCTCTTGTGTTTACACCTTCATAGTTTCTCTCTGATACACCTCTTTCCATCATACCAATAATACCTAAGCTATCTACCTTGTAATATTCTACCTCTATCTCATCAACCTCTTTGCCTAAACTGAGGCCATCAACTAAGTGTACCACTTTGATAAAGACACCTATTACCAAACCTACTTACAGACAAACTTCCACCTCAATAGCCAAATCTAAGACCGCTAAACCTTTACCATCCCTAACCAAATAATATTCAAACATTATTCATAAGCTATTACAAACATCTTATTTAACCCTACCTTTCATCAGACCCTTTAACCCTCTATCTTCAAAACCCACCTTGTATAATGATCACTAACTATGTGTTTATCATAGGACATTGGGTCATGATATAGAGAACTATAAAGCTTTCCAAACCATCATCCATGAACTTTATGATGAGGATGATCTCTTATCATATGGACCTCTTATGAGCTCCATATAAATTCAACCACCAACCATACCTAACTAACACTTACCTACTCCTCCACTCTCACCTTGGAGTGATGATGAATATAACCAATCCTCTAGCTCAACCTCTCCTTCTATCCATACTATCAATATGGTCACAAAAGCACAATAGAAATATAAGGGGAAGGTTGAGGTATCTATTCCTTAGACATACCTCTCTTCAAACTCCTAACCAACCTTTACCCAATATTTCTCCATCTTTGATCAAACCCAAGGTGTCTATCTTAGGTGCCTCCCAATCTAACCCCATAGAATATATTAGGAGAGTTTTCCTTAAATAACTTCATCAGACCTTGGAAAAGATGAGCTTGTATGTGTTAATCTCTACCTCTCCCCATTACCACCAAGTATTGATAGAGGCTTTGTAATCCATTGAGGTCCAACCTAAATACCCTCAAAATAAAACCACCTTTGTTGGTTCCCTTCAAATTTCCAACCTTGTTACCTTCAAGGATTAAAAAATACCTTCCATCCACCTTGAGGACCCATATCTTCCTCTCTTAATCACTATCTAAATGAACCAAACCCACATCAAATGGGTCATGATTGATGGGGAGCTAGCATAAAAATCATCTCCTCTCATGCCTACAACCAACTCAACCTGATATAAAATGTTTTGTCCAAATCCTTGGCTATCCTTAATTCTTTTAATGATACCATTGCCACTACCTTAAGAAATATTATCCTTCATATCTGTGTAGGAAACTACACACTCCCCAAACTATTTTTGTTGTAAAAGGTCAATTCTAATACAATGTCTTATTAAGATGACATTGAATTTGTTCCATGGGTTGTGTTCCCTCTACCCTCCACCATTGTATTAAGTTTGTACACAAGGGCTAGGTCATCACCATCCAAGATAACCCAAGTCCTTTCTCAACATGCAACATGACCTATCACCCCAATGATGTCCTCATACCCCTATCCAGCACACCCTCAATAGATACAACCTAACCTTAAACTACTAAAGTGGATATTAAATCCCTTCCTAATGAAAGGAATCAACTAGCTCTTTCATCCCTTAAAACCAAATCCCCATCATCGATCCTTTAGAATCAATATTGCATCACCTTTCTCTAGGGGAGTATCACCTTTTATATCTTGACACTTTCCCTACTCCTCATGAGTATGGGAAACTTATCAACCAACTAGGATATGACCCCACTGTCAAAAATATCATTCCATTTAGATCTCCCAACCATTAGACCTATTTTTTCCATGTGGGACTCAATAAATCCCTCAATGTTCCTACCACCTCTTTTCTACCTTGATCATTGACCACTATTTTCTCTTACCTTAAAAAACCAAGCTTCACCAAGACATACCTTCATCAATGTGCCCAGAAAGGCTTTGGTCTTGGGTAGTATGGAAATTTCCCATGAGTTGGTATCTATTAAGATAAGGAAACCTCATGAGAAGCATGGCCTTGGTTTCATCCTACCCAATAAAAAGTAGCCCAAAACACCTACCACCACCATTATTAAATAAAATACCCCTTGTTCACTGACTTCTCCCATACCTACGTGTGAGTATGATGACATCATCCCACCTAATTTTTTTCATCAACATGATCAACCTCAATTCCATGACCTATCAAAAGGAGGGGCAACTGTAACCATCCCTTTGATCCATCCTAAAATGATAGTGTTAGGATGATGATTCCATTTTCACCTACCTTGGTTCCCTAGATTCTTTGATCCACAAATCCCTTCTACTTGAGACATGGACCATGTTGAATTAATCCACCATGAATATCAACTTGGGTACTCCAAATAACCCCCACATTATCAAACTGGGCCAATCCTTGAATACTAATGAACTTCAAGATTTCCCCTCTTTCCTCCAAGATAGTAACATATAATTCACTTAGTTTTATAGTGAGATACCTATAATTAACCATGCCATTGCTACTCATTACATAGTCACTCATCATGACACCAATCCTATCAAGTAAAATCTCTAATGCATGCATTCTTGCATATCCCTTCTCATCAGAGAAGAGCTTCAACATCTCATGTCTATCAATTTCATTCAACCTATTGACTACACCCAATGGGTCTCAAATGTTTTACCTATCACTAAATTGATAGGGTGACTATGCATTTGTGTATACTTTCATGACCTCAACCTTGCCTACCTTAAAAATGACTTTCCTCTACCTAGCATCAACTAGCTTATTGATCTTATAGTTGGCCATGAGATGTTATATCTCATAGATGGGTTATTAGTTTATAATAAGATCCTAATTACACCTAAATATTAACATAAAATAGCCTTTACCACCCTATGGAGGAGCTTCTACTATAGAGTCATGCCTTTTAGGTTAAATAATGCTAGTGCAACCTACTAATGTGGTTTGACCTAAATTTTTCATGACCTAATCCATAAGATCAAGGAGGACTATGTGGATGACGTTCTCAAAAAACTAAAGATCTAAAAATATCACTTGGCTATAATTCAAATCATCTTCAAATGGATTATCCATTACCATGTCCATCTTAACCCCAAGAAGTGCATTTTTGGGGTCTTATCAGGAAAGCTTTTAGGTTTTATTATCTCCCTTTATAGAATAAAAGTTGATCCCAAAAAAATCAAATAAATGTTAGAAATTCTCCATCTAACCAACCTTAAACAAATCCTTAGCCTGTAGGGGAAGCTTTAATCTAGTTATCATTTCATCTCCCAACTTTTGAATTGGTGTCAACCATTTCACCACCTCTTAAAGAAGGATGTGTCTTTCAAGTGGAATAGATATCATCAAAAGGCCTTTGACTCACTCAAAGAGTACCTTTTTTCACCACCTATCCTTACCCCTCATAAGGATTACCAACCTTTCTACCTATACATATCTACCACCAACTATTCCCTAGGGGAAATGCTAGCTCATCGAAATGAAAAACATAGAGAGACAGCCATGTACTACATTAGTCAAAGTTGTAGAGTATGAGACCTGATATACTCATATTGAGAAACTCTAATTATATTTAACCTTCATGAACACCAAAATTTTCCACTACCTTCTTAACCATAAAACCTATGTCATTACTAATACCAACCCACTCAATAACATACACTCTAAGCCATATCAAAATCAATGTATAGCCAAGTGGCTCATGTTATTATAAAATTTTGACCTTGAGTTCCTCTAGTAGAAGTTAATTAAGGGGCAAGTCATTGCCAACAAATTGGATAAAGTACCATTAGCATACAATCAACCTCCACCTCTTGAGTTCCTTAATGAGTCCATTACAACCCTATCTCAAGAAAATTTCACCTATCAAGTCACCATGTTCTTAGATGGATCAAAATGTCAATATGGTGGGGTAGTAGGTATTATCCTTATCCCCTTTGATGGTGAACCTCTTTCTTTGTCTTTTAATCTTGATTTTGAATGTACCAACAACATGGCTGAGTATGAAGCCCTAATGATAGGTCTTTAGACTGCCTTAGCCTTAGGAGTCAAAATGATCAATATCATTGGTGATTCCCAACTTGTGGTCAATAAAATAAATGGATCTTACCAGTATAATAATGAGGTTTTGTAACAATACAAGAAAGTAGTTGAAAAAATCTTAACATCATTTGAGCATTACTACATATAATCAACCCCATGATCTAGAAATAAGTTTATCTACACCTTCAAACTTAGCTATATGTCATTATCTATAGACTTACCCAATATTCCTATATCAAATCAGATTTTTCCACCATTTCAATGTGGATGAGACTCAACCTGACCTTTGGTATCAACAAAACTTTGACTATCTTAACCTTGACATAGTTCCCTCTGGCCTCTCTAGGAATGCTCAACGAGCATTTATTTAGAGAAACTCATGTTATACCATTATGGAATGAATTATTCATAAATTTGGCTTTGATGGCTTCCTCTTTTATTACCTACGTAGTCATGAAGCCTCTCACACTATCAAAGAATCACATGACGGTGTCTGTGGGGTCATTTTAATGGCATCATTATAGCTAAGTGAACCATCTGTCTTAGTTATTACTAGCCTACCTTACCCAAGATTATTGTGATTATGTGAAAAAATATGTTAAGTTCTAATAACATTCTAATTTGCATCACGTACCTAGCCATAGCCTTTGTGTCTCTACCAATTTTTATCCCTTTTCACAATGGGGTCTAGACCTTATTACGGAAATTAATCCCCATTCTTCATAGTGAAACCATTATATCATCACCATAACCAAGTATTTTACCAAGTAGGTAGAGGTTATTCCTCTAATATCAACCAAAGTAAAAAATATTGTCAACTTTATCAACCATCATATCATCTACCACTTTAGTGTACCTCATAAAATTATCACTGATAATGGTAAATATTTTAAGAATAAGCAAGTCTAGGGTATATGTGATGCATTTAGAATTAAGTTAAGTTTTTCTTCACCCTATAACCCTCAAGTGAATGGATATGTAGAATCCTCTAACAAAACTCTTAATAACATGCTAACTAAAATGGTCAATACATCCGATCAGGATTAGCATTTGTACATCCCCTTCACCTTGTGGGCATATCACAATAGTGTTAGAACCCCTATAGGTATAAGTGCTACCCCATTTTATCTTATATTTTTATTAGAGGTTATCTTTCCTCTTTAAGTCTAAATCCCATCTCTTCACATACATTTACAAGATCTTGCTTCTAAGAGTGATTATCATCAACATTATTTATCCCAACTAGAGATACTCAATGAGCATCACCTAGAAGTCATCATCCGTCTTCATGTCTACCAATAATGTATCAAACATGCCTATAAAAATCACCTTAAAGTTTAAAAATTCAACATCAAAGACCTCATCCTAAATTAAAATCAACATGTCACTAATATGGAAAAAAGAAAGTAGGGTAAGTTTGTTTTCAATTGGTTTGGACCTTATATCATAACCCATAACTATGGATCAAAAGGTTATTGGTTGTCTCTCTCAAATTCCACCCAAAACTTGAGCCCCTTAATACTTCGTATCTACATCCATTCTTTTTTTAGGAAGGATCAAGTTCACCTTTTGTTTCATTTAAGCTCATCCCTTGTTATCTACCCATATTTATCCCCTATTTTAGGGGAAATCAACTAAAAAGGAATCATGTGATTATCTGTCACAATCATAGCCTAATCTTGAACAATGGGTACCATGGCATGGTTCTCATGGTAATTTCTACCCCTTTTCAGGATGGATCCCCATGATCATTATCACCTAAACCTCTTTACACCTAACCAACCCTCTTGTGCTCTTAGTTTCACCTCAATAAAGGTGAATCACTAAGTCATCCTAAGTAAGTCTATGTCAAGCAAAATCAAAGAAAAATAATAAAAATTCCTATCACCACCAATCATGGGTCATTATTAACATTCACAGACTATTCCTTTGAAGGATAACAATTGTAAACCTCTTTGAAATTTCCAAAATTTAAGGTGTACTGCTCCATTTAAGGATAACTACCAAAAATCATTAAGCAAAAAACATGAACTTAGACCACTCCCTCAAAGGATGGTTGATCAAGAATTTGTCAAAAGTATAGCAATTTCTTTGAAGCTTCCCACATAGATCAGATTCCCACATACAAAAATTAGTAGAGGACCCATTATCATAATAAAAACAAAAGAAAAATGATCTCAACATCTATAATCAGCTCTCAAGATAGCATAATAAGGAAAAAGCTAAAATTAACTTTTGCAAGTAGACTTCCCACATCAATTAGTGTACATAATTTAGCATAGGCTTTTTTACCTTAGTATTTCATACACCTATAGTGGAGTCTTGTTAGTCTTGCACCAAGGTTCTATTTTCACCCATCCCATTTTCCACTATATGTAAGGGATTTTTTAGCTTAGTTAACATTAAGTGGTTAAGACACCTTCTTATCCAACTAATGAATGCTAATGTGAAGCATTCAAAGGGATTATGTTCATTAATATAATCCAACTTTGATTTTTTTAGTCCTTGTCAACAAAGAAACACTATGCTCTCTACTTATCCTATCATGACTAGTTGATATTTTCATTATGGAATTTGCCTCTTGATTATATTATTTATTCTCCCATATAGTGTTGTTAATTAAACTATCTCATGTGTTTTATCATAAACAATAAATAATAAAGAACTATAAACATAACTATAACCATCTGCATTACCATGCCATACATGATAATCACATCCATAAGCAATAAAGTTAATGTTAACATGTCTAAATATAATGAAATTTAAGATACTCATTAAAAATTATCATGTCATAAGCATAACCATAAATAAAATCCATCTCATGCCTAACTAGGTGAGTCTACATCCATGTCTAGCATCCATAACATAAGCATAATCCATAAAAAATATGCACATCACATCATAAGCACTAAATAAAAAATGCAAATCATACAACATGAGCATGGTAAATAAACAAATATCATATACATATCTCTAATAACATCATAACATAAACATAAATGATCATAATCATAAACCACATCATGAAACATAAAAGCATCATATACATCAAGTCCATCAAAGTGAATAATACATGTAATAGATGTATACAATATCTCTCTCTCATATACATCTCATATCATTAACACATAGGTCATTACTAAAATCATGTACATACAATATCTACACATGTAATATCAAGCCCCTAGAGCACCACTACCACTAGCCCCTCCTCCTCCACTACCACTACCAGTAGGTGTCGGTCCTCTTAGAGTGCTCTATACCAGCCCACTAACTATAGATGCCCATTGTCCTGGAGTAGCCATGAATGGACCACATGCTAGACTTGATTTATAATCCCCCATCTGAGATCATTCAATAAATATGCTATAACAATATCCTTGTAATATTGTACCTCCTCTATTATATCTAGGTATCAGGTTATAGGAGTGAATCCCAATGGTTTTATCTATCCTTCCACTACCCCTACCTTCTACCTCAAGGTATCCCTCTCCTGAGTCACTAAATCAAGGTTAGTCCTCACATGAACTCTCTCCACTATAATAGTAACAAATTGACCCTATAAAATGATAACTTAGCCTTGTAAGGTGGCCACCTATCCTTGTAAACTTATGATCTAGGCCTATGTCATTACTAGTGCTATCCTTACTTGACCATCACCCTGTATAGGTGCCCTAGCTATATCTACATCTATGGCATGTTGACCCTTGTCACCCCATCCAAAATTAGTTATTGCATATAGGCCTTGGTACCATGCCACATATCTAACCACAAAACTAGTGTCATCTATATCTATTCTGGTTGGCATCTCCTTATAGTCTAGTACTACATCCTATGGCTATAGCTTTGAAAGTAGAAACTTTGCATCCTATCTATTATATCTCTAAGAAGGAGTTGAAATCCCCTATACAAGACCAAACTATCACCAAACTCACTCAAAGGAGATCAACTCTATCTCCACCTCTCTCCTCCCATATATTCATCACCAGCTCTATAGTGATAGGGTGTGCTAACTATATTGGGCCTACCTAGGCCAACCCACATTTGGAATACAAATGATGTCATCCATAATCAAACCCTCAAAGGCATCTCAAAACAAATCAATGTCCTTAACACCTCCACCTACTCTAGTTAATGCATAATCCCCCCTCCATCACACAAAGCCCACTGTGAATTATACATATGTGTATCCATCCCATGGTAACCCTAATAGGCTCAAAACTTGAATATGTTCATATGCCCATAAATAGAGCATAAACCCAACACTAATTCTATATCATCTATGAGCTTTGAATGCCCAAATCTCCCTATAAATCTACATTAACAAAATGGGCCCATCTGAACATAGTCCTACCTAGTAACATCTCCACTAATACTCCCAATAGCAGATATGAAAACCAATCACTACTCAAAAATAGTAATGTAAAGTAAGATATCATCATAATCATCACCAAACATCAGTTCATTAGATCCCTCTGATATAATGGCCTATAGCTGAAGCCATCAAAGTGTCACCTGGTATGGACCCAATACTCACCATATATCAACTCCATGAGGTTATCCAACTCCTCACTCTCAATATAGTACATTGGCTCCCATTAAATGGTCAATTATGTAATCCTAATAACATCCTTTAGTAGGATGGTGATCTCTCCTGTTAGTAGCAATAAAGTGTTTATGGCTAAGTCCCATCTCTTGGTGAGAGCCATGATCATGGCCTCATCTCATCATAGGTGTTGGTAATGAACCATGGACCCAAAGCTAACCTCTTCCATGTGCCTTCACTCACCCATATTCATCCTAGAATGGATCTCCATATAAATCCTAAATCCCTGATCCCTCATATGGATCTGGTCTCATGCCTGCAAAATGATCATGTTAGCTCAAACATTTCATTTTTGATCATTATACCTAGAATCACCTAAGTTCAACCATATTTCATATCCAAACATCCATATATTTCATGACCTACCCAAATATATCAAATTAAGCACATCATGTTTCTCCCTAACAATACCTAATTCTAAAAACCATAAAATTCTCCTACAACTGACCCAAACCCATCAAAACCAACATTCCAAATATTATCAATTATCTTATCTTGCTATTTTAACTACCCTACCTAACTATTTTCCCTACCCTTAAAAACTTTTTCTCAAACATTCCAACATCATTTCAACCCACCTTTCCTAAAAATGCTCAACCATTAATGGTCCTTACAACCATCAATGATCATGTCAACCTCTTCCTTCAGTGGTCAATCATCGATGGTTATACCTAACCATTAATGATGAGGTCTAACTACTAATGGTCACTATGTGTGCCTACTAAATGTGAAACCCTAAATCCAACCTCCCTCATAACCACACAATACAACAAAAATAACATAATTTAACTACTTTAAACTCTCATATAGCCCACCTTCATATAAGAGTGCCATGTGCTTACCCACTAACTATAGATGCCCACTACCCTAGAGTATCCATGAATGGACCACTTGCTAGACTAGATTTTTACTCCCCCCATCTAAGCTCATTTATCCACTATGCTAGAATAATAGCCTTGTAATATTGTAGCTCCTCTATTATATCTAGGTATTGAGCTATACGAGTGAAACCTAATGGTGATATCTATCCTACCACTACCCCTACCCTCTACCTCAGGGTATCCCTCTCCTGAGTCACTAAACCATGGGTGGTCCTTACTTGATCTCTCTCCACTATACCAATAACAGACCCTATAAAATGACAATTTTTCCTTGTAAGGTGGCCACCTATCCTTTTAAACCTATGATCTAGGCTTGTGCCACTACCAATTCTACCCTTACCTGACCATCACCCTATAGAAGTGCCCTAGCTAGATCCACATACATAGCGTGTTAACGCTTATCACCCCATCCAAAATTATTTGATGCATATAGGCCTTACTACCATGCCACATATCCATACACAAAACTAGTGTCATTTATATCTGCTCTAATTGGTAGCTCCTTATAGTTAGTACTACATCATATGGTTGTAGTTCTGAAAGTACAAAATCTACATCATCTCTCTTATATCTTTGAGGAGTAGGAATCCCCTATAAAATACCAAACTATCATTGAGCTCAATCAAAGGGGATCAAATCTATCTCCCCCTCTCTCTTCCCATATATCCTTCACTAACTCTATAGTGATAGGGTATGGTAACTATACTGGGACTACCTAGTCCAACCCATATATGGACTCAAAACAATGTCACCCACAACCAAACTCTCCAAGGCATCTCAAAACTAATTAATGTTCCTAGTACCTCCACTTACTCTAGTCAATTCATATTCCCCCTTCCATCATACAAAGCCCACTGTGAAGTGTACCTATGTGTATCCATCCCATGGTAACCCTAGTGGCCTCAAAACTTGAATATGTTTATATGCCCAATAATGGAACACAAACCTAACACTAATTCTATATCATCTATGAGATTTGAATGTTTAGAGATCCCTATAAATCTACATTAACAAAATAGGAGCCTATTTGAACATAGTCCTACCTAGTATCATCTCCACTAATACTCCCAACAATAGATATGGAAACTAATTACTACTCAAATCTAGTAATGCATAATAAGACATCACCACCATCATCATCATCACCAAACATTAGTTTATTGGATCCCCTTAAATGGGAAACTATTTAATCCTAATCACATCCTCTAGTAGGATGGTGATCTCCCCTATCAATAGCAAAAATGTGTTCATGGATAGGTCCCATCTCTTGATGAGAGCCATGATCATGGCCTCATCTCATGGTAAGTGTTGGTAATGAACCATGGCCCCAAAGCTAACCTCTTCTTTGTGACTCCACTCATCCATAGTCATCCCATCATGGATCTCCACAAAAATCCTAAGGACTTGATCCCTCATCTAGATCTAGCCTCATGCCTATAAAATAATCATGTTAGCTCACACATTTCATTTTTGATCATTATAACTAGACCCACCTAACTTCAACCTTATTTCATAGCCAAAAATCCATATATTTCATTACCTACCCAAACATATCAAATTAAGCACATCTTTTTTCTCCCTAACAACTCCCAATTATAAAAACCATAAAATCTCCTACAACTAACCTAAACCCTTCAAAACTATCATTCCACAAATTAGAAATTATCCTATATCACTATTTTTACTACCCTACCTATTTATTTTCCCTACCCTTAAAACCTTTTTTTCAAACATTCTAACATCATTTCAACCCACCTTTCCTAAAAATCCTCAACCATCAATGGTCCTTGCAACCATCAATGATCATGTCAACCTCTTCCTTTGGTGGTCGATTGTCAATGGTTGTACCTAACCATTGATTATTGGGTCTAATTAGTAATGGTCACCATGTGTGATTTCTAATTGTGAAACCCTAAATCCAACCTCCTTCATAACCACACAACACAACAAAAATAACATAATTGAATTACTTTAAACTTTCCTACAACCCACTTCCATGTTGTTCTCCCTTAAAAAACATACATAATCAACATGCATGGTAGATGAAAGAATGAACTTTTTCCTAGGCCCTTCCTTGATCAATCATGGAAATCTATATGTGATGCAAAATTTTGAGCTATACTATTAACTAATTTTAATTATTTAGTGTGTAAAAGTAGTAAGTGTTCCATATAAAATGCCTTGTGAAGTCCTTTATATAGGAGGCTCTTTATTTTGAATTTGGGAGATTTATTCATGCTAGCCAACATCAAAAAGATAAATAAAACTTAAGTGAGGGGCTAAAAAGGGTTTATGACCCATTAAACAAGAAAAAATGACCATTGGAAAATAACACTGAGTAGGATAAGAGCATCAAGCACTCTATCAAAAGTATATTATTTAGGACTTAGAAAAATAGGTTGAGACCAACATAGGCCAAATCTAAGGGTCTCTAGGGGTATAGATCAGTTGACTAAGATAATGAAAAGGTGACAAAAGTTAGAAACAAGACCAAGATGAGAAAAACAAAGACATGACTAGTGTGCACAAGGCTTGTATTCTCTAGTTAGAGTCTCCTGTGAAGAGGATTATGAAAAGACATGATATGTGTGGTTGATTTACTAATTTAGGGTGTATACATTTCCCCCCCTTTTATTCTAGTGATGCAATGAAATGAAATACTAGAGTATTGTAAATACTAAAATTCATACCTAAACCTACCTGCATGGAGGTGGATATGCTTTAAGGGTCCAACTCATAATCTGGATAAGGAAGTGGATGGAGATTTGAATAGTTCTTGGAGAGAGAAGGAATCCATGGAGTGGATGGCCCCTATACTAAATCTAAATGTGGAATCTATGTATTATGGATGAGGGAAATTCTTTCCCCTATGCTAAATCTGACTAAAGATGAGGAATACTTGGAGGCCTAAAACCAATTTATATATTCTATCTCACATAAACTAATGTAATTTGGATGTATATATAAAATTTGTATGTTGTGAAAAGAAAAATCTATCATTCCCCCACTCTGAATATTTAAATTATAACTGAGAAGTGATCAAATTCCTAAAACTAATGTCTATCCTCTATCTTTCATAAACTCATGTAGTCTAGATCTAAGTAATATAATGGACCAACTACTGCAGATGACCATGCAGTCCAACCTGGTGACAACCTAGATATAACTAGGTGTAATATGAGAATCTAGTCAATGTGCAAGAAGAGAATGGCATGTATTACCATTCCATCTATATAATCCTGAGTGATGAAAAACATGAACATATATTCCATGCCCCAAAATTTGGTATGAGTGATGCATCTACATAATTTGGTAATCTATATAACCACATGTGATATGATATATCTTTCCATGCCTCATGTGTAAAACTAGAAACCAAAACACTGTGCTCTACACTATGCCTATAGTTTGCTATCTGATTATATAAGTATGTCATGATGTATGAAGTTGTATGTGTGAGACATGTAACATGTACATGCCCCTAAATATGGTATTTGAGTCTATATATGTATCAAAATCATTGTGAATCCATATAATATAAACCATTATATCTAAATAGTTTATGTATGTGTATCAAAATCACTATGAATCCATATAATTTGAACTATTGTAATTGAATAGTCTATGTATCTATATCAAAATCACTATGAATCCATATAATCTAAACCATTGTATCTGAATATTATATGCACCTATAAACTTAAGGTATATCCGTTTGAATGTCTTGAGTAATTTTGAATGACCCATAAAATTTGAGTTACTATATATCTCGACCAATCTAGATAGAATCTGATAATCTAAATGTTGGATGTGTAAAAACCATGGTGTATCCACTTATGAGAGTGGATTTATATGTTGGGTAAGTGTAGAAATAGGAATAGTATGAATGATACCCCCATTTTGGGGGGAGGGACAAAATTTGTGATAGAGGAGAATGAGCTAAAAGTGATGACTAGTGGCATATTAATAGAAACAAGGTTGGTATGTTTTGTATAGATTGAAAGGTTGTTTGATTGATAAGATTGTGTTGTTGAGAGTATAACATGTTTTGATTGATGATGACCAAGGTGCATTTTTGGGTATAAGATAAATATATAAATGTTCATACCATAGTATGTAGATAAGGTAGTAAGAGAGCGAAGCTTGAGTGATGTCTAAGGTATTATTGTCATGATTCATTAGAAGGAAATGGTTTAAAAAATGGAGTTACAGGGTTTGAGTTATGGGAAAAATAATATTTTGTTTTGAATGAAAAAGTTGGTTAACATAAGAAATTAGATTGATTCTTGATTCATTTTTGGATTGACTAGGTTGATATTTTGAGCTCTGGAGTAAGAAAAATGCTAAGGAGATGAGCACTTGTCATGACTTGGTTCAAGCAGATGGTGGCCTAATTTTAGGTTGGTAGCAATGTGACCCTAGTAAGTAGCTAAAAAACTTGGTTTTTATTAGTTTTAGGCCTATTTTTTTGTTTTTGAGGGATTAAAATTAGCATAGTGATTTTTTTCTATTTCTATTACTATTGTCCTATAGTCTAATGCTCTTGTTTAGGGTTAACACTCTTATCCTTACTATAGAACTATTGTCCAAGAGTCAAAAAAATTATATGATGTTGTTTTGTTGTCTATTATTGTGATAGCTTGTCTTTTGATTTGCTATTATTTATTGATAGATGTGTTTTTTCTAGTGATGGAAGGTGAGGTGCAGATGAGATAGTTCTATAGGGGTTAAGTAATGGAGACATTGAGACTACATCACTCTCTATTAATGAGAGAGTGATTATGGATAGGGTAGGGTTGGACCACTTATGTGACATAGGTATAGTTTAATGGGATCAACATCTGATGATTGCCTTATATGAGAGGTGAAACTTAGATACATTTACTTTCTAGCTTCCTACATGGGAGATGACTGTGACTTTAGAGGATGTGTATCATATACTACATTTATCAATTAGTGGGTAGTGAGTGATGGTATAAGATGACATAGGTGTTGATGTGATTGATCATGCATCTTTGTACTTTACTAGTGTTCCCACATGCACACATTGAAGACATAGTGATAGTGATGTGCTACTATCAGTCATTATGTAGTCTAATGTTCCATGCTTGTAGAAGTAGATGGCTATTTTGTTGGTATATTTTATTACTATAGATGGGAGTAGAGTATCTATTGCATATAAGATGCATAGGATTATGTGTAGTATGGAATTATATGTCACTATATTCTCATGGGGGAGGAATAAGCTATCCTACCTATATGGGGACTTCTATAGGCTTACACAAGAGTCATTCAGTGATGGGGTGAGTGTAGTGACCTTATTGCAATATTGGGCCTATAAACATAGTAGTTTTACATCTAATTAGATTACCAAGGTATAGTGGACACTTCCATAGCCATTTTGGGATAGGTGGATGAGCATAATGGCTATCTAATCCCATAGGATGGAACATTATAGGTGAGTTTTAGACAAAATAGTTGTTGGTGACATTATATGGAGGACTTACAGAGGATTTCCTAGGTGGGAAAAGGATGGAGTATAGTTATGATAAATGAGGGTAAGCTATTGGATACATGATCATTAGGGTGGGGTATATGAGAAATTTCAATATGAGCATGTTAATAGATAGTCTAGGGTACCATAAGATGTGCCCCTAGTAGCCTAGGTGTGGGTGAGGAATACATGAGTATATATGAGGGTATGAGCTTGAACAAGGCCTACTAAGGTTGAGCTTGCACCCTTACCTTTGGATGTGAGGGATGCAGTCATATATATTTTGGATGTGGGTGATGTTTTATGCATATATGAATATACCACATGGTGGGATAGGCATTGGTGGGATTTTTTGTACCCTATTGAGGTAGGGGATACTCCAAAGTATGAGGATCCTAAGTTGATCCAAATGATGGGAGGTAAGTAGTGATTTACTTTTGAACTATGTATAAATTTGTATTTTAGTTTGATTTAAAAGTATATATCTAATGTAGTGTCATAATTTATGCACAAGTAAAGTGAGAAGTGCTCAAGATGGAGCATAGGCTAGGGTAGGAGGTGTAGATGATGATTATTGGGAGACAGTAATTGAGTTGACACTTTGAGAGATCACATGGAATGTACCTAATGATGTAGTGGAAGAAAGATTGATAAAGTGAGTGGAAATCATGGCCGATATCCATGCCCATCTATTTTATATGGATGTTATAGTGACAACTACATATGTTAGGGTAGTAGGAGAGAGAGATGAGCTGAGAGCTCAACTGCATAAGCATAAGATGCCCCTACCTAATTTTGGATAAATTATTATGAGGATCATATATGAGTATATATATATATATATATATATATATTTAGAGATGACATACAAACTTGCATGAGGAACATGGTTGGCTACAGGAGTGAAAAATTCATTGTAAGAGGCATGCATCAGCTCGAGGAGGTGTAGGGCCATCGAGTACTAGGGTAGATTTTGAGGGTAGGACTAGTGGAGAGAGTGAGATTGAGAGTGAGGGCTTGATGCCCATTCATGATTGATTGTACTTGATACTGGTGTATATGTATTAAAAACTCATTATATATATGGATACTTATTTTATTTTGACTTATGCATATTATGTTATGGAATTTGGAGGATATTGGTATATTTGTTTCAAATGGTTGATTATAAATAACTAATTTGGAATTGATATTGAGGTTTCATATGTTTGGTAAAATGGTATTTGGGATGTGAATTTATTTTTTTGATAGGGTCAAGTGTGATGCTAATTTTTATTTTGAATCATATGTGAGTAAAAAACTTTATTGTTTTATAATTGGTAAACTGATATGATAAAGTGAATTAGTTTAAGATTGGTAAAATAGGATATTAGTAAGATCTAGATTTGGATAATTTTGTTTGGCTAGGGATGGTTATTTGAATCTAGGAATGCTAGTTATTAGTAAAAGGGGATGTACTATATCACTTTATGCATATCAATTCCATTGTTGCTATATCACTATTTAAACCCTGATAGCCAACTAAATAAGTGGCCATACTACTCATGTTGTGTAGGAACATGCCCTATATCTGATGTTATCTATGGTATACTAACTGTAGTTATACATGAATACTCTTTAAGATGCAACCTTAATGGATGCATAATTGAAACTATGTGTTATGAAGGAGGCTCATCTATCCACAATCATAGTGGATTGCTATGTGAAATAATAACCCATGGCTTATGTTATTATGTGTATGACTGAGTAATAGATTGATATGGAATTTTAACCTATGATGGTGGGTCATCTAATCTCAATCTTAGTAGGTTTATATGTGAAATAGGTCCCTAAAAACTTGTCTATAGTGAATATATATTTGGAGTAGTACTCTATGATGTGGGTTCATCTAATCTTAACCCTAATATGTCTCTACATGAGATAAGACCTTGAAAACCCTTTTATAGAGTTTATGACTATGCTAGATATGTAAATGGAATTGTAGTATGCAATACAAAAACTACACTTATATATGTAGGTTTATTTCATTGTATTGGTCTCCAAACCTTATGAGTAGGTGGGATAAGAGATATCCTATGGGGTTCTATCCTAGAAACCACATTACTCTCACTATGGGTAACTAATTATTCTTGTGAAGGAATGTCCTAGGATGACTCAGTCATGGAGTAATAAGGTATATCAAACCATGATGGAGGAGATATTGGTGACATTGGTGTGAATGCTATGATTCCATTATAAACACATCTATTAATATAGTCCCTGAGTCCATAACAATCATTGTCTTTGTGTCCATTAATATGGTGATAGTTACAAAAGGGATGATGTGGCTATATGTGTAAGAGATGTGGATCTCAATGATGAGTATAAGGTAATGTGATTAACCTCCTATCTAGTAGGGATGATAATATGAAATATGGGCTATCTCACTCTAAATCAAACTATATTGGTCCCCTACTACTATGTTTTATAGTACATATTGTAGGTGGTGCTTTGGAAATTAGCTATCTATTCTTAAATGGTTGATTTTGTAGTTGTGGTATCTTATCTTATTTGGGATATGGTGGATTCTATGTGTTAGGATCTATATATGGAGGTAATGCTACTTAATTTAGAGTAAGTTGATCAACTGAATTTGACTCAATCAATCCAAATTTCTTCTCTACGGATAAAACTGTATAACATAATTGCATAAAATAAGACTCTATCTGATATAATATATGCTTTAGGATGGTTTGGGGAAGACCCTTAATAAAGATATGCTAGACCCCTAATTTATTTTTTTATATATCAATTATAACATGTGAGTCTTGAATCATAAGATATAATCACTAATTGGCTCAGAAGGATTCTAATGTAATTTGGTAAGTTTCTCATATGTAACATGAGGGCCCATGTTTGCTATGTAATATATGAGAAATACCTCCTCTAATTCATCATATGTATGAAATGAACCAATAAGGATTAGATGAAAAAACCAATTCTATGCATTACCCACTAATAATGTCTGTTAAAACAACTTAAATATGATCAAAGGACTCACATGAGATGGCGAAGCCTTCTAAAATTTTTTAAGGTGTATTAATGGATCTAAAGTTCCATAAAATTGAGGTAATGTTGGTATCTTTAAATGATTAGGAAATGAAGCTTTGAAAAATGTCCTCAAAAAAGGGTTACCATACATGTCATTAGCATCCATCCAAGACTTATAAGCCTTGTTTTCCAAAGGAGATATACTTGGTGTTGTAATTCACCAACTGCATGCATCAAAGAAATAATCTCTTAGGATGGTATATTAATATCTTGAAGTGGTTCATTTAAGCATTTAATTTTATAATTTATTTTATCCATTAGAATGCTACATTTAGTAATTGGATCATATAGAGGGGGTGTGCTCACTTGAACCTTTGGAAGAATGGTAACTTGGACCTTTTTAGAGGGATGTGGGATACCATTCTCTTTGGGTTAAGAGTGATAAATAAGTGCTATTGTAGTAGGGGGTGGCTTGGGAGATTCATTTGTATCTTTAGTATTTAGTGAATCACATTCTAATTGAATAAAATATGTGATGTTATCATTGACATGTGCATCATTTGAAATAGAATCATGCATAGAAGTAGAAATAACATTTTGTAATGCATTATGTTTGAGAGGAGTGAGAGAAGAGTTAGAAGAATGAGATGTATTTTATTATTCACTATATTAATAATATTTATCATTATTCCATGAATTATCAAAATCAAAATTTTGTTCATTTTAAAGAGGAGAATTATAAGTATCACTTTCATATTCGCTCTCATTGTCATATTCATTCACATGTTCACTATCATACTCATTATCACTTCCATTATAACTAGGGAGAGGTGTAAGAGAAGATGTTAACTCTTTTCTAATATGAAATAAATTATCATGTGAAATCATAATACTATGTGCATCTATGTTATCCTTTAATGGATTGCATGCATTATTTTCATTTGTAATATAAGAAGTAAGAGTAAGAGAGTTATCATTTAAACATTCTTTTGTCATTGTTTGGGATGACAAAGTAGAGTTAATAACATTAGATTGATCATTTGAAATGTGCATTGGATATTTTATTTTATTTCATTTATATTGTTGTAATTTGAACATATAAGTATAAAAAGAGAGGGAGAAAATAGGTTCAAATGCAAGCAAATTATCACCAATGAGAGGTTCACTTGGAATTGCATGACTAATTTGTCCATTTGATGTATTTTTCATAGGAGAATGAGATGAAAAGTAATTTTCTCATTTATCAAAATTATTATCTTTGGAAGAGGGAAGAAAAGATATATATATATATATATTTGAGAGAAGAAGATTACATATAATTTTTCTTCATTGTCTCTTTCATATGCATCATCATATTCCTCATTACAACAATAGTAATTATCTTCATTGTAAATGAAATCATTTTCCTCATTTTTGACTAATGTGCAATTTTTAAAATTTGTCCATTCATTGTCATAATTATGAGAAAATATTATAAATTTATCTATAGGATAAGAGGAAATAAGGGACTTAGTGGCCATTTTATTACTTTCACAAAAGAGAGTATGTAAAAGTACCATTAATAAAATAAATATAAGAATGAATAATAACATAGGGGTTTTTTAAATATTTTTGACACTCCAAATAATTTGTGAAAATTCCAAAATTTTTATCTAAAAATTGTAAGGGATGAAAGCTTGGGGTTTGAGGACTTAGTTTGGAAATATAGGGTTTTAGGTTGGAGTTTTAGAATTTTGAAATTATTGCAATAATTTGAATTATAAAATAGATTTGAATAAAATATATGTACAAAAATTTATACAAAAACCATAATTTTGAAATTTAATTTTTGCACAAAAATGTGAAGGAAAACCCTAGGGGTACCTAGTGTTTGAGATTTTGTTTGAAGTAAGTCAGGTTCAACAAATATTTTAACTTATTTAGGAATAATGGAGTTTTATTCTTATTTTGGTTAAGGGTCTAGATTAATAAATAAATATATAATATAATAATAAATACAGTCCTAATTTGTGTAATTATTTGTCTTTTTCACCTTTCTAAAAATAACAATAAATGAGAAGAAATATAACTTAGTTGGAAATAGACTGAGACAACTGATACAAAGGTTAAAAATGACTATGCAAGACTGAGAAGGTATCATGAACCTAGATATAGACTTCATTGGGTGAAAAGATAAGGGCACCAAAAAGTGGACACTTTGGTGTCTGATACTTTTATCAGATTCCAAGGCTAGTGTCAATTTTGATTTTTGGTTCTGGATTCCAGTGCAGTCTGATTTTGGGGTCCTATAAGTGTCCTTATTTCTTCAATATAACCTATTTATACTACTATATGATCTATTTTCTTCTTAATCCCTAATTATATCTACACACATGAAACAACAAACATATCAAAATCCAAAAGGGAAAAAATTGGGTTAGGGAAAGTATGATCGCATGTTGTAGAACCCCTACTATCCTAATCATTACCTACATTAACTATCAAGCTAGGGTCTCAGATCAAATGTAGTTCTCCCTTAGGGAATGCTCATAATCAACATGTATAGTAGATTCAAAAATGAACTTTCACCTAGACCCTTGATCAAGCATGCAAATCTATGTGTGATGCATAATTTTGAGCTATACTATTGCCTGATTTTAATTATTTAGTGTGCTAAAGTAGTAAATTATCCATATAAAATGCCTTATGAAGCCCTTTATATAAGAGACTCTTTATTTTGAATTTGGGAGGTTTATTCACACAATATAACATAAAAAATATAATTAAAACTTAAGGGAAGGGATAAGAAGGGTTTGGGACACGTTAAACAAGAAAAAATGATCATTAGACAATAACACCGACTACGAAAGGAGCACTAGGTGCTATAGTCCACTAGAATTTTATTGTTTGAGACTTAGAAAAATATTTTAGGACTAACGTAGGCCAAGTCTGAGGGTCTCTAGGGGTAATATCAGTTGACTAAGATGATAAAAAGGTGACAAAAGTGAGAAACAAGACTAAAATGAGAAAAAAAAAGACATGGCTAATGTGAACAAGGGTTGTATTCTCTAGTTAGAGTCTATTATGAATATAAATATAAAAAGACATGATATGTGTGGTTGTTTGACCATTTTAGGGTGTATATACATACACAAATTTCTTCAATTTTCACACATAATCTTCTTCCTCTGACATTTGAAAACCTTCAGGTTGTTTTATGTAAACTTCCTCTTTTAGGTTCCCATTCAAGAAAGCAAAATTAACATCCATTTGATACACTTTGAATTTCTTATAAATAGAGAATGCTATAAAATTTTGTATGGCTTCCAATCTATAAATTGGAGAAATTTTTCCTCAAAATCTATACCCTCAACTTGTGCATATCCTTTGTACATCAATCTTGCCATATTTATTATGATAACTCCATCTTCATTGAGCTTGTTTATAAAGACCCACTTTGTACCTATCAAATTCTTGTTTAAAGGTCTTAGAACTAATTACCAATTTTTGTTCTTTTCAATTTGGATTAGTTTTTCTTCCATGTGTTTTATCCAATTCTCATCCTTGATGGCTTCAACATAGCTCTTAGGGTCAATTTTAGACATTAGAGTAAAACTTACTTGCTCCTTATTTTGTGTAACTCTTCTCCTTGTCTAAACTCATTCATTCATATTGCCAATGATCTACTCTAAAACATGATCCTTTTGAAAAAATACTGTAGGTGCCTTTTCATTTATTTCCTCAGCCTCTTCATCAGCAAATTCTTCTTCAAAATCTAATTCTTCAAAATTTGATTCTTCAATACAGATTTCTTTTTCAGGTTTAACATGTTTCAAGCCTTCTTCAACCTTGACATTAATACTCCATAAAATATTATGTAGCCTTTTTTATAAAAAATATAGGCTTTGATTTGGGTGTAATAACTAAGAAATATTCTTTCATCACATCTTGACTCAAAGCTTCCCAATTTATCCTCCTTTCTCTTCATGTAGAATTTAATTCCAAACACTCTGAAGTACTTAACAAAGGTAAGCTTTCCATATCATAGCACATAGGGAGTTTTATCACTTTTTAACCTTAATTGAAATCCATCTGAGATGTATAATAGTTTTTTGACTGCTTCTCTCTAGTATCCATCAAGTAAGTTGGCCTCTTTTAACATTGTTCTAGCCATCTCCTTGACTATCATTTTCTTTCTCTTAACAACTCCATTCTAATGTGGAGTCTTTATTTCAAAGTAATTTTTTTTGATCCCATGCTTCTCATAATACTCTATGAACTCATTTGAGGTAGATTATCCACCTTTACTAGATCTTAAGCATTTTATTTTTTATCCAATCTCATTCTCTACCATGGCCCTAAAGATCTTGAATCTCTCAAATGCCTGTGACTTATCCTTCAAAAAGGTTAGCCATGTCATTATTGAATAATAATCTACAAATAACATGAATTATCTCTCTCCTTTATATCCTCTTATCTTATTAGGACCATAAATATTAGTATCAACTAATTCTAAAGGCTTTATAGTTGCATACTCCTTTGTTTGAAAGCTGACCCTTGTCTGCTTGTGTTGTTGAAACTCTTTAAAATTAGTGTCTATAGGTTTGGTTATCCTAGGAATGTGTCTAAAACACTTGTTTTAACTCACTTTGACTAAGTTATTAAATTTTACAAGACCCATTCTTCTATGCCATAACCAACTCTCATCAATATTTCTTATCAAGTGGATATTACCATTCACTTCAACAAGATTATAGATATTGCTTTTAGTTCTTTTTACTTATACAAATAGTCTTCTAGATCTATTTAAATTATATCCTTATACATTAAATGTGACCTTATATCCATTTTCATACATTTAGATGACACCTATTAGATTATTCTTCAATCCTTTAACATAAAGGACATCACGTGTAGTCAATTTTCTATCTATGTCCAAGGTTCCCTTACCTCTGATCTTAATTATAGTGTTGTCTCCTAAGCTAACATATATTTCCTTGTATTTTATAAATTTTATTAACTTTAACTTATCACCAATCATATGTTCTAAGAAACCACTATCTATTACCCACAAATTTTGTTCCTTGGCATGAAGTGCAGTTTGAGCAATCATAGATTGATCTTTCATTTTATACATAGCCTTGGGTTTTTTATTTGGCTTATTTTTATTTTATTAGAGACTTTTGAGACTTTTTTCAAACTATGAGTCATGTCTTTGTTTTTACTTTTTATTTTTGATCTTACAAATTTTGTTCTACATTGTTTATCTATGTGACCAAAATTATTGCAATTATAGCATATTACATTTATATCTAACAAGGGAATAAATGAATTTATAATTTAAAAATTTGTTCTCCTTTTAGGTACAATTCAAAAATAAATAACCCTATGACCAAACTGATTACAAGTATAACAGTAACCATAGAAAGATGAGGAATACTTGGTCAAATCATTTCTTTGAGTAGTATGATGAGCTATTATAAACTATAACTTCTTCAAGTCTCTCACTTTTGTGTATCCATTTGCATCAGATATCTTTATCTTATTATTTTATTTAGGCTTATTTTCTCCTTCAAATTATTCATATCAACTATGTTTGAGTCTATCTTTGTATCCTTACAAGCTTTCTCTTTTTCCTGATTCTCCTTTTGCTTTGAAGTTGTCATATAGGTTAGTGGATTTACTAGTTATGGAAATTTTTAATTTTTCATAAATAAGATATAATTTATATTTTGAAGTATTTTTATATTTTATCAATTCATCAAGAATGCCTAATACTCCTATCAACTTTATACTTTTATTTGGTTGTCTTTTAGCTTTCTCAAGTTCTTTTCTCAAAGCCACTATCTCTACTTCTAACTTCATGTACTCATCAAATTTTGATTGTAAATCAAGTTTGACTACATATTATATTATTTTAGCCTCTTAAATTTGTGTCTTTATGATAAACACCTTTAAATTAGATTTTTCAAGTCTTTTGGACATTTTCTCAATCTCCTTTTGTCCAAGCTTCTTCTATTTTGAGTTCTCTTTTCTTAGATTATCTATTTCTTCTAGAGCATAAATGAGATCTCATTCTAAATCCACTTATACTTCTTATTATTCATCAAAGTCTTCAAATTATTCTTGATCTATAGACACTGATTCTATTATCATGAATAGGACTTCCTTTTCCTCAGCCACAAAAGCATAGTCATGATCATCATCCGAACTATAACTGACATCCATTAAATCATTATCTTATTTTGTGTATAGGCCTTTCTTGTTTTTGAAGAATTTATTATTCTTATAATATTGAGGTTTCAACATTTTACTATTTTGTTCTTGCTTAGAGTTATCCTTCTTTTTATAAGGGCATTTAGTATGAAAATATCCTACTTTACCATAATTAAGGCATTTAAAGGGTAAATTACCTCTATACTTTCCAGACCCTCTCTTTAATCTTGTGAAAAATTTGTATTCTTCATTAGTATCCTTAGATATAGATGTAGGTGCTTCTACCTTTACTGGTTTAGATACTTTGAATGAATCTTCTCTCTTGAAGGTGTCTATTTCTCCCATTCTCATCTCATAGGTAGTGAAGGTTCCATGCAACTAATCAACAATGAGTTTATCCATATCTCTTTCTTCCTTTATTGTAAAAATTTTAGAGTCATACCTATATGGTAGAGATATTAGGACCTTTTTAATAATGACTAATTCTCTCATCTCTTCTCCAAGGCCTTTAATTACATTAACTATTTCATCTACTTTGAGGAGGTAGTCTATAATTTTCTCTTCTTCATTCATTTTAAGGATCTCAAACTTGCCTTTGAATGTTTATGGCTTGGTCTAATTTACCTTGTCATCAGCTTCATAGATGATCTTTAATGTTTTCCAAATATATTATGCATTCAAAAAATGCATCACTTTGACAAACTTTAAATTAGACAATCCACATAGAATAACATTCTTAGCCTTAGCATTTCTCTTGTATGCCTTCTTGGCAACCTGATTAGTGGGATTTATAGTAGGAGTTGTATATCCATTTACAATAGAAATATATACATAAAACCCTAATGAGGACAAATATGCTTTGATTCTTATACTCTAAAATACATAGTTAGATCCATCAAAGAGAGATGCCTTATTTGAGGAAGATCCTTCTTGACTAGCCATTTGTGTTCACCATCCAAAATCTACCTTAGTTGATTAAGTTTCTTATAAGGAATTAGGGCTTTGATAACAATTTTGGAACATGACTATATACTAAGGAGGGGTGAATCAGTATATTGATTAACTTAGTTATTTTATAATACATTTTAAAATAGATTAAAAAGCATATGTATATTAAAACAAATATATAGATATCACACACACACAAATTCACATGACATAATATGTATATGTGGATAACCCAATATGGGAAAAACTATGGTGAGAATAGCTTCTAGAATATATTGTTCTAATCTATCCTCATAATAAAAACCTCATTGGTTACAAATTTAAGGGCACAAACCTTAAGGAGACACCAATCCCCTAGTTTAAGAACACCAACTCTAAGGAAGCACCCACTCCCTAACTAAGTAAAAACTTAGCTTGTCTAATACCACCAACAAATCAAATCTACTATGGATCTATAGCTCCAAATTATAATGTTTATTCATAAAAGAATCTAATCTCAATTCTCTATTATAGGTCTAGTTTGTAACTTCTCATACTCTGCACATTATCTCTCTCTAATCTTCCACTCTACCTCTTTACTTCTATGTCTCTATATTTATCTATTTGACACACTTCATCAATATATTGCTCTCTACCTCTCTCTATTAATTATAATTTTCTCAATGGCAATAGCAATAGCTCTAATAAATTTTGCCTATATCCTATCTCTCTCTCTCCTCTCCTCTCTCTCTCTCTCTCTCTCCTCTCTCTCTCTCTCTCTCTCTCTCTCTCTCCTCTCTCTCTCTCTCTCTCCTCTCTCTCTCTGTCACACACACACACACACACACACACACACACACACACACACACACACACACACACACACACACACACACACACACACACACACACACACACACACACACACACACATACATGCACACACACACACACACACACACACACACACACACACACACACACACACACACACACACACACACACACACACACACACACACACACACACACACACACACACACACACACACACACACACACACACACACACACACACACACACACACATTGACTTGATCTAGGTCTTTGTATATTCTTCATGTTCACACTAATTTGCTAACACATCATGCTTAGTTCTATTAGAATTTGGCTTCTATCTTTAACTTCAAGTTTCCTATGTCTTGAACTCATGCACCACCACCATGATTCTTGGTCTCATTACTATTTATATCATATAATAGACTTTATTTTTGATGTACATGTATATTTACATAGATTTGATCGATTACAATAATCAATCTCACTGTCTATATTGTTATTGATGGATTGCCTACATGTTCTTACATGTTTCTACACTTGAAAATTAAGATAATCATATCTTTAAATATCATCCATTGATATTGAGTTTCATGCCATGATCTGATGGTCTTCATTCAAATTATTCAACTTTAAAATGCATCCATTAGATATATCTTTGACAAGCTTACATGCTCCATTTGATCTTTGTACGCTTCCAGACTTTAACGTTCCAACCTTTAAAATGCATCTATTGATATTTCTAATCTAATCTCCCACATTTAATTAGATATATAAAGTTGCACAAACACTACTTCTATCTTGTCATTAAACATCAAGCTCTTTATCTCATCTCATTGCTTCTTGATACTTTAAAATGAGTACACTCCATTGATCTTGTCAAATAATCTTGGTCTTTAACTTACCTCTATCTAGTTAAATGTGAAGCACTTAATCTCATCTAAGTCCACTCACTCTATTGGATCTTCTTTGCATAATCAATTGTTCATTGTTAAATATTCTAACAAGCTAGATCTTTATCTCTAATTATCTCTTGAGAATCTAACACTTTCAATTAGTGCATGACTTCTACACATTGATGTTAGTTCCCACTATTGAGACACTTTCCATCCTTACATTGATCATTGACTAATTAACTTTGAAATGCACCATATATTTACTATTTAGGCTCTTTTATTGTGACACTTGTCACTAACACACGCTCACTTAGAGGTGCTATTAACAAATTGACATTACTATGCTTCATTGGATCTTCAATCATATGATTAATTTCTAATCATTGATCTTTTAATTATCTCAAATTTTACCTTGTGCATATTTTATTAAGTATGGGGACCATCTCAATATGTTTGGAAGTCTAATTTTTCACTTTCATATCTTTTGTTTGCTCATCTACTGATTAAAATTTAGACCTTATAAACTAGGCATGATAATGAACAACCCATATGCTCATTTATTCTTGAATACTTTGCATGTGTGAGATATAACTCCATTAATATTATCACTTAGATTCTTCTATCATAGATATAACCATGCTTAGAACTACCTGAAAGGCCAACTTTGTTCTTATATAAATTTTGATGCACTTCATCACATGACCTATAATTTAGCACATAAGATCCTATCATATAAGGGATTCCATCCATATATTCATCTACTCCTAAAAAATTCATATATGTAATATATGACATCATAAAAATTCCTTCTCAGTTTTTTCTTGTTATTTATAAATTTGACTATGGGAAAACACTGTCAAAATGCCTAAGAGCCCATCTTTGCTCATGCATATCTTTTGTCATGCTACATCACATAACTTGAGATTAAACACATAGAAACTATGAAAAAAGATGAAAAAACCCATATGATCATATTTTCCTAACACCTCTATGTGTGTAAATTCCAACCTCATCAATATGCTTACTTGGCTCTGCTTGAACCTTTTTGTAAATTTGGCTAAGTATAGAAACTT